>CM069453.1:11677410-12022281 GCA_035610835.1 Ophiura sarsii
CCTATTTCGAAATATCGTTTTCTTAATTATTTTTACAAAGTCACAACACCAAAAATTGATTAGTTAATTAATTGATAATAAAACAAATTCAAAATTGGTGCTTTAACGTAGTGACGTATATGTATAGTGACAAACTTTACGTCATTATATGAAACTACCGATGACCTCAGGTGATGAGGAGTTCAGATTCAAAATGCGATAAACACCACTCTTTAAATATTTTGAGTTAATATAATTATCGTAAAATACATAAAATGTCTTCAAATTGAGACCCTACTCATTTAATTCATTTGACTTCAAACGATGAAAAAGGGTTTTATCGTTATTTTAGTTATTTTGGAGAAGATTTCAATTTTGCTAATAATCTCAAATTAATCAAAGTGAATTTATGACAGTTTGCAACTGAACTCTTGATAGACGTTATCCATATGTAATAGCCGCCCTCTTTTCGGGAATAATAACTATGCTTAAAGATCCACCGAAGTGTAAATGTATTATATATCAAAATAAAGACAAAATCACAAGGATTTTGAAAATAAACATTTTATGAACGATCCACTATAGGGAAAGAAGAAATTTACAAAAATAATAAATGCGCCCAAAATCCGTGTTAAAAACGATCTTCGTATTTTGAAAAACCCGCTCTACCAGGCAACACAGAGGAGAAATCATAGTTAGCAAACAATGCACTAGTGTACAATTGTGACAGGGTCTATATGTCTACACACACTCTTTACAATGCATGCTACGTTAGCCTCTTCCCATCATCATGCCTCGCTGAACAATTGATGACCGCGCGAACTTTAAATATGTGTATCCATGCTGTGTGCATTCAAAACCATACAATCACGAGTGTATGAGCCGTATTATCACATTCAGTGAATGAATAGATCGAGGTCATAATACTGTTTGGCCATATTTTTAGACCGTGGTGCATTGTTTGCTGACTACGAGTCCTCCTCTTCGGCAACACGGAAACTGTGACGTAGATACGGGAATCCGACCGTGTTGACACTTCAGTTCCTCGCGGATCTACGTCACCATTGAAGTCGCCCAAACCTCTTCATGGTTCATTGCGTCTCTGGCGAAGGTATTGGATTTGGTATACGGCGGAACATATTTTATCTTTTTTAAATATATTTATTCACATTTTATAAAAAATAACATGTGAAATGTTCTAACTAATATATTGTTTAACTTTTAAAAATATGTTTCATGAGCACGTCGCTGGACCTTTAAGATTCTCAGAAGGAAGACACACCTGTATCATGATATGTAGGCCAATTTGGTAACACGGTTCATGCAATAAATTGAATGTCATGCAATGATTGAATTGAATGTAGAATAGGCCAGGTGCGATTCCCCTTTGGCAAAATGGATAACCTCTATATCATTAACTTCTATATCATTATCAAACCATTACTTTTTTACACCCTGTATAATATTTTTTCTGCCCATTTCATGTCACAAAACATATATAAATGGTGCACCATTCTCAATTGGGTCAACAGGATCTGTCATGATCAATTTAAAATTAACAAGGAAATAATGTTATTATCACTATGTTGTGTTTGCCACACAGAACTATTTACATTAAAGGTAGATGTTCTGATTGCTGGCCTGATTTTCAACTCCAGTGGTTCTTATTTTAGAAGCACAAGGTCACAAAAAATGTGCACGTGGTTAACCACCTTTGGCAGTTATTCACCAAATGTTTGCCTTATAATTTCTAAATGGAACAATTCTGGCTCCTAAGATTTTACAGAAATAATGAAAAAATATGGGGATTCTTCTGATATCAAAATATCGTGATGTGAAAAAGGTGATCAGAACATGCACCTTTAACTATAAAAAAAAGAGTAGATAGAGATAAACAATCTGTCAGAATGTGCAGCATTATTTATGTATGTTTGTTTCTTTGTTGCACATAGTATGAATTACATTAAATTCACTGTAAGACTATGAAAAGAAGAAACCCTGTTCTACAGGAAAATGGACCGCTCAGGATGGGTCGGTCAGTCGGGTGTTGTTGCTTATTACGTATTTTTGTACTTTTTCCCCCCATTGAATTTTATAGAGTAGCTGTCAGTGTAACACTTCCATGAACAAAATACAGAGTTGTTCTTTTGAGCACAAAATTGTGGTGAATATGGCACAATTTGAATGAGACTACCCCCCCCCCCCCCCCCCCCCCCATTCATAATAAGGTGACTAAGTACTGAAACAAGTGATTGCTATGAATGAAGTATTGGTGGAAAGAAGAACACATCAGCTTTTCATTTAAAGGTAGATAACCCGATCATATTTTCGTAACACAGAATTATTTCAAACATACGGAGATTTTCATATCATATGAAAGCTCGTATTTTTCTCATCATCATACTGAAATTTGACGGCCTAATTCGGTATAATGACAGAGAAATCGACGAAATAGCGTTGAATTACCGCGAATGGTGGTTACCACCGATATAGTTTGTGTACTACTCAATGGGTACAGTTCACAGCATCTTGTGCGTCTAAAATAAGAACCATAATAGCTATGCATCTCAAATTTTGGGACACAACGTTTTTAAGGATGACCTTTCATGTAGAATAGAAAACTTCAAGTTGAAAATCGGAACATCTACCTTTAAATAAAACACAATATGAATACTGTAAAACAAGTTAATTTCGCGGCAACTTTTATTCGCGAATTGCTAATCATCACTAGTTTTGCGGTAACTTAATTTCGCGAAAGTAACTTTTCTACCACTACTGTCATCTTCACACACATAAATTTGCGGCAATATAATTTCGCGAATTTGAGCTTCTCGCGAAATTCGCGTAATGAAATTGCTCGCGAAATTAACTTGTTTTACAGTATACATGTTTCCCGAAATATTCGAAAATATTTCAAGTAAAAACAAATTTCCGAACTGTTTTGAGCAGATTATACCTCTGTGGAATATATCCATTTTTTTCTCATTCATTTCATTCATTCATAATATTTATTAACACAATTCAACATCATAATATAACAATATATAATAAGTAAACATATATAATTATCCTTTTTGCTGATCACACCACTATTCTCTACTCGCATCCCACTATTGAAACACAACTAGCCTGTATTAATAAAGAATTAAAAGAAGTCAGCAATTGGTTCAAAGCCAACAAGTTATCAGTAAATGCTAGCAAAACTAACTATATGATTTTAGGAACACCTCACATGGTATCAAATGTCGATTCTCATATTGAAATTATTTTAGACAATACTGTTTTGGAAAGAGTAAAACAAACTAAATTCCTAGGTGTGTTAATCGATGATTGCCTTACATGGAAACATCACATTGATTGTGTGTCTAAAACAATTGTTAGAAATATTGGTGTCATGAACAAACTCAAGCACTTTGTTCCAACCGGTATATTACATACTCTTTATTTACTGTACCCTTATCTTGCCTTATTTAAATTATGGTGTACTTATTTGGGGAAACACTTGTAAATCCTACCTGGACAAGATTGTTAAACTTCAAAAATGGGCAATAAGAACTGCTTCTTGTAGTCACTATAGAAGTCACACTGGACCAATTTTTGCCAAATTTAATATGTTAACAGTCACTGATATGTACTCTTGAATTGGGTACATTTATGTATAAATACACCGTAAATGAGTTACCTTCTTCATTTAAAGACTACTTCAAAAAACGTTCTGACATCCACAACTATTCGACAAGACATAGTAACAACTTCAATCTAACCAAAAATAAGAGAATATTCTCGGATCACTCAGTTCGCACTAGTGGCCCCCATCTTTGGAACTCTCTCGAAAATTCATACAAAATTTCAAATTTGGTAAAACATTTTCGTAATAAATTCAAGCAAAAACTTATTTCAAGTTACGATTAATTGATTTTTTTAGAGCACTATTTCAATTTCACTTTATGGTTATTTGATGATATTCTTTTTGAGCATTGTCCTTGGTCTTGTCCGGTATATTATATATTGTTGGTGTCATATTTAGGTTTTAAATTTGGCTGTATTGGTTTTGTGTTTTATTGTCCCAGGGCCTCAGGGGATGGCACTTTACAGGCCTTTTTGGCCTTCTAGCCATCTCCTCCATAACCGTTTTGTGTTTCTGTTGTTGTAAATTATCTGATTGTTTCTTACTGATTTTTGATGTAATTTGATGTTATTTGTGATTTTGATGTTATGGTAATAAATGATGAATGAATGAATGAATGAAACATGCAATAATCAAGAAAAGTATCATGAAATAAATAAAACGATACAATATAAAGTGTTAATAGCTGAGACTAATATACCTAAAGAGATAAGAAGCGCCCATTGATACCTGCCATGTGCAGCGATCCATGGTCCGATGCGACATTGTTATAGTTGATGGCCAATCGATTATCATCATTCAGTTTAATCTGTATCACGAACTCATCCTTTGAGTAGCAGCGCGCTATTTTTAATATTTGATATATTTCTGAAATAATATGCATTTATATCTCTAAAATTATGGTATTTCTGAAGAGATATGCCAATTAAAACCTATTGGGTACATTCTTGAACATATAAACAATGTATTGTGATAACCAAATATCATAGTTTGTATTTAGATTCATTATGAATTAAACTAAAAAAGTGATGTTTTGAAAAACTTGTTTATGAATTAGCGTATAACATTTGTTTCTCAATTCACATTAAATATAAACACTTTACAAAGAACTTTGTTATCATAATACTTTGTGTATATGCCCAATAATGTACCAAATAGGTTTTAATTGTCATATCTCTTCTAAAATGCCAAAAATATAGCGATATAAATGTATATCTATTCATTTTAGAAATCTATCACGTTCTGTATGTCGGTAGCCATCCCATGCTAAAGTGCGTTCAGGTTATTTAACAAGTGTAATGAACGTGTGGATAATACTGGATTCAAATAGCGCGCTTACTCAAATAATGAGGTTGAGCTAAAAATTAAACTGAATGATGATAATCGATTGGCGATTGACTAAACAATATTCGCATCGGACCTTGTGTACAGCGATGAATAGCTGTAGTACCGTGCTTCTTATATCTTTAGGTATATCAGTCTCAGTTAATAGTAGTAAAAATTGTATACAATATTTGTGGGTTGACAAGTGTGCGGAGAAGCCATTAAGTCTGGAAACAAAATGTCTGAAAATAAAGATCAAGCCTACTAGATATTTCTATTTAACATTTAACAATACTTGCTATTATAACAAGTCTATTGGATATGCTCAGGCATGGGTTGCGTGCAACAAACTTGACAAAATCTGAAGTCAAAACTTGATAGAAACATATCAAAATCAAGTTTTTTCAAGGCATGTGTAGGAAGTATCCTACAAGTACTATGGGTCATTCTTCAATAAATGTTACATTTCAAGTTTCTAGAAACTCGGTTTTAAATTTCAAAATTGTCTAGGTTTGAATACTTTTCACAAAGATAAACATCTGTAACATTTTAAAAACATGTTTGACACAATCTTTATGGATATTTAATTGATTTTTTCCCTTTCTTTTTATAGGTTGGTCACACGCTTGTGTCATCTACATCACATTATCAGTATAAAAATCCACTAGAAAATGTATACGATTCCAGACTAGAAATTGACATACATGTCCCAAACTATAAGATAAAGAGTATTCAACTATTTTATTGTTTCAGACTTCAGTATAACATAACGATTTTATTAGAACTTCCCAAAAGTTTACAACCTCAAAAAGTAAATATGTTGACTGTCACTTTATTTTTCATCGACACCCTCTTAGAGAACATACATTTCAGCTAAGTTAGCATGAGAACATTATTTATTTATCAATTACTGATAATTGTGTTCAATGCTGTATTATTTTACACATTATGGGCATCAAATACTCATGTGACGGAGATGACTGTATGTGAAAGTCATATCCGTAACAGTGCCCGGTCATCTCCGTCACACAGAAATACAACGAAAATGTGACGGAGATGACGGAAATGCGATGGAAATGACGTGACGGAAATGACGATCTTAAGTTTTGGGCCGGTATAGCTTCGCCGGAAAAGTATGTCAAGTGGTCTATTTCAGGGGTATCGTTAGTGGTCACTACTCTTTCTTTACTAATCCTAAAAATCCAATGAATATATATATATTTTCAATTGATTCGGAGATGACACTAAAAAAACATACGCACATGTAATGTTTCATAAAAACCTGATTTTTGATGTAATGCTAAGTAATTTAGTGCACTAACCTCAAACGTGTTAAAGTCCATGTGTGCGGCAAGTTCAAACAGTCAAAGCAGTGTTTCTATTCTCATCTTATTACGAATGATGGCACTGCAAACGGTCTGTGACGGAGATGACGCAAATCATTGGGACAGAAATTTCCCGACACAAACTGGTAAATTAAGCTCCAATAGGCCTATAATGCCATATTTGGATGGATGAAATATGTTTAAATCGTAAATAACTAGCGTTAATGAGTATTGTCATAAAGAAAATCCTCTCCACCAAATTAATATGGCAATCAGAAATCGGTTTTGGTATCAAACATTGGAACAATTTTATATTAAAAAAAAAACTCAAGCGTTTTATGATTTTGTTATGATGAAGATCATGTTTATGAACAGAAATACTCTAAAAGATGTAGTTAAGTGTGACGAATTTACCAGATATAGGATATCAAAGTGTCGGGACATGAAATGTGACATTTACCGAAGAATAACCCCTATCTGGCTCAGAAACCTGGACGGTTTGAGGATAGAATTTATGGATGCTACACACACTCCTAAATATGGACATTCTAACAGTGGCAGGAAAAACACCACCTATCCTGACAGCATTGCAAAGGACAAGGGTGATGAATAAAGCTGCATAGTACCAATATGTGTCAGCTGCTTCCACTGTTCCGTCCAAGGACGACGATGATGATGATTTGATATTTTGTCGAACAATGTCAATGTATGTTTAGCTAGCCGGATCGATATTTCTTGACAACTGCCACTACTTTCTTGATGCTCTCAGCATTCAACTTATCCAACACAACATATGGACTTGCTTCTATTTCATCACATTGCATGTATCTCCAACCAAGTACATTAAGACACTCTTTCAGCATGTAACTACAAGACTTGTACTCCACCTCTAACCCACGCATTTCCAGGGACTCTAAATATGGAACATGAGGAAAGTTTGAAAACAAAGCCTCCACTCCTTCAACTTCGATATCTGTATTACCATGGAGATATAGGTTTTTTAGTTTGGGCATTCCATTCAAGGCATTGGCAAGAGCTACAAGACCTTCCGAGTTCAACAAAGCATCTTCTAAATTGAGCCATACCAGCTGAGACAGTTCTTTCAATCCTTCTGCAACCTGTACCATGGCTACACCTATATCATTCTCTGACAACTGGAGTTGCTGAAGGTCAGGCATATTTTTCAATGCAGGTCCAATTCTACTAAATGCCACCTCTGATAGCTCTGTTGAGCTCAGGTTCAAGCGTTTCAAGCGCGTAAGCTTGGCTAACTGATCTGGAAATACCTCTGAAGCCTCACCAATGTTATTCTCACTCAGATCCAAATCTTCCAAATCCACAAGGTTTCCCAACCATTGACTAAACAGAATCATTTCATCTGCATTCAATTTCATGTGTGCCTTCCTCAAGGTGAGAACCCGCAATCTTGACAGAGCTGTCGGTGTCTTTACCAGTTCAATGATTGTACCATGAATTTTATTCCAAGTCAAGTCAAGTTTTTCCAGGTGAGTGGCAACTGCCATCTTACTAAACACAGTTCCCCAGTCTGCTGGTTCCATATTTGTATTACTCAGATAAATTGAGCGAAGACTTGGCAGGAATGGTATGATATGAGCGATGGAATCACCAATCTCATTCCAAAAGATCTCAAGCATCTGAAGCTTAGCATCTTTGATGCCATACAGCAAGCTTGCAACTGCTTCCTTCTTCAAGTTGTTGTCAAGTAGCTTCAGCCTGACAAGTGATGGTTGTCTTGATATGAATATAACCAAGTCATCAGTGTTGAATCTACTCAAATGGCAAGAAAACTCTTCTATAGACTTACTACAACCTGGTTCACTAGCAAGCTTACTCATTATTCCAGACACATCACAATCTCGCCCTTCCAGTGACAAACAAGTGAGAGAAGTAAGATGACTCAAGCTACTCCCGAGTTTTTCCATTTCTTCATATTCTGATCGAGATAAAAACACCAGCTTCAACTGCTTCACAGCGTGCATATATTTCAGAAGCTTTGATGCAACTGGGATATCTTGGGCCCTGATTCCTACCAACTCGGTATCGGAAACCTGTTCAAGCATATCAGATCTGTTATCTATCAACAACAAACTATCTAGAAAGAAATCCACTGCTACTAACACTTCAGTGTTATGAAATCTAATCCGTAACTTCTGTCTCTGAAACATGGTCTTCAGTACATGGTACTCTTCACGACATTGGCTTTCAAACAGTAGGAGAAGTGGCAGACGCCACGGGTCTTGTCTAATATCATCATAGCCAAGTTGACAGTCATCACCAACCTTCTCCATCAAGATGCAAGACAGAGTTACCGCTTTAGGCAGTATCAATATTGCTGCCTTTACATTAAGCCCACAACAGAACCGTAACAAGTACTCCAGATCACCTATGTTTGTATCAGTGAGTCTTTGTAAGTATTCTTCAAACCGTTGGGGATCGGAATCAGCAAGGTCTGCAAGATATGTGCCACCACACATATCCTGAAAGGTTTTATGCACAAAGCTGACCTGCTGTACCATTGCTCGTTTTGATCTTGTTTTCTCCTTTGACAGAATCCCAGCAACACAAGCCTTCTCTTGAATATCAGCACCAAAATCCTTGACTGAGAATATCAGCTTATCTTTAAAGAGTCCATTCAAAGCTACCTCACCTAATTCCATTAGAAGTGTCTTAGACATTTCCTTAACCTCATCTTCATCAGGTGGTTCATCAACACTCTGTGCATCCCTGCTCTTTGCTTTCCATCGTCTTATGAGAAACATCATTGCTTCATCATAAAGAGGTGTGACTCGTTTTGGGAGTGCTTGTGATTCTTGCCACAACAGACAAAGCAAAGCTATAATAACAGGTGTATTTGCCAAAGAAGCTAGGGCACTATTGGTTTCTATCTCTGTGAGCAATTTCTCTGTGTTAGATTGATTTTCCTTATCACTAAGTGAATCTGCCTCATCATTCACCATAAAGAATTGCCAGATATATTTTTTCACATTCTCTTTTGCAAATCCTCTCAATTCAACATGGGAATAATGCTTGTGCAGCTTGCCAAAATCTGATACTCTATGAGTGCGGGATGTTACAATCAGACTGCATTCTGTCGATGGTTCATCGTGTAGCATTTCTAAAATCCCACCATGTACTTTCTGGCGGTCATTTGCGCCCTTTGACTTAGACCCTGATGATAAACCTCCTGGATATTCATCATATCCATCCAAGATCACCAAAATTTTGCTTTGATTATCACTAATGTATGCTGCCAATCCCTCTTTGGTTACGACCGTATCATCGGGCAGAAGCTGATCTTGTACAGCTTCCGCAAGAGTCATACCATCTTGAAGAAGCTCTCTCATGTTTAAGGCAAGCACTAGTGAGAATTTACACATTGTTTTTGATTCATCTTTATCAGCACCTGATTCTTCGCTTACATTTTTAGCCCAATCATAACTCATCTTGGATACCAAGGTGGTTTTACCGCTACCAGGGCCCCCACGAACAAGAACCTTTTTCTTTGACAATTCTACCAAACTATCATAAGACCTTAGCTTTATTTTCCTAACTTCCGTCGTGGTAGGATGTTCATCCAGAAGTTCAAGCTCAACATATAAGTCATCAATGTCTACCATACCTTCATCAATGTATGGTACAATGCTAATGGAACCTTTGTCGTTCTTGTAGAAATGACTGAGTTCTTTTCTGCAGGATTTCAAATCAAACATGTATGGCATCAGCGAAGCTGCAGCAGAACAACCTGTGGGATAATAAAGTGATATGATATTAATGCTTTCGACGTGGCAGGCATCTGCAGACGATATTCCAAAATTTCACAAAATGAAATTACCATATTTGGAATCAACATGAGAAATGCATTGAAATGAGTACAAACGTGATTAGTATTGGTTCAGTAATTCTTTAGATAAGAATTTGAAAGTTATGAAAGGTGTCTGAAAAATCTGTTTTGTATACATGGTAAAACTAATAGCTGTGTGGAAAGGGGAATGATCAATTGAAGTTGTTAATTGGTATGGATCAGACAAGTTTCCTGATCACAGCATGTATCAAAATATGAACCGCAAAAAGTGTAGCAGTCATTAAAAAAACCTGTGAAAAACAAAACACACCTTATGTCAATGACAATTTTGTAATTTTGTTCCTTCAAGGTTCCATTAAGCCATGCTTGCTAAAAGCAATTTAGATATCTAAACAAAAATGTGGATATTACATTTGGCATAGATTTGTTTGAAGATGATTTACATGAACATACCCATAAGCTTCTGTGCCAGATCGTTGCGTTCACACTGTCTCAATGCTGTTGCTATGGTTTCCTTTAAAGCAGTCCCGGTCGGTTGGCGCTGCCGCCACATCACCAGCAAATTAAAAATCTGGTTTTTAAGATTGGAATCATTCATTTTGGAACGATGGATTTCTGCTGCTGTGCATTCAAGATAGGTTGCTAGTTCTTCCCATTCACTACCAAGTTTGGATGATAAAACTCGCAATACTATGTCACTAAGTTGCATGGCTGATTCTGAAATTTAAAAAATCAATCAATGAATCAATCAATCTGTAAAGTTTCATCATCAGGATTGATAGAGAACATACCATACATGCAGGTATAGATAATCATGACTTGTCCAATTTAAGATTCCGACTGTTGTCTTTATATACACTAGCGGCATATGGGCTCCCGCTAGTAAGTAGGCTACCAGATAGAACACCTACAAAAGTTTATTTATCACGAAATTGTTTAAATAATACATTCATGAGTTAAAATATAATGCACACGTTTCTTCATTAACCCCTACACCCCCAGGCCTAACCATAACCATCTCCCGTAGCACAGCGTATCTCATTTCTCCATTATTTGCCCGCCCCGCGTGTGTGCGCGCGTACTGTCCCCTTATCTTTATTCATTATGGCTTCCCTATTCTTTTTTAATCCGAATTCCTTCTTTTATCTATCTTTTGAATATATCTGTCCCGATTAATTTCAGCCACATGATCCATAATTGCCAATTTGTGACTAGTGACTGTAAAGTTTTAGGAGCACTCTGTTAGTGACTGTGTGCTGCTCAATACAAAAGCAGAAATCCTAGTTACTATCATGAATTATCTTACGTACCAGTAAATTCTGTTGCCAGGTCAGTACGATCTGCATTCTTAAGTGCCGATGCAAGAGTTTTGACAAGATCACATTGTCCGGTCTGAGACTGACGCCAAAACACCAACATGTGGAAAATCCGATCCTCAGCATCCATATGGTCTTGTTTCAAACTGAAATATGTGGCAGATCATTGTATTATAATTTGGTATAATAACATACAAAGGCTAAATATGGGCAAAGAAAACATAACTTTTAACCATGAAATTAGATTAAAAGTAGTAGTATACTTGTGCCTGCCCTGTTCTACTACAATGGACATTTTGATTAATTGATATCCATTGAATGCATCAAAATTGAACTTCAAAACCATCAATTTGGTAGATAAAGATAACTTTCACCTCCTTCTGTTTTAGAATCCATTGTTTGGCAATGAATCAACAGTGTCATGGTTCCATGTCAAATATTTACTTCTTAATCAATAACAAGAAATTATAGAAAGAAAAAGTATTAAAAAGCACATAAATGCCCTACATTTCTTCCATAAGAGTTGGTTCGGAAAATATTGTACCTTCTCTAGATGTCCGCAATCTTGAAGTGATGACAAATACTCTTTACTCATCTACAAAATACAACTTGGTAAAGCACCCGTATATCTTGCTGACTCTGTTCAACCATACACTCCTCGGCGTGCTCTTCATTCGTCAGAGCAAGGTTTTTTAAAAATTAAATCATACAAAAACGCAGTGGGGCAACAGAGCCTTTTGGATTGCAGCGGCAAGAATATGAAACAATTTACCCACTATCATCCGATTAAACAGCAATATAAACAGTTTCAAAAAGGACTTAAGAGTCATCTCAGGTAAATATCGAGTACAGGTGGCAAAGCTCGCCGATCTTTTTTTTCTTTTTTTCCTGGCCAGGTTGAAGTACTTTGGTAGCATATCAGAAAAACGAGATTAGTTTGTTACTCTTTTACTCGTTGCCATGGCAACAGCCCAATTTAGATTTTAGCCATTTTTTGGTCAATATCAGTTAAAAATAGTCGAAATTTACCGCACATTCGTTATCTTATTGCAGCAATATGCAAGATTTTTTTTCAAAAGTAGCTATTACTTGATAAAGATATATCTTTAAACTTTAGACACAAATAATAAAAAAAAAAAAAAAAAAATGTTTTGATGTATTTTCTGACCTGGCAACACTGCTAGTTTTGACATATTAAGAAAATTGATATTTTAGCCTATCTTTGCATCTCGTAAAAACTACTTGCCAGGGCACTCAGGATATTGTCCTCATAGGAGGAGGGAGAGATGACTTTACCCTACTCATATCTGATGAAAGCAGCTTGGGGTATTATATACTTTAACGGCAGTGTTGCCAGATAATGACACATTTTGGAAAAATTACAATATTTTGTTTGTTACAAATAATGACATTCATTTTGATACTGAAGCCATTTTATTACGACAAATTGGATTTAGTATATACCAGATGTTCCAGGGACTTCCATAGATACCCGTTAAGTAAAACAGGTGGTAATATAGGGCCTATACTTCTACTCTTGTTGCCAGAAAGTTCACAGTTCGGCAACATTGCTATATTCAGATAATTTGATTTCGTATATTAGTCGGGTATGTACAGGGGGGTGCACGTGCACCCCCAGTACTAAAACCAAACCAACTTTTTAGGTGTCTTTTAGGGTCCTTAAACACATTTTAGATGTTAACAGTGAGAAAAAAAATGGGATGCTCTCCAGATATCCAAGATGGCGTCCAAAATGGCCGCCAAAACAGGTCAAATCTCATAAAATGACATATAGCAATCAAATTGTATGGTGAAAGTATAGTTGTAATAGTGGGATGTATGTATTAAACCACTAGACACTCATATCTAGAAGTTTTGCTTTATTAACACACCTAAATCCAAGATGGCTGCCAAAATGGCCGCCAAAAATGGTAAAATTCCATATATTGGCATATATAAACCAACATGTATGATCAGAGTAAAGTTTTAACAATGGGATGTATGTGTTAGACCACTAGAAACTCATACTTAGTATTTTTACTTTGTTCACATATTTTAAAATCAAAATGGCCGCCAAATTAATGGCCGAAATTGGTCAAAAGCGGTCAAAATTCCATAAAATAGGCTAATATCAACCGAAATGTATGATGAAAATATAATGTTAACGATGGGATGTATGTGTCAGACCACTAGTAGCTCATTTCCAGTATTTTTGTTTTGTTAAAACAGTTCAAAATCCAAAATGGCCCCCAAAATGGGTCCCAAACTGACTGAACAAATTGTTGGAATTCCATAAAATGGGATAATATCGACCAAAATATATGATGAAATTATAGTTTTAACATTGGGGGTATGCAATAAACAACTAGTAACTCATATCCAGTATATTTGCATTGTAATAGAATACTTTAAAACCAAGATGGCCACCAAAATTGCCGCTGTAAATGTAAAAATAGTCTACATGAATGTATGGTAATCCAAAATAGATCTTGTAAGAGTGTATATTACATCAAATTCACCAAATAGAATGTTCTAAACTGCTACGCTATTACTTTTAGAAATAAGGCCCCCCTCTGTGACAATTTTGATTCAGTAGCATTTTCCAAAATGGCTGCCAGAATTGTACATTTACCAATACCCTAACTTTAATGTGATAGCATTCACATACTATGGTCATTTACAATACAAAACAAATGTGTTAGGTCATTTAACATCAACTTATCCATTCTGGCAGCCAGTTTGGAAAGTGATACCATTTTGAACTATGTTAAAAAAACAAAAATACTGGGTATGAGTTATTAGTGGTCTAATACATACATCCCACCATTTAAAAAACTAAATTTTCATCGTAAATTTAGGTTGATATTATCCCATTTTATGGAATTTGACAAATTTTCAGCCACTTCGGGAACCATTTTGGGGGCCATTTTGGATTTTAAACTGTGTTAACAAAACAAAAATACTGGAAAATGAGCTACTAGTGGTCTGACACATACATCCCATCGTTAACATTATATTTTCATCATACATTTTGGTTGATATTAGCCTATTTTATGGAATTTTGACCACTTTTGACCAATTTCGGCCATTAATTTGGCGGCCATTTTGATTTTAAAATATGGGAACAAAGTAAAAATACTAAGTATGAGTTTCTAGTGGTCTAACACATACATCCCATTGTTAAAACTTTACTCTGATCATACATGTTGGTTTATATATGCCAATATATGGAATTTTACCATTTTTGGCGGCCATTTTGGCAGCCATCTTGGATTTAGGTGTGTTAATAAAGCAAAACTTCTAGATATGAGTGTCTAGTGGTTTAATACATACATCCCACTATTACAACTATACTTTCACCATACAATTTGATTGCTATATGTCATTTTATGAGATTTGACCTGTTTTGGCGGCCATTTTGGACGCCATCTTGGATATCTGGAGAGCATCCCATTTTTTTCACTGTTAACATCTAAAATGTGTTTAAGGGGGCTGTGCACCTTCAGGTACAGCCTCCGTAAAACTGCCGTAGCTTCGTCATTATTCATTTAATCCATATAAAAGTATACATTTTCTTGAAGTAAAGGGTTCAATAAATCTAACCATGAACATGATTTTTTTCAAAAATTGAGCTTTTTGGTAAAAAATGATAAAAAACACGTATTTTAGGTTTTGTCACGATAACTAATAATATATTTTGTCGAAAGTTATCGTTCTAGATGTATTGTAATCTTAACAAAATTATCTAGGAATCGGTTTTTTTGTTTGTTGATTTTGGACATACTTTGTGATTTATTGACCAAATAAGGCATAAAAGTCAACATTCTGAATTTAAAAAACCGTCCATTTCCACAAAAAGACCCCTAAATTTTGAACTAGGCAAATTATAATTAAACAAAAAAAACGATTCCTAGCGATGATCATGCTCTTTCCATTAAGCCTACTTACGTTTCATCAGATGCAGTATTTATCGACTTATTGTTTCCATAAAATTGCACATTTTACTCAAAAATGAACATAAAGAAATCAACCGATGAAGGTGAAAATGTGACAATACCGCCGTTTGATCATGGTTTACGGGAAAATACACCAATTTCAAATCCTGTTCTTTATATATTATGAGAAGCATATGAATCCCCAACTTCGTGCAAAGTTTGATTACAAACCGTTATTTTCTTGGTATCAAAATAACCTCAAACGTGTGTTAAAAACCCACCTTTGTCATGATGCAGAGTGTGAAAAAGAAGCCATACCTTTTCATGCGCATTCGAAGTGCGCCTACAATTTCCAGGAAGCGTAACGTATGAAAACGCGTGCGTTAATTGCTAACGAGCGCGAACGCGCGTGGAATGTTTTGAGTTGGCAAATTAAATGGTGACGCGTGCGCGTTAAACAAGTTGACAAATATTACACGCTCGTGTATTAATTTCTGTGCGCAACATCGCGGCTAATCATCAAAGTTTATCATTATAGGCCCAGTGCAGTTTGCAAGTCTTCATCAATGTGATCATTTTCAAATGCACCGTGACGCAGTTACGAGAAAATCAGCCCTTCCTGTAGATTTAGTATAAACTTAGTAAAGGTGAGAAAATTGGGAAAATAAGAGAGAAAGCGAGAAATGGTGATGAAGATTTAATTATGACGTCGTTTGGTCGCAGCTGTCTGATAAATTTGTTCTTCTTCTTCTACTTCAGGGACGGGATCAGGTAAGCTTCTGATCAAAGTCACGTCACGAATTCCGATTTTATCAAAGTAAAAAGCCAAAAATTGCACTGAACTTGACCCTCGATATGCCAGCGCAACTGAAAAAAGGGAATTAGGTTTAGGTATAACACTTATTACTCAATGTTTAATGAAGCAGGATATTAAATATTAAGGTTAACGGTTTGTAAAATGACTATGAACATATGAACAGGTATTAAACAGTAGAGTGTCCCCCGGCCCCTTTTATTTTCTGTAAATACACTGGGTTGAAGGGGGCGAGGGTTTTTGAAATACAGCGCAGGACTTATAGTGGGTTGGAGGGATCGAGGCCCCCCCCCCCCCCCCCCCCCCCCCCCCCCCCAATTTGGCGGTGGGTTTTTGAGGACGACACGTCTCGAGTTCGGACTCATCGGCGGCAATTCAGCCTGGTATAAGGTAAAGTCCACCGGGAAAATACCATTTGCCTTAAGCATTTTGGTTGGATCTCTTTAAAATGAGATTTCCATCTACTGAAGATAACAATGATAACGGTCAAAACACTGCCATTATTAACAATTATATATAGTACTACGGTATAGTATTAGGCCTATTATTTATTAGCTATCCCTATAAATTGCCTTGTCACCTATACGTAGATTGAAGCATACTTTTTTCATTGGGAGAAAGGCAAAAAAGTACAAGGATATCAAAGGTGCAACTATGCATTATTTAATTAATTAGGCCTATTGTTTACATCTCATGCTCATAACATCGTTACCATATTTATTTTTTTGGAGGAGGGGGTCCGACGGACAGCAGTATAGACCATCCTCTCCCACCATAACCCACCCTTTCCCATTTGCTTTCAGTTTAGAACATTCAGACGTTTTATTGATTCAAAAATATGAATGAGGAGCCATTTTAGCGATCGAAATGGGAAGACCTTTGTTCAGCATGTTCAGTCAGAATTTCAATCGGTTTGTTCCCGAATTTATATATATATATATATATATTATTATTCAATTTAACCATGAAATATTAGGAAGATGCATAGAAGAAACATGACTTGATTAACCTGGTAATATCTTGGAACTTATTTGGTTTGATATTATCATGATTATGGCATATTACCAAACCGTATAGGCCTAACACCCAAACGCAAACTGAAATAAATTAAGCTTTATAATGGATATTATATTAAAATACAGGAGAGGATGTCCAGCCCTACCCTTCCCTATACCCCCACCCATCCCCTTGTTTTAGATTGCCGCGTGTGCACATAACTATACAAAGTTATAGACTATAATATAAACCATGATAACATCGGCCTGCCCGACTATGCTTCTCCGATCATACACTCGCCCATAATAATTAATATGTAGGCCTATGTCAAATGACACTTATAATTGATATTATGTTTGATATATAATGACAAATTAGTACATCGAGTTGAACTAATTGAGAACATAGCTAACAAAACAACGATAAAAAGTAATAGGGATACCATAATTAGTGATGACAATAATTAAATAAACAGGTCTTGGATGGACGGGCGAGTGGGACAGACATGGACAATATCGAAAGGAAACAAAAAGACAACATAACACCTTCGGATAAAACTCCAGTGTGAGTCATTTTGATACTTCTTGATGTTTCATGGATTAAAAATCTTTCTCTGTCCTTTATTTTTGTATCCTACTCTCTTTCCAAACTCCTTGACACTAACTCTTGCCCAAAGCCTTGTTTTATTTATTACTCGCTTCAGCCACACCCCGGCAAAAATGATGGTTTGATAAAAGTCGAGCCCCCGATGCGTAAACAACGCGTGTGACCAAGCCCTCAAAACGCGCCAAAAATATAGCGGTTAACGCAGCACGCATTTCCGGCATTCTAAACAACAGCGTCTCGTATTAAGCGAACAGGCGCGTGCTAATTTGCGTGAAAAACAAAACTTTCACGGGATACGCGGCGCATGGGAATTTCGCTGATCCCTGCGGGCAGACTTTTCCATTCCACTTTGTAGATGATCAGACTAAGGGATTTAAATCCTTCTAAATAGGCTTTTGGGATTTCGAAATTGAAAATTTCTTTTTATGTACTGATAGATAACACTATGAAGTTTTGAAAAATGAAGAAAAGTGAAATTAGTGAAAAATACAAAATTGAGAGTGCACAGCCCCCTTAAGGACCCTAAAAGACACCTAAAAAGTTGGTTTGGTTTTAGTACTGGGGGTGCACGTGCACCCCCCTGTACATACCCGACTAATATACGAAATCAAATTATCTGAATATAGCAATGTTGCCGAACTGTGAACTTTCTGGCAACAAGAGTAGAAGTATAGGCCCTATATTACCACCTGTTTTACTTAACGGGTATCTATGGAAGTCCCTGGAACATCTGGTATATACTAAATCCAATTTGTCGTAATAAAATGGCTTCAGTATCAAAATGAATGTCATTATTTGTAACAAACAAAATATTTTAATTTTTCCAAAATGTGTCATTATCTGGCAACACTGCTGTTAAAGTATATAATACCCCAAGCTGCTTTCATCAGATATGAGTAGGGTAAAGTCATCTCTCCCTCCTCCTATGAGGACAATATCCTGAGTGCCCTGGCAAGTAGTTTTTACGAGATGCAAAGATAGGCTAAAATATCAATTTTCTTAATATGTCAAAACTAGCAGTGTTGCCAGGTCAGAAAATACATCAAAACATTTTTTTAATTTTTTTTTTATTATTTGTGTCTAAAGTATAAAGATATATCTTTATCAAGTAATAGGAATAGCTACTTTTGAAAAAAAATCTTGCATATTGCTGCAATAAGATAACGAATGTGCGGTAAATTTCGACTATTTTTAACTGATATTGACCAAAAAATGGCTAAAATCTAAATTGGGCTGTTGCCATGGCAACGAGTAAAAGAGTAACAAACTAATCTCGTTTTTCTGATATGCTACCAAAGTACTTCAACCTGGCCAGGAACAAAAAAAATAAAAAATTGGCGAGCTTTGCCACCTGTACTCGATATTTACCTGAGATGACTCTTAAAAACCCACTTATTTAAATTGACTTTTACTCAATAATCTTATTGTAGTCATCTGATATGTTTTGTGCTCTATTGACTGTATAACTTGTTTGTAATGCATAAGCGCCATTTTTGGCGGATACAGGCACTTTTTTATAAGTTTCCATTATTATTATTATTATTATTTTATGAACTTATCAGATCAAAATATATCCATTCTAATATGTACTGTCATACTACACTAAGAGCATTGTATTGCTTAATTTTTATTTTCCGAATTTTAAATTATAAAACCGGGGTTTTGAAGAAAAAATGGAAGCATAGGGTCTATTCTACAATAGTGATTTGAAATAGCTTCGGTTACATGTATATCCGTACCGGTAAATTTTGCTTGTAATTACATGCAAATAGGTGGCAAGTTTCTCCCACTCTACTCCAATCTTCTTCGACAAATCCCGTAAGGCTTCATCATCTACTGCAAGCACTGATCCCCCTGATGCTAGAGAGATAGAGAGAGAGATAGAGGGAGAGGGTGAGAGAGAAAAAGAGAGAGGAAAATCTAGTATGACTGTATTCTTGGGGATTGGCCAGGCTCAAACATACCTTCCATTGATATTGCGTGTTACTTCAGAATTCAAGATGAACATTAAAAATTACCATTATTGTTGTTTCTACTGACAAAAACACCGCAAAACTTGATTAAAAAAATAGGGACAGCGGTCCCAAATAGGTCGTCCGTTTATATGGGTAGTTTGGTTGCAATTGTACTTCATCTGTTTAAATGTAATCATCTGCTAGCCAATTTTAACCTCAGATGACCTTTGACCTTGGTATGTGACCTTTGACTTCATTTACATATGAAGGTTTCCATGTTGCATCTATGCCAGAGGTTTGGTTGCAATTGGTCATTGTATGGAAAAGAAATGGACAATACAAAAAGTGTGTACTAAATTTTACATCTTGACCTCAGATGACCTTTGACCTTGGTATGTGACCTTTGACCTCATTAACATATAAAGGTTTCCATGTTGCATCTATGACTGAGGTTTGGTTGCAATTGGTCATTGTATGGAAAGAAATGGACAACACAAAAAGTGTGTACTAAATTTTGATCTCAGATGACCTTTGACCTTGGTATGTGACCTTTGACCTCATTAACATATGAAGGTTTCCATGTTGCATCTATGACCGAAGTTTGGTTGCGATTGGTCATTGTATGGAAAAGAAATGGACAATACAATAAATGTGTACTGAATTTTACATCTTGACCTCAGATGACCTTTGACCTTGGTATGTGACCTATGACCTCATTAACATATGAAGGTTGCCATGTTGCATCTATGACCGAAGTTTGATTGCAATTGGTTATTGTATGGAGAAGAAATGGACAAAACATACACAGACACAGACCACAGACTACACACACGAAGGATGCTGCCATAAGGTCTCTTCCTACGGACGACCTAACAATACCATTGCAATTTATTGAACCTTTTCTTTAAAACACCCTCTATGTAAATATTGTTCGCATTATTTATCATGCTGCTGCAGGGGGACACTGTTTGACGTAAAATGCTGGTTGCGGCTCAACCAGCATTTTTGAATCAACATTTTGTTGTACAAAGAGGGCTGATTTTTCTTAATCCTTGTAGGTGTAAATTCATACATGTAATGGAATTATAAAAATACTGCAAGTCACGACTTGCGAATCCCCCTGGCTGGGAGATCAACTAAATGAGGACAAAGGTCACATAGGGGTCATGTTTCCCCGGTGTTCATGTTTCTTATCTCTAAGTTTGACGTTAATCGGGCAACTATAACGATTTGGACCTTTGACCTCAGATGACCTCGGTTGACCTCTAATTATTTTTTGACATGTTCCCCCGGTGTTCATTGCACGATTTTACCCCTTGTTGACCTTGGATGACCTCTAATGACCGTTGACCTGGGATGACCTCTAATTAATTTTAGACATGTTCCCCCGGTGTTCATGTTTCTTTTCTCCAAGTTTGACATCAATAGGGCAACTTTCCCGATTTGACCTCTAGATGACCTTTGACCTCAGATGACCTCAAATTATTTTTTGACATGCTCCCCCGGTGTTAATTGCACGATTTAACCCCTTGTTGACCTTGGATGACCTCTTGTGACCGTTGACCTGGGATGACCTCTAATTAATTTTAGACATGTTCCCCCGGTGTTCATGTTTCTTTTCTCCAAGTTTGACGTCAATAGGGCAACTTTCCCGATTTGACCTCTGGATGACCTTTGACCTCAGATGACCTCAAATTATTTTTTGACATGTTCCCCAGGTGTTAATTGCATGATTTAACCCTTTGTTGACCTTGGATGACCGTTGACCTCGGATGACCTCTAATTTATTTTAGACATGTTCCCCCTGGTGTTCATGTTTCTTTTCTCCAAGTTTGAAGTCAATCGGGCAACTTTTACGATTTGACCCCTGGATTACCTTTGACCTCAGATGACCTATGCAAATTAGACCAACAAAATGTTCACCCAGTGTTCCTGTTTCTTTTCTCCAAGTTTGAAGTCAATCGGGCAACTTTTACAATTTGACCCCTAGATTACCTTTGACCTCGGACAACCTATGCAAATTAGACCCCAAAAATGTTCACCCGGCGTTCGTGTTTCTTTTCCCAAGTCTGACGTCAATCGGGCAACTTTTACGATTTGACCTTTGGATGACCTTTGACCTCAGATGACCTATGCAAATTAGACCCCCCAAAAAAGCAGCCACAGTTTTTGATCATGGCCTCTCTATTGCTGAAGGTTTGAAGTCAATCCGTCCATCTGTTCAAAAGATACTAGTCGGGGATCTACGGAGGGTTAGTGTGCACCACCCCCCCCCCCCCCAGGACTCCCCCAAACCAACTTTTTTTACTTCCTATTATGATCCTAAGACATAATCAGGATGTTACCAAAAATATTTTCATATTGCTAAGGGGTTATGCAAGATGGCGTCCAAAATGGCCGCCATAACTGGTCAAATCTCATAAAATGACATATAGCAATCAAATTGTATAGTGAAAGTATAGTTTTAATAGTGGGATGTATGTATTAGACCACTAGACACTCATATCCAGAACTTTTGCTTTGTTAACACACCTAAATCCAAGATGGCCGCCAAAATGGCTGCCAAAATTGGTAAAATTCCATATATTGGCATATATAAACCAACATGTATGATCAGAGTATAGTTTTAACAATGGGATGTATGTGTTAGACCACTAGAAACTCAAATCTAGTATTTTTGCTTTGTAAACATACCTTAAAACCAAAATGGCCGCCAAATTAATGGCCAAATTAATGGCCAAAAATGGTCAAAATTCCATAAAATAGCATAATATCAACCGAAATGTATGATAACAATATAATTGTAATGATGGGATGTATGTGTTAGACCACAAGTAACTCATATCCAGTATCTGTGCTCTGTTATCATAGTTAAAAATCCAAAATGGCTGCCAAAATGCCCCCCAAAATGGTTCCTAAAGTGGTTGCAAAATTGTCAAATTCCATGAAATGGCATAATATCAAACTAAATGTATGATGAAAATATAGTTTTAATGATGGGATGTATGTATTAGACCACTAGTAACTCATATCTAGTATTTTTGCTTTGTTAACATACTTAGAAATCCAAAATGGCCCCCAAAATGGGTCCCGAAATGACTGAACAAATTGTCGAAATTCAATAAAATGGTATAATATCAACCAAAATGTATGATGAAAGTATAGTTTTAACATTAGGATGTATGTATTAGACCACTAGTAACCCATATCCAGTATATTTGCATTGTAATAACATACTTTAAATCGAAGATGGCCACCAAAATGGCTGCTGTAAATATACAAATAGTCTACATGAGTGTATGATAATCCACAATAGATATTGTAAGAGTGTATATTACCTCACATTCACCAAATAGTAGTATGTTTGAAACTGCTAAGCTATTGCTTTTAGATATAAGGCCCACCTCTGTGACAATTTTGACTCTGTAATACTTTCCAAGCTTCCAGAGTGGTTAAGTTGATGTTAAATGACCTAAAACAATTGTTTTGTATTGTAAATGACCATACTATGTAATACCAATACCCCCAAATATAATAAGACAGCATTCAATTTATGACTGTCTATGATAAAGCCTAGTTTCTAGTTTGTAGATCTAGTTTGAGTATTTTGAAATATACAAGATGGCTGCAAAAGGTTAAAATAACTGAAAAACAGTATTAGATTTATTGTTAGTGTTACATTAGATATGAACAATGTTGGGGTATTGCCCAACACTAATATTATATAGTAATAAAGTATCACCCAAGACGAGGGGTCGAAATGGCGGGTACACAAGAATATCTATGTGTCTTGACTGCTCATTAATGTCTATAAAGACACTTTATACTATTGTAACAAACAAAAGATTATATCTGTAGATTTTAATCCACCAGTAAACGTATCTGTATGTGACAAGGTATGATTGAATGGTATAGACTCCATATTTTGATCAATTGGTGGCATCCTGTGGTAATTATTTAGACCATTTGGAGGTTATCATACACTCATGTAGACTATTTTTACATTTACAGCGGCCATCTTGGTTTTAAAGTATGTTATTACAATGCAAATATACTGGATATGAGTTACTAGTGGTCTAATACATACACCCAAATGTTAAATCTATACTTTTAACATACATTTTGTTTGATATTATCCCATTTTATGGAATTCCAACAATTTGTTCAGTCATTTTGGGACCCATTTTGGGGGCCATTTTGGATTTCTAAGTATGTTAACAAAGCACAAATACTAGATGAGAGTTACTAGTGGTCTAATACATACATCCCATCATTTAAACTATATTTTCATCATACATTTAGGTTGATATTATCCCATTTTATGAAATTTGTCAATTTTTGCAGCCACTTCGGGAACCATTTTGGGGGCCATTTTGGCAACAATTTTGGATTTTGAACTATGTTAACAGAGCAAAAATACTGGATATGAGTTACTAATGGTCTAACACATGCATTTCATCGTTAAAACTATATTTTTATCATACATTTCGGTTGATATTATGCTATTTTATGGAATTTTGACCACTTTTGACCATTTTTGGCCATTAATTTGGCGGCCATTTTGGTTTTAAAGTATGTTAACAAAGCAAAAATACTAGATATGAGTTTCTAGTGGTCTAACACATACATCCCATTGTTAAAACTATACTCTGATCATACATGTTGGTTTATATATGCCAATATATAGAATTTTACCAATTTTGGCGGCCATTTTGGCGGCCATCTTGGATTTAAGTGTGTTAACAAAGCAACAGTTCTGGATATGAGTGTCTAGTGGTCTAATACATACATCCCACTATTAAAACTATACTTTCACTATACAATTTGATTTCTATATGTCATTTTATGAGATTTGACCAGTTATGGCGGCCATTTTGGACGCCATCTTGCATAACCCCTTAGCAATATGAAAATATTTTTGGTAACATCCTGATTATGTCTTAGGATCATAATAGGAAGTAAAAAAAGTTGGTTTGGGGGAGTCCTGGGGGGGGTGCACACTAACCCTCCGTAGATCTCCGACTATACAGCATTCGGGAAAAGGCTAACCAAAAGGCACACATGCACGGATGCACATGACATGATAACAAAATCCCCTTCTGGTTTTACACACCGGGGGGATAATAATTTAAGGCATTTGACTCTGTTCTCTCCTCACATCACTGAGCTGATTAAATCCCTCTACAAAGATCAAGAGGCTACAAGAACAGTTTGTCAAGGATGTATCCTGTCACCTAACCTATTCAACATTTATGCAGAGTACATCATGGCGATACCACCCTGACAGCGAGAACTCGAGCTGAACTTCAAGATCTAATACACAGAGTGAAAGCAGCCAGTGAAAAGTTTGGACTCTGAGTTTTAAGGCGCGCGAGAGCGATAGCGCGCGAGAGCGATAGCGCGCCTTAAACTGTCTGTGACCGCGCGATTTATCGCACACCTTGTGATTGTCCAAAGCTTATTAATCTGATCCCGCCACACGATCGACAGATCATGCAAGAGTGCTCTTTGACAGCTTTTCTTTAAAAATGAAACAGGCAAAGTCGCCCAAAATTCTCGCAAAAAATGTTAAGCCCTGCATTGTAAAATAGATAGCATAGCGAGAAACCCATTTTTAAATCGTCGTGTAAGCTATGTTGGCTACTGTGCCATTTAACGGCAACTCTCATCATTAAAAAGCACGCCAGTGACTGACATGTAAACATCGTACAATTGATGCAGAATAATACCCAGAATGCACTGTAATTCTTTTATATCAGTATTATATGTCATGCGTATCGATCGACCGGTCGATTTGACAAAGAACCAACAAACCATGCGGTTGTTTTTGTTGATGTTGGAAACAAGCGAAACGAATCGCTGATGATGGAGGGGAATAATAAAGTGAAATTCGCCACTCTTAGAAGTTGGAATTTTCAAGACATTGGTTTTGCAGAAAACGTCAATAATCATGATGGGATCACGTACATTAGTGAAGTTTGGTGCGATGTCTGTCATCGACAAGCAGAGAAAAAATGTCAAATTTTCCCAGAGACTGAATCCCAAATTTCCTTGTTTTCCCGGGAGTGTAATTTTATGGATCCGAACAAAAATGCTCTTCTTGATTACTTGGGAAGAGCTTTTTGTTTGCTCTCCTACTGCTCCACTTAAAGGCTCCAGGAGAGTTCTTTACTGCTCTCCTGCTAATTTCAAAACTCAGTCACTGCTCTTCCTGAATATTAAGAAGACCAAAGTTATGATTTGCGGAGGAAAAAGCAACCAACAATTGATTAAATGAAGGTCGATATCGACACAGTAGAATGTGTTGACACTTTCAATTTCCTCGGATCACTCATTCTTAAAGACGGTGGAAAGCTCTGGAGACATTAAAAGACGTCTGGCAATGGCTAAAACATCAGCAAATGCCCTATCAACCATTTGAGAGGATAGAGGAATCACAGTGGCCACACAAATATGAAGGCATTAATCTTTCCGGTTGCAACATATAGCTTAAACATGTTCAGTCGGAATATTATGGAAAGAGCATAAGACCAATGAATTTGTCAGAAGCCAGATTGGGAACCAAACCTCTCTGTATACAAAGATCATGCGCATCAAACTACAATACTTTGGACGTATTGCTAGAAAAGGTGATAATAGAAAATGTGGCAATAAAGAAGCAACTGGTCTATCTCTTTTCTCTGCGCATCGCATGTCACAAAATAGACAACGGTGGCGCTCCCTCATCAATAGGGTCACAAAGAACCAGCCATGATCCATAGAATGACACCGACGCCTAGCTGCTTCCAATAGTGGACAGAGTACAAAATATACCAAACCCATTGAAAATTGATTTGCTGCAAATTTGTTTTAATCATGTCTTGTTGAATAAAGATTTTTTTTATGAATCTGATGCCAAATTATGGAGAAGAAATTTGCCAATTTGATGTACATTTTAGATTTTTGATATTGGCTGTACAGGGTGTATCAAAAAAATTAGGACACTTTTTCATGACGGTGTAATACTTGTTATAATCATTGAACCATGACCACTTTAGGCTCAATGTAAAGCCCAATTAATTATTATGATATCCTGAAAATATGAGATCAATCCGATGAAAAATAAGAAAACTAGCATAATATGCGTAAACCATGTCATTTACTGGTTTGTACAATGGGATTTACATGTATAGACCAGTAAATAACATGGTTTACGTTTCAATACGTTACAATAATTATAAACATAGAAAATAATCTATCAGTCAATAGCAAAGATTAGTTTGGTAATCCATTTAATTCTGGCACAAATCAATACTGGCTAAATAATCCACAAATCAGATGCATGCATATTCTGTGCAAATTAAAAAGTTCTCGAACCCGGTAGATGGTTCATTACCATGATATTGGCATTAATAATAGTGTGCGCGTTCATGTTACTCTACTGTTACTGTGTGAATGACCATTGTACATACTACAAAATAGATTGCCTTGCCTAATAGGTCACAATGTCCTTAATTAATGATAGATTTTTCTCATCTCTTCAGGATTTTATCTTTATCGGTTGTACTTTACATTGAAATAAAAATTGGTCATGCTTAAGTGATTTAACAAGGATTTAATAGTCCTTTGGGTAAAGTGCCAATTTTTGCTGATTCGGTACCAAGCTAGAGTGGTACTTGCAACTTGTTCCTTAACTTTTACTTTAAAAGGTTTTGCATGTTAGACTTGTCAATTGTCCAGCATAAGGATGCTATCAAAGGTCAAAGGTAATATAGGGTCAAATTGCAAAACTACTCAGATCATATTGTAATGCATATGCACCAGAAGCGACAAAAACCATTTCCCTTAGACCACATGCGCCCTGGAATACCGATTCCTTACGTGATGCTAAGACTGTCAAGAGACGACTTGAACGCCAGATGCTAAAATCTTGACTTCATGTAGACAAGCTCGCATACAAAAAACAGTGCAAACAATACTTCTGTATGCTTGAAAGTGCTAAGACTGAACACCACAGATCCAAAATCGCGGGTTGCAATTCAAAGCAATTGTTTAGTACCATCAATAAACTCTGCGGATTAAACCAGCTAAGGTCTTACCCTCCGGAAAGGAGATCGACATCGCTGATTGTTTTGAAGATTATTTCACTGGCAAGATTGCAGCTAACAGATTGAACCTGGACAATTCGGAAATCCTACCTGTGGTTCTCCCAGACAATGAGCGTGACTGCCCTGTTTCTCTATGTCAATTTCAAGGTCTTTCTCAGCAGGAAGTCAGGAAAATTGTTATGGACATGCCAACAAAATCATGTGCTCTAGATCCCCTCCCTACCTGGTTAATGAAGCGGTGCATCAATCATATTTTACCCTTGTTGACCAAAATTGTCATTTCTCTCTGACAAAAGGGGTACGTTCCAGACTGTATGAAGATTGCCTAACTCCTTTAATAAAGAAAGCTAGTCTAGATCCTGAGGTGCTATCCAACTACAGGCCTGTGTCAAATCTTAGTTTCATCTCCAAGCTGAATGAATGCATAGTATGCAACCAACTACAGGAACACCTTGCTGCGAACAAAATGTATGCATCCCACCAGTCTGCCTACCGACCCAACTGCAGCACAGAAACAGCTCTTCTGCGCCTTCAAAATTATCTGCTTTGCGCACTGGATAATAAGAAAGATGCTGTTCTTGTTCTGTTTGACTTATCGGCTGCATTTGATACGCTAGACCACAAAATGCATCTTGAACGAATGCAATCTAGGTATGGTGTCGGTGGTACTGCGTTAAAGTGGTTTAAATCCTATATCTCTAATCAAGTGCAGTCTGTTGCAGTTGGATCCAATCTTTCACGAACACATAAATTGATATATGGTGTACCCCAAGGGTCTGTGATCGGTCCCTCCAAATTTACCATGTACAGTGCAGTGCTCCAATTGAGGACGTGATTTCTAGCCATAACATCAATGTACTATCTTACGCAGATGACACGCAATTGTATGTTACTCTTCATCCTGATGAAAGAGAGGAAGCAATTTCTCGTCTTTTTGGAGCGCTGCATCGCTGATGTCAAAGGACTGCAAATACATTAAAACTGAACGACAGTAAGACTGAGGTTATACATATTACCTCTCGTTTCAAGCCAACTGTGCCCATCAACCCTGTAACTATCGGTAATAGTCCCATATTTCCGTCAGATGCTGCACGAAACCTTGGAGTCATCTTTGACCAACATCTGTCAATGACTGCACATGTGAACAAACTGTATCAATCAGCCTCGTTTGCCTTACGCGCCATTGGACAGATCAGAAAGTAACTCGATCGAGCGTCAACGGAGAAACTTGTGCACGTGTTTGTCTCATCCAGATTAGATTACTGTAACTGCCTTTTGTACGGACTTCCTGATAAACTTATCTCTAAATTACAGGCACAAAAAAACGTGACCATGTAAGTCACGTCATCAGAAATCTCCACTGGCTTCCTATCAAGAAAGAATCGTGTTCAAGCTCCTGCTCATCGTGTATAAATCACTTAACAATGCTGGTCCAAGTTATGTGTCTGAATTGCTGAAACCTTATATTCCCACGGCTAACCTTCGCTCTGGCTCCCGTGAGTTTCTTGTTGTTCCAAAAAGCAAAATGAAGTCTTTCGGTGATAGAGCTTTCTCCATCCCGGGCCCTAAATTATGGAACACTCTCCCAATGGACATACGCCAGGCAGGTTCAGTTCAGGAGTTCAAGTCGCGACTTAAGACCTACTTATTTAACTTGGAAATCTAAATGCTGTGTATTTGTTCATGATCTTTCATTTCATAATGCATTTTAATGCCATACACTGTATTTCATATCTCATGTTTTTTGTTTAAAATATGCATTTGACTCTGTGTATGTATATATATATATTTTTGTTGTTGTAGATTTAAGATCATTATTGTATTTTTGCTTTAATCTTTTATTCATTTGTTGTACAGCGCTTTGAGTTTAGTTCTCACTAAAGGAAAGCGCTCTATAAATGTGTGTTATTATTATTATTAACCTGTTCCTGAAATCACAAGGAGCAAAAAAGTTGATGGTTGTATAACACACTTGACGTTTAGTTTCCGAGATATAGGGCAAAATAGGTCAATGGTCAAGATTTCTCATATTTGTACAGGGTCAATTTCTCATCATGCTCCAATTATATTGAAAATGGACTGAAATTGTTCAGATTGATACAAGCCATTGCAATTTATCCCCTGTATAACCGGATAGCTACCTTAAGCTGCACAATTGAAAAGTCTACCTGGCTAAAATAGCAAAAATAGTTTAAGTAGGAGTTTTAAGAACATTTAGTTGTTTAACTACGTTTAAACAATCAATTTAGTTGTTTTTGGTCGTTTTCGGGTAGAAAAATATGAAACCTGTGATTTGGTACCAGCATGGTGTTTATAGCTTGTACATTACCATATTTATGATGAAGATACGATATTGGGCTATTTCCGGTTAAAAACTGGTATTTTTGTACAAAAATCCATTTTTGCAACTAATGATATAATCCTGGATTCTAAAACATTAGTATTCGTATTTAGCACAAAATTCCGAACAAAATGAGTTTCTCACCTTGTTGACCCCTTTAAGGTCAAAAGGTCAAATGATGATCTATTATAACAAAAAACACCAATAATTTCAATATTTATGAAATATTATGCAAAATCAAGTTGTTTAAATCCAACAACCAATTTAGTTGTTTTCGTTCTTTTTCAGGAAAACCATTATATAACCTTTAATTAGGTATCAAATTAGTGTTTATAGCTTGTACATTAGCATATTTATATATAATGTAAAAGCTGAATGCAAACTGCTTATCCACAAAAATAGCCTGTGTAAGTAAATGTAATAAATATAAGAGGACCTGACGTTTTGATTCTAACAGAATCTTTATCGAAGGTAAAATGACAGAATACAACATACACAACACAATATCTGTCTATATATATGTGTTGTGTATGTTGTGTATGTTGTATTCTGTCATTTTACCTTCGATAAAGATTCTGTTAGAATCGAAACGTCAGGTCCTCTTATATTTATTACATATTTATATATGCTAATGCTAAGATATTGGGGTATTTCTGGTTAAAAAAACGATTTTACACTGCCGAGACCGCGATTGCGGCTTGTAAGGTGTCGATATTCGGATCCAGCACAAAATTTCAGATAAGACTAATCCCATCAGATGCTTGACCTCTCTCGGTCCATTAAAAGTCCTGTAGCTGATGGACTATAGTGATATATTTTATTAATACATTATATTTTCATACAAATTTATTGTTTGTCCATGTAGAATCACTTATTTAGTATGCTAGAACTGCTATGGGCAATTAATAAAATAGCACCCTCTTTTGGCAGACTTTGGAAATTCCCCGATCAATTATACAGGGTTTTTAGTGAAACTTTAGGATAGAATTACTCATTTAAAGGGTCCCCTACAAAGGTGGGAGAAGTTGAATTTGTCTTTAGGTATGTATTTGCCATCTTTTGGTAATAAATATTTGGGTTCCCCCACGACGGGGAGTACAAAAAGTAAAAACTAAGCACTTTTTGAACGCTCGTGCAATGGTCTTAATGGAGTGAATGAAGATTAAATACCTCAAAATGTAGTTTAACATACAAGATACAAGATGTATCAAAGATCATAAATACAATTGTTTATAAATTTGACCCGGTTCTACATTTTTGCTCTTAAATCAAATTAGCCACAGCCACATTGTGCCTCATTTACTCATGTTGAGGCATATATACTGTAGATCCTTGTTACACATTTGCAGCATGTTGGTCGTGGCCGGATTAAGATAATACATACCTTTAGGAGAAATGCCAATCAGATCAACATAGTCTTGTCCTTCGATGTGAATTCCAATGACATCACTATCCTTTAGCCAATCTGCTCTTTGGGAAACATCATCCTTTAGCTTTCTCAGGACATCTATGTATTCGTTGTCTCCAGATTTAGCTGGCCATCGCAGTGGGAGTTGAAACACTAGCACAACACAGCCAGGGCCATTTCCAATGTAAGATATAGCTGACTTTGGGACAGTGGTTCTTTCATGTAAGATGTCTTTGTATTTAATCACATCATTCCCACTGCGATTACATATATCTCCAGGAACGACAATCTCTGTGTTAAAAGTACCTCTGGCTGAAAGAAAGTCCATCATAAAATTTGACAGATGCGATCACTATCAGGGTTTACATTAAAATAAATAAACAAAAACTGTTTTAACAACTTTTTCCATAAAGCAATTTTCATCTGCCTACTTGCTTACATTGATGGTGCAGGTCAGAACGCCAAGTTGAGCAGGCAAAATTACAGTTTCTGATGCCTTGGTCACTTGATCCTTTGTCCCCTGGTAGAATTCTGACATAGCTCTTAGGGGGTGTCCTCTTGATACTCTACCATATTTGAGTTGCTATGTCCCAGAAAATCTGCATTTTATTTTGATGGCCCTCTTATTTCAGCTTTACACCATGGATTGATTTTGGAAACATTAGAATATCATTTAGTTTCACATCACTTTATTAGCATCATAACATACAATATTGACAAACAATACAAGAAAAGCATGTAAATCCTAGATCAGTTCTCCATTTAGGTGGACGAACGCAGGGATAATGGGAAATATGCTGAACACAACAGTGAAAAAAGCCCAAAAAAGACATTAAAATATTGAAATAAAAACCGTAATAAAGGGACCTGTCCTGCAGTAAAACATTATTATTGCATGTTGAGAGTTGGATAATGTGGGTTCCTTGTGAGCATGGAAAATTGAGAAAGATGAAAGAATAGACAATTTGGTGATGTTGTTCCGGATTTAAAAAAAAAAAGTAGTAGGGTTATTGCACAGTTTGAGTATATATTTAAGTCTACCAAGATTGTGGGGGATATATAACCATGTCTACCTATTTCACACTCAAAATCATTGCTTTGAATATCAGCAATAATAGCGGCATATTTGTCTGAAGTTCTGAGAGCTTTGTCAAGATTTAATTCAAAAGGCACTGCGAGTTCTATGACGACCAGTTTCCGTGAATTCTCCCAGAACACGCAGAGATTGGGGATTAGGTTAGTGACGGTGAACAGATGGAATGGTAGAGTCCCTTTTTTAATTCTGGGAGGTCACAGAAAATTTGAGGGTCTTTTGGAGATGGGAAGCCGGTCATCATCGTTTTACATGTAGTGCAGAATGTTATTGTAGCGCCATGTAAATCTACCCTGGTCAAGAGAGTCTGAACAATGATTAAGAATGTGGTGGAGGGTAGCCCTGTTATTGCCAAGGTTACATTTGCCGTTATTAGATTTACCCAGTGTTTCAGATTGAATTTGTTGTTAAGGGTGTCACATAAGGAATTGAGGGGGCTTACAAGTTAAGCAACATCTACGACCAAATGATTGAAATTCCGCCCTCTATCGGCTTGAGTCGTCCTAATAAAAACAACAGGACCAGTCAGAAGGTTGCCAGTCTGATGAAGTCTCCAACTCAGTAAAGAGTCAAAATGTAACTAGTAAGTGTGATTTTATTCGATTCGTCAAAAGAACAATTTATTCCATGAATATTTCATGTTTCATATTACACATTAACAAAAAGAATAATTACTTTAGTGACTCTGAAAAGACAAGTGGTACGATACTGTCCTGATACGATATTGATATTGGTGATTAACCGGGATGGACAGCTGCAGGCACCATTGTTTTTCCTCAAATCGGTTGAACAAGTTTCAGATATACCTCTCTTTTGACCACACATAATTGCAAACCAAATTTTCTAATCTTTGTTATTATTCTTTGGCTGTACTTTTGTGCCACGTGTGAGAACTCTCAAATGATATATTCAAATAATATCTTCCTTTTTGTATTATGTTCCAATGTGATATTTTGTCATTCTATTAATTTAGTTAAGGGCAGTGTCAACCCGGCACTTGTTTCAAAAATTGAATTTCACATTTCTCTATTATTTTATACTTTTATATGTATTCTATCATTACCATCATAAGTTACTAATCAGAAGCGATTATTTCCCGTTCTTTTGGGTGATTTTAAATTGTTGTTTTGGTAAGTTTGAGTCAGGAAAAGGTGCATGGTTATTTGGCGGGAATTTAAGCGGAGTTCCGCGCTTTTCAAATGCTGCGACAGCTGTTCGATCATTGCGTCGCGCGCTGATTCTTCCCGTGCGTAATACTAGACGCGCCGCTTAATATCCGCGACGTAGACGCGAATAACAAAAGAGCGCAAAACAATGACTAAAAATGTAAACAAAGGCCAATCTTACGATCATTTAAATTTCAGTTTTCTTCCAATTTCTTCACATTGTGATTAATATAAATTGAATCTAATAGTTTCTTTTGATTGTTCATAATCATGATAATAGTATACTCGCCTTTTAGGTCACACGCCCTTGTATTCCATGAACATTTAGCTTTAAATGGTGGAAAATGTCAATATTTTTACTAAATCGATGTTTTCTAGAAGTTCAAATTTGAAGGAATGTTACGATTTTTCAGACAACATAAGTAAAAAAATATCACACACTATCAAGTAAGCTTTTACTACCATTGTGTGGAGGACTTTCAGCGCTAGGAGGACATTTTTATTTTTTCGATTATGGATTTTAAACTCGAGATATGCATCAATTTCTAGCGAAATGTATGCAAAAAAACACGACTTTTACACTTTTACAATGTTTTTAGCAATATTTCCAAAACTAAGCCTTATTTTGGAAAAAGAAAAAATTGCCTCCTAGACAAAATTGTCTTGTTTGCAAAAATGTTTATTAGAACAAATTACCATTTTTTATTTTATAGTTATGCTGTCTGAAAAATTTGGGGTACAAAAATCGCTTTTTGGTTCATTTCTCAAAATTTAGTTTATTTGGTATCACATTGATATCACCATCGGATTCCTTATCAAATTTCCTTTCTATAAATGTATACTTTTATTCAATATTCTCAAACTTAGAAGCAAAAGTTGATCATCAAAATAATAGGGTTGACACTTCCCTTAAAGGAAGGGTCCCGCAAGCACAACATTAAGAACAAATAATTATCTAGCCGAAATGACGTAATTATATAGAACAAAACACCATACTAGTCACAAAAATGAATAAAAACTGCCATCACTCAACATGCAATTTTTAAAATTCGCGGCGATCGAAAGTCCCGGTGTCGATGACGTCATGGGTATCGGTGCTCAAATTTGCGCATGTGCATTGTATAACTATGACATCATCGACACTGGGACTTTCGATCGCCGCGAATTTTAAAAAGTGCATGTTGAGAGATTGCTGTTTTTAGTGTGGTGTTTTGTTCTATATAATTACAAAAGTTGGGCTCGATAGTTATTTTTCTAACATATAATGCACACTTTTATGCTTGCGGGACACCTCCTTTAATAGCACTTGTGGTTTGTGGAGGTATTCTGGCATATTTATTAAGTTTGATGATTTTGTATGCAAAAACTTGATGTTTGGACCGCATCATACACTACCGGTCTAAACTCCTTGCGCATTATATCCTAGAAAATCCATCTTCTATGAACATACTATTGAATATTTTCACCAGTAACGATGTTGCATGTGTTCATTATATAGTTCTTCTTCATAAGTTCATGTTTGTTGCATGTTACAATCATCACATGTCATACAAAACTCAAAATCTACACAGTAAAATCCCATAGACATTTGCCTCATTAATATTCATGAGCTCATTACCCCCTATTATTACGCTATGGGAAAATTCTCTCTCATCTACACCTTCTCTGAAAAATGCAGTTTTTTAATAATTAATTGTTATATTCACAAATGCAATATCCTATATAAGGATGCGCAGTCCTTATAGATGCGTAAAACATGGTAATTTTCTGAGGAGGTAATTTGAATTTTCAAGAAAAACCTGACATTTAAAAGACAATTTAAATATTTTGGTTTAAAAATCAGTGATCCAATACATGACAGAGCACGTCGCAGTTTGTCTATATTTCGCACGAGGCAGCACAGGGCCATGGCAGGTTTTAAAATTACCGCAACAATGATTTGCATTCCATAATACAATGAATATGTAATGTACAATTTTGCAAAGGTTGCAGTCGATATCTTTAGTGCTATGTTATTGGAGCAACATAGCACAACAGCCTATACCACCATACTATGCAAACCCGAACTTACTGCCAGATGTGTTTTAATTGGGCGATATCTCTATCTTACACATGATTGTAATGGTCAACTCCCATTCATAAAATAATGCAATAAAAGGGTGAACGATTCTAGTCTAACAAACCAGGTTTTAGGTATATTACAGATCCCTGTCATGATAATATTATGAGCTTGCATTTTTTTTAAATTAATGATTTGTCAGTGATATTTTTCGCAAGTAAGGATATCCCATAGCGCTATAACAGCGATAATGAGCTCATGAATAGTTATGAGGCGAGAATTGCATGGGATATATCCCCATAGAGAAAATAGCGACCACGGAGAGATATTTATTTTGAAAAATGTGTAGGCTACAAGGTCAAGGAAAGATGAATTTATGAATGAGAAGATATGCAGACACCTATATAAATAGGATATGACCTTGATATGGGTAAAATTACAAGACTGTTTGGGGTAAGTTCTCTCAGTGGTGTGCGCAAGGAGTTTAGACCGGTAGTGTATGTTTCCTGATTTATGGGGGCTTGAACATCAATCAGAATTATGCCATTCTCATTTATTCATATGGTTGCGTTATTACTTACCTGAAGTTCTTCTTGGCCTTTGTTCACCTAGGGAGTCTCCTGCATGCAACTCTTGATAACGTTTTATTTCGCATGCAAGATCCGGCTTTTGATCAACCTCGATTAATATCTCATAAAGAAATTCGAGATTTTGATTAGAGAGGTAACCGCTTTCCTCAAGGCATTCCAGGAACTGGTAGGGTTCCATGTCTTTGGATTCATGAAATGTTATCCCACGGCTATTTGATCCTTCTTTGAGAAAAAAAAACACAGGTAAACATTACAGAGGGAATTCATAGGATTAATACATGTAGATGAAATAATTACAGATGAGGTGACATGTATGTTTACAAATAAACATACATATGGACTGTTTGAGGAAACAAGTGCCACTGCACTGCGAAATAAGCTTTTTGCCATATTATCTTGTTTTGCTTGATGAGGTTAATATATGAAGTGAATAAGCACGGGCATAGGTTCTCAATATATCATAATGTGTGCACACTGCTGGGCAAGGAACAACAATATCTCCCTGCCAACTGTAAGGCATTAACTGACGTCAGATATATCATCTAGACTCTGGCGGGAGCTACCCCAGTCCTGATTATTTATGAGATTTAAATGATACTACTCATGAATTGCATAATAGGGAGGGCCACAAGGTGTAATGAAATAGTGTGGTTTCTTAAAATCATAAACCATATGATATAGCTTGGGTAAATGGCGGGACGCATTCAATTTCAGGTCAGAATATAGGCCTGTATTATATTTACTCATGTGTGGGATATGGGGTAATGACTGGAAACATTCAATTTTAGGTCAGAAAATAGGCCTAACATATTAGGCCTTTTAACTCATAAATGTATCTTAAGGACAGATGTCCCGCTAGTAATTATAAATAGCACAAAATAAGCATGATTTATAATCATTAAAAAAATTGAATAACATAAATTTGATATCTTTGCAGAGGAGGAACTATTACAAAAATCTTTTTCCAACAATAGTCTAGCACCCATATTATGGGTTTCATCTTTGAGCTCAATTGCTTGCTGCACTCACTTTAATATGATCTGATGTCACATGAGTGGAATGATGATATAGTACTAGTTTTGAGTCATCACTGAAATGTTATTGAGCAAAGAAAGCATCATGCAGTGCAAATAGTTGGATGGATGAAAGGTACAAAACCAGTGCTATCTTTCTCTATTGATATCTTCTCTATTGGCAAGAAACTCTATCCGTTACAATGTACCATTAATATGAAGATTTATTTCAGTTATTGTGTCTCTGGCCCTTCGTGATCCTCAAGCAAAAATATGTGAATAACCCTAGGTATACGGTAATATTTACCTGGAGTATTTAATATCCATTTAACTTGTTGAAAGAGTCGATCATCCTCTTTAAATCTTTCCATGACTTTAAAGGTGAGTATCTTGTAGTGAATATGACTCTTTCTAGATGATCCTTGTACTTCTACACTGTTATTTTCTTCACTGCTATTGTCTGAAATATGCATCAGCAACAATTGCATCAATGCCAGATAAAATGTACAGTAAACCTCAGGTGACCACCTAAACCGATCCATTCCAATAGCCCAACAGACATTAACAAGGTTAATGAACTGAGTAATTAGAAATCAAACAACAAACAACACTGAGTGGGCCAATCAATTGGTTCAGTGTTCAAGACTACAAGTTTCAAGATGAAACTACAGATACTTTTACCCCAGAAATTGAATTAACATATCTTCAAGTATTTACAGGTGGTTTTAGCAGTCAAATGGTTGTCAAATCTAGAATCTTGTCACAGATACATGTGCAATCAAAGATGAATTGTGCCACAATTCATCTTTGATTGCACATGTATCTGTGACAATGCGCCACGGGGGGCATGGGGGGCATTGCCCCCATTTTCCCCCCATGCCCCCCACCCAAATATTTTGCCTGCCCCCAAAAAAAATAATTTCAAAAAGGTTAAAATTTGACAAAATTTGACCATTTTAGCATCAAATTTGGCACGCTGCGCGCACATTTTATCACCATATTAGACCACATTTTGCAATTTGCTTACCAAATTAGTTAAAATTAGACCAAATTTGACAGTTTTAGCGTAAAATGGCAAATTTTTAATTCTTGCACCCCCTAAATTATTTCTTGCCCCCCCCCCCCCCAAAAAAAAAAATTATGAAGCTGGTGGCGCCACGGAAGGTAAATAAATGCAAACAGTATCTTTTAATAGCAGGTTTTAAACTAGGAGAATGTATACCCTTTAAATTTTTATTTCCAATTTTTATGCTGGCCTTATTATAGACCTAAATTCCCTCAATCTTTTTATGATGTTTACAGATTCAAATTCTAGATGGAAATACACCCTAAATAAGCATCTTCTATTTTCTGATTTACCATTCAAAGTGAGCCAGTGTCTTTATTGCTGCATTAACATTTTTTTAAATGTTATAATGCTATGTAATACAGATGCAAAACTGCAATAGTCACCCACTTACTTTGAATTTAAAAGAGTGTAGGCCTAGGCACAGGTGATGATATATGGTGCTAGCGTGTATAGGCCTACTTCGTAGGATTTTTCAAAAATGGTGGGCTATCCTATTTCACATAAATTATCGTGGGTGAGTTTTATTTAACAAGCATAAATGTGACCCATCACATCAAAACGTACCTCTTGTCGGTTTATCTAGTTTCTAGATATGAAGTAAAATGTCTTGAAAAATATAAAGAAGGAAATGCTAAGCTTCTATCATATTTCCTGATTCTTAAGGCTACATTTCAATTATGAGGTATCAAAGCTTGATTCTTGCAGATTTTGATGATGTTAAAATCAGACATTGGATAAAAGACCCCAAGAGGTATGTTTTGATGTGACGGGTCACAAATATCCTATCTTTGATTAGAATCAGATTCTCAAAACATAATAATGTTGATATTGGATGCCTTTTTTTCGAGTGATACAGTGAAATTGGTTTTGCCTTTAAAAAAATGGACTCGCCTGTGGCTCAGTTCAATTTATTAGGCAATTTATTTTCAAGGCTTAACCAATGTTCACTGTATTGCCCTCAAGTCATGGAATATTATACCAAAATTGCCTCGTCTGAAACTCTTAAAATCATCTACTATGTTCGGCATTAAATGATATGCAGGTAATTTGCTATTTCCTTTTTTTAATTTCCACTACAAAGTTTATAGATATCAACTGTTTGCGATGTTTTATGAAGCAATATTTGAATGGTGTGAGGGAATTGTTAAGCTTGATTGATTTATTCCATATGTTCTTAAGTGGCATATTGAAGTTTGGTGTGCAAGTTTTATCAATGAAACACGCTGAAAGTGAAAAACAGGTTTTCATCGATTTTCAATAATGTCACGCTATATCGGAAAGGATGAAGATATCTTGATGAAATTAACAGAGTAAGTAGGAAACAAGTTCCCCATTATACAGTACTGCAGGTATAAGATTTGGAATGAATGTTCAATCATTCTGAGACACCCTGTATGTTGTGGTCAATGTGTATATCATGAAATTACACATATTACACCTACATACGAACCATCTGATTACATAAAATATTTGGGTAAAACAATAGGTGTATTTGCCTGATAATTTGCCTGATAATCATACTTGCCATAATGTGTCAGATTACTACAGAGTCCAAAAAAAGGTTAACACTTTTTTAAGATGCATATTTCTCGAAATGGACGAGATATCTAATAATTGTTTTAATATTATCTTAAACGCCATTATCTTAGTGATTTATGGTGAAAACGGCGTTGAAAATGAAGCATAAATAAAGAAATGGCGACGGTTTAAAGAATAGGCGACGGTTTAAAGAACAATGGTCAAAAACCAGTTTGTCCACATGTTACGCAAATCTATGGGATATTGTCAACTCAATAGTACTGCGTTCACAATTTCCTGCAATAGTATGTAGGCCCTTATTATACCTGTAAACAAAGGGGAGGTACTCAGCCATGAAGCAAGCGATTGTTACAAAAGTGGTGTCATTTTAGAGAGGAGGAAATTAGCTAATCCACAGATGCATAAAAGGATACAAACAGGTCTCAAATAAATGAGAAATAGGTGGCTCAAAAAACTTTCTAAACTTTTTTTGAGGAGTTTATATGGAAACATCCATGACTGCCATAGATTTACGTGTGGACAAACTTGTATTTGACAAGTTTTCTTTAAATTGACGCTATTTCTTAACTTGAGCTTTAATTTCAACGCTGTTTTCACCATATACCAACAAGATATTTTAGTTTACGAATATCTTAAAATAATTTAAACATGTTTCCCCAATTTTGATAAATATGCCTCTAAAAAAGTGTAAACCTTTTTTTGGACCACTCTGTACATGAAAACAATGTTAGCAAAATAGACGGATATTATAATTGTATATTATTATGTGATATGAGATATTGTGTATACAGTATATCCTTATGCATCTTTCCACCTGTCACCTTATTAAAAGCCCAAACATACTATTAACCATTTTCAGACTTACACTTTTTCTCAACCCTAAGAAAGGGGAGCTTATTAGTCAATATTGCTAATATTATCATGACGTAATGCTGGCCTCATGTGATATGGCACCCAACCATAGGTATCTTCCCGTATTGCGTTATCAAACAGGGGATAACAAATTTTCCACTTAGGAAAAACGCAATATATTTGGTATTGCGTAGTAGCTTCTGATTGGATTAATCAAGTTTTGGATTGATCCATTATCAATTGAGGGGTTAAAACCATAAGATTTGTTAGGGGTTGGCATTTGTGGATGGGTACACATGTGGTTATTGGTGTTGGGTTATGGAAGAGTGGTAGGAGATGGAGGATTGACAAATATGATATTTTGGTGGTTTCCAGTGTCATTTTGGTTGTTCCCAGTGTCTCAAACACTAGGAACCACCAAGATGTCACTGGGAACCATCAAAAAATACTATTTTGTCAACCAACCCCCTATTTATTCACCACAACCCCCATATATATTTATTGAGCACTTAAACAACTCGGAACCCAAAACACTGGGAACCACCAAAATGGGCCACTTTGACAATCTATCCCCTCCATATTCCCCATATCCCAGCCCAATCCAACAAATATATTTATTGAGCACTTTCACAACTTGGAACCCAAAACACTGGGAACCACCAAAATAACACTGGGAACCGCCTAAAAAGAAATGTTGTCAACCCATCCCTTCCTTATTCACTATACACCACAGCACAACCCCCCAAAATATATTTATTGAGCACTTAATAAACATCCCGGAACTCAAAACACTGGGAACCCCCAAAATGACACTGGGAACCACAAAAAAAGGTCATTTTGTCAACTCACCCCTCCCTTATTCACTATACCCCAGCCAAACCCCCTAAACATATTTATTGAGCACTAAAATATATCGGAACCCAAAACACTGGGAACCACCAAAATGACAACCGGAACCACTAAAATGACAGGTCAACCCCCACATCCCCTACCTCCCCCCTTCCCCTCGCACCTATGATAACCCAACACCTACAGCCACCCTATCCATCACCACCACCACCACCAACCCCTAAAAATGTTAATGGATCAACCCAAATCTCTATTTAACCAATCAGAGCTGTTATTCAACCAACAACGCAATACCAAATATATTGCGTTGTAGGAACAACTGATTACAACGCAATACGCTTATATATTGCTTGGTTGCTAAATGGCTATGTACCAATCAGATTACAGCATTTGTATCTATTTATACCTACTAAGTGATAAATACCAACATCACCTGAGCTGGTGCTTGTTTCTAAAATATCACCTTGGGTGATAAGTTGTATGAGCGTATCCATAATACAAATAAGGAGGGGTTAAAATGCCTATGGAAGTGACATAAGATCCATTTATACAAAGATCAACAGCGTTCAATAATGCTTGCTATCCACTGTCAAATCAATCACCCTATCCACCATTGGATACAAACACATACTTCTGATTCTGATAATACAATTTGGTGTATTTATTTTACACTTACTTATGGATGGATTATAACATGGCTTAATGTGTGTTTTCCCAGTTTTGCTATCGACAGACATATGTTCATCATTGTGTAGTCTTTCTGTTTTCTGTAAAATAAGATCATCATGCATATATATTTAATGCTAAAGATCCCCATGCATGTAGCATGTAGAAAATGCGTGGTCGACTGCTCTGCAGCCGAACGATGATGATGATGATGATATTTTGTAATCAAAATGCAGATAGATAGATTTTGTCTTATAATAAATAGAACAGGAAGCTGTACAATATCAGCTGCTTCAATAAACATTTAGCAAACCACAAAGCCTGCATCATAATACATCACTCGCCCAAATATTTTCGATGATAAGTTTTTCCTCCCTCATTGCAGATCAGTAAATATCATACTTCTAAATTTGGGGCAATTATTTAAAATAGAAATGTATAAGCAAAGTGTATGCATAACTTTCTAGTTAGTAGCCTCAAATAGATTCCTGGTACACAGGCATGTACAATCCATTGTTTTACTTGTTGAATAGAATTTGGGATTAAATTTGTAAGGTTAAAGGGGCACAGAGAGATTTGTTGATATACTAAATGAGCAAATAACGTAAAGATAATGATCATCAACATAGCCCAAATCCAAAATGTCATACAATTCCGACATCGCCTTTATGCCAAATAAGCAAATAACGGCACTTCCGGATTGATTCCGGATTGATTTGCCGCGAAAGGCCGCGAGTAAAAATGATCGCATAACTTCCGAATTCAGCACCTAGTTTCGATATGATCATATCGAAACTAAGAAAATCATGAAATTTTACATGATAAACGGTGAATTTTGGTAAACTGTTTCAGATGGTAGTTACTATATGCATAAGTATTACTTTGGTGGAAAAAAACCCATTTCCATACAAATTGAGGGCGCCACCCCATACGTATCTCTCAATGCCCCTTTAATATCATTCATGGATTAAATCCTCCAATACAAAACAAATAATCCACTAGAATTGGCACGAGAAAGGCTCAGGATTAATCTTTTTGATGAGATGGGATATTTCCAAAAAGACCACAAAATGTTGTTATATTTTATCAAAGCTATTGTGTCTGATAGGTATCTATTGAAAAGGGGCAAACAAAATTCTCCAAGTAAGTGATATGTATGGTGATAGTGATAGTGTGTATACAAAAATATATACAATATGAAATTTGGACTTGATCCTGCTACATGGTTTTACAGATCTGTTTCGTAAGGACCATTAGGTCCTCACTCGTCAGAAACAGAATTGAGTTTCTGACGAGTGAGGACCTAATGGTCCTTACGAAACAGATCGGTAAAACCAGGTAGCAGGATCGAGTCCAAATTATATTAGTCGAGAAACGACTAATATACTGTATTCGTCCTGTTTCTTTCTTCTTCTTCTTATATTAGTCGAGAAACGACTAATATACTGTATTCGTCCTGTTTCTTTCTTTATATTAGTCGAGAAACGACTAATATACTGTATTCGTCCTGTTTCTTTCTTTTCCTGTCATGGGACCTATAGCTCCGTAACCATTGACCCGATTTTGACCATATTTGGTCATAAGAACCCTTGTGTGCACCACTACTCAGGTTGAAAAGCATAAGGGGTCAAAGGTCACATAGGGGTCACTAGGGGTCAAAACGTGATTTTCACTTAAAACGCATTTCCAATTTAGTGAAATGACCTAGGATCGTCAAAATTGATCCACATATTCATTTTGACCGTACGCATGAACAAAAGAACGGTTTTTAAAATTAAAAATCATTTGGGGTCACTAGGGGTCAAAATGTAAATTTTACTCCATTCACTCAAAACCCTACTTGTCCGAGGGAAAATGACTGATGATACTCAGAATTGGTCAAAAGATTCCTTGGATCAATGTTCATATAGGGTCCTTCCACACTAAAAGTGACATGTCAAACAGGGTCACTAGGGGTCATTGAACTTTACAGAAGGAAAATATAACGCATGCTCCGATTTTGACCGGGTTTCTTTTATTTTGTGGGCATTGATGAGATAAGAACAAAAGTCAATCATATCGTTCAGATCAAAGGTCAAGAAAAGGTCACTAGGGGTCAAAATGTACATTTTCACTCCTCGCACTCAAAATACTACTTGTCCAAGAGATAATGACCTATGATTGTCAGAATTAGTCAAAAGATTCCTCTTATCCATGTCCATATAGGGTCCTTCTCCACTAAAAGTGACATGTCACACGAGGTCACTAGAGGTCATTGAACTATACAGGTGAAAATCTTAAGACATGCTCCGATTTTGACGGGACTACTTTTTTCTTGTGCGCATTGATCAGCCAAGCAAAAAAGTCAATTACAAGTTTTGGGTCAGAGGTCAAGAAAAGGTCACTAGGGGTCAAAACGTGATTTTCACTAAAAACGCATTTGCAATTTAGTGAAATGACCTAGGATCGTCAGAATTGGTCAACATATTCCTTTTGACCGTACGCATGTACAATAGTTCGGTTTTTAAAATCAAAAAATATTTGGGGTCACTAGGGGTCAAAATGTAAATTTTCACTCCATTCACTCAAAATGCTACTTGTCCGAGAGGAAATGACCTATGATTGTCAGAATTAGTCAAAAGATTCCTCTCATCCATGTTCATATAGGGTCCTTCTCCACTAAAAGTGACATGTCACACGGGGTCACTAGAGGTCATTGAACTTTACAGGTGAAAATCTTAAAACATGCTCCGATTTTGACGGGACTACCTTTTTCTTGTGCGCATTGATCAGCCAAGCAAAAACGTCAATTACAAGTTTTGGGTCAGAGGTTAAGAAAAGGTCACTAGGGGTTCAACTGTATTTATTTACTCCATTTACCACTCGAAGGGGTTAACATGTAACACACTCGACTAATATTCGTGATCTCCGATCACAGTCCATGTCTAGTTCTTATATTAGTCGAGAATCGCCTAATATACTGTATTCGTCCTGTTTCTTTCTTTCTTCCGCCATGGGACCTATTATAGCTCCGTAACCATTGACCCGATTTTGACCATATTTGGTCATAAGAACCCTTATGTGCACCACTACTCAGGTTGTAAAGCATAAGGGGTCAAAGGTCCCACAGGGGTCACAAGGGGTCAAAACGTGATTTTCACTTAAAACGCATTTCCAATTTAGTGAAATGACCTAGGATCGTCAAAATTGGTCCATATATTCCTTTTGACCATACGCATGTACAAAAGAACGGTTTTTAAAATTAAAAATCATTTGGGGTCACTAGGGGTCAAAATGTAAATTTTACTCCATTCACTCAAAACCCTACTTGTCCGAGGGAAAATGACTGATGATACTCAGAATTGGTCAAAAGATTTCTTGGATCAATGTTCATATAGGGTCCTTCCACACTAAAAGTGACATGTCAAACAGGGTCACTAGGGGTCATTGAACTTTACAAGGGGAAAATATAACGCATGCTCCGATTTTGACCGGATTTCTTTTATTTTGTGGGCATTGATGAGACAAGAACAAAAGTCAATCATACCGTTAAGATCAAAGGTCAAGAAAAGGTCACTAGGGGTCAAAATGTACATTTTCACTCCTCGCACTCAAAATACTACTTGTCCTAGAGATAATGACCTATGATTGTCAGAATTAGTCAAAAGATTCCTCTTATCCATGTCCATATAGGGTCCTTCTCCACTAAAAGTGACATATCACACGAGGTCACTAGAGGTCATTGAACTATACAGGTGAAAATCTTAAGACATGCTCTGATTTTGACGGGACTACTTTATCCTTGTGCGCATTGATCAGCCAAGCAAAAAAGTCAATTACAAGTTTTGGGTCAGAGGTCAAAAAAAGGTCACTAGGGGTCAAAACGTGATTTTCACTAAAAACGCATTTGCAATTTAGTGAAATGACCTAGGATCGTCAAAATTGGTCCACATATTCCTTTTGACCGTACGCATGTACAAAAGAACGGTTTTTAAAATTAAAAATCATTTGGGGTCACTAGGGGTCAAAATGTAAATTTTACTCCATTCACTCAAAACCCTACTTGTCCGAGGGAAAATGACTGATGATACTCAGAATTAGTCAAAAGATTCCTTCGATCAATGTTCATATAGGGTCCTTCCACACTAAAAGTGACATGTCAAACGGGGTCACTAGGGGTCATTGAACTTTACAGGGGGAAAATATAACGCATGCTCCGATTTTGACTGGGTTTCTTTTATTTTGTGGGCATTGATGAGACAAGAACAAAAGTCAATCATACCGTTAAGATCAAAGGTCAAGAAAAGGTCACTAGGGGTCAAAATGTACATTTTCACTCCTCGCACTCAAAATACTACTTGTCCAAGAGATAATGACCTATGATTGTCAGAATTGGTCAAAAGATTCCTCTTATCCATGTCCATACAGGGTCCTTCTCCACTAAAAGTGACATATCACACGAGGTCACTAGAGGTCATTGAACTATACAAGTGAAAATCTTAAGACATGCTCCGATTTTGACAGGACTACTTTTTTCTTGTGCGCATTGATCAGCCAAGCAAAAAAGTCAATTATAAGTTTTGGGTCAGAGGTCAAGAAAAGGTCACTAGGGGTCAAAACGTGATTTTCACTAAAGACGCATTTGCAATTTAGTGAAATGACCTATGATCGTCAGAATTGGTCAACATATTCCTTTTGACCGTACGCATGTACAATAGTTAGGTTTTTAAAATCAAAAAATATTTGGGGTCACTAGGGGTCAAAATGTAAATTTTTCTCCATTCACTCAAAATGCTACTTGTCCGAGAGGAAATGACCTATGATTGTCAGAATTAGTCAAAAGATTCCTCTCATCCATGTTCATATAGGGTCCTTCTCCACTAAAAGTGACATGTCACACGGGGTCACTAGAGGTCATTGAACTATACAGGTGAAAATCTTAAGACATGCTCCGATTTTGACGGAACTACTTTTTTCTTGCGCGCATTGATAAGCCAAGAAAAAAGTTTGGGGTCAAAGGTCAAGAAAAGGTCACTAGGGGTCAAAAAGTGATTTTCACTTAAAACGCCGTTGCAATTTAGTGAAATTACCTAGGATCGTCAGAATTGGCCAACATATTCCTGTTGACCATACGCATATACAATAGTTAGGTTTTTAAAATCAAAACTGAACGCTGATTGGTTCCAACAAATACGCACATCCCCGCTCTCTAACTACCAAATCCAAAGACCGCAACACTTATAAACCTAGACTAATATCCGCGATCTCCGATCGCAGCTTATGTCTAGTTTCTTTCTTTCTTCCGTCATGGGACCTATAGCTCCGTAACCATTGAGCCGATTTTGACCATATTTGGTCAAAAGTACCCTTATGTGCACCACTACTCAGGTTGTAAAGCATAAGGGGTCAAAGGTCACACAAGGGTAACTAGGGGTCAAAACGTGATTTTCACTTAAAACGCATTTGCAATTTATTGAAATGACCTAGGATCGTGAGAATTGGCCAACATATTCCTTTTGACCGTACGCATATATAATAGTTCGGTTTTTTAAATCGAAAAATGTTTGGGGTCGCTAGAGGTCAAAATGTAAATTTTTACTCATTCACTCAAAACCCTACTTGTCCGAGGGAAAATGACTGATGATACTCATAATTGGTCAAAAGATTCCTTGGATCAATGTACATATAGGGTGCTTCTCCACTACAAGTGAAATGTCAAACGGGGTCACTAGGGGTCATTGAACTTTACAGGGGAAAAATATAAGGCATGCTCCGATTTTGACCCGGTTTCTTTTATTTTGTGAGCATTGATGAGACAAGAACAAAAATCAATCATACCGTTAAGGTCAAAGGTCAAAAAAAGGTCCCTAGGGGTCAAAATGTACATTTTCACTCCGCGCACTCAAAATACTACTTGTCCGAGACGAAATGACCGATGATTGTCAGAATTTGTCAAAAGATTTCTCTTATCCATGTTCATATAGGGTGCTTCTCCAATAAAAGTGACATTTCAAACGGGGTCACTAGGGGTCATTGAACTATACAGGTGTAAAACTGAAGACATGCTCTGATTTTGACCGGACTACTTTTTTTTTGTGCGCATTGATAAGCCAAGAAAAAAAGTCAATTATAAGTTTGGGGTCAAAGGTCAAGAAAAGGTCATTATGGTTCAAAATGTGTTTTTTTAACTACTTCAGGGCTGAAGTTTATAAAAACAATTATCAAATATAGTACAACTTAAGGTTATTGCCCTTTGACAACATATAGCAAGGCCAAAGGTCAAAGCCCTCGACTAATATCCGTGATCTAAGATCACAATTATCTCTAGTTATATTAGTCGAGAAACGACTAATATACTGTATTCGTCCTGTTTCTTTCTTCTTTATATTAGTCGAGAAACGACTAATATACTGTATTCGTCCTGTTTCTTTCTTCTTCTTCTCCTGTCATGGGACCTATAGCTCCGTAACCATTGACCCGATTTTGACCATATTTAGTCATAAGAACCCTTGTATGCACCACTACTCAGGTTGTAAAGCATATTGGGTCAAAGGTCACACAGGGGTCACTAGGGGTCAAAACGTGATTCAACATGCTCCGATTTTGCTCAAACTTGGACACTTTGTGCGCATTGACAAGAAAAGAAAAAAAGTCAATCATGACCTTGGGGTCAAATGTCAAACAGGGGTCATTAGGGGTCAAAATGTGATTTTCACTAAAAACGCATTTGCAATTTAGTGAAATGACCTAGGATCGTCAAAATTGGTCCACATATTCCTTTTGACCGTACGCATGTACAAAAGAACGGTTTTTAAAATTAAAAATCATTTGGGGTCACTAGGGGTCAAAATGTAAATTTTACTCCATTCACTCAAAACCCTACTTGTCCGAGGGAAAATAACTGATGATACTCAGAATTGGTCAAAAGATTCCTTGGATCAATGTTCATATAGGGTCCTTCCACACTAAAAGTGACATGTCAAACAGGGTCACTAGGGGTCATTGAACTTTACAGGGGGAAAATATAACGCATGCTCCGATTTTGACCGGGTTTCGTTTATTTTGTGGGCATTGATGAGACAAGAACAAAAGTCAATCATATTGTTAAGATCAAAGGTCAATAAAAGGTCACTAGGGGTCAAAATGTACATTTTCACTCCTCGCACTCAAAATACTACTTGTCCAAGAGATAATGACCTATGATTGTCAGAATTGGTCAAAAGATTTCTCTTATCCATGTCCATATAGGGTCCTTCTCCACTAAAAGTGACATGTCACACGAGGTCACTAGAGGTCATTGAACTATACAGGTGAAAATCTTAAGACATGCTCCGATTTTAACGCATCTACGTTTTTCTTGTGCGCATTGATCAGCCAAGCAAAAAAGTCAATTACAAGTTTTGGGTCAGAGGTCAAGAAAAGGTCACTAGGGGTCAAAACGTGATTTTCACTAAAAACGCATTTGCAATTTAGTAAAATGACCTAGGATCGTCAGAATTGGTCAACATATTCCTTTTGACCGTACGCATGTACAATAGTTTGGTTTTTAAAATCAAAAAATATTTGGGGTCACTAGGGGTCAAAATGTAAATTTTCACTCCATTCACTCAAAATGCTACTTGTCCGAGAGGAAATGACCTATGATTGTCAGAATTAGTCAAATGATTCCTCTCATCCATGTTCATATAGGGTCCTTCTCCACTAAAAGTGACATGTCACACGGGGTCACTAGAGGTCATTGAACTTTACAGGTGAAAATCTTAAAACATGCTCCGATTTTGACGGGACTACCTTTTTCTTGTGCGCATTGATCAGCCAAGCAAAAAAGTTTTGGGTCAGAGGTCAAGAAAAGGTCACTAGGGGTTCAACTGTATTTATTTACTCCATTTACCACTCGAAGGGGTTAACATGTAACACACTCGACTAATATTCGTGATCTCCGATCACAGTCCATGTCTAGTTCTTCTTCTTTCTTCTTCCGTCATGGGACCTATAGCTCCGTAACCACTGAGCCGATTTTGACCATATTTGGTCATAAGTACCCTTATGTGCACCACTACTTAGGTCCTAAAGCATAAGGGGTCAAAGGTCACACAAGGGTAACTAGGGGTCAAAACGTGATTTTCACTTAAAACGCATTTGCAATTAGGTGAAATGACCTAGGATCATCAGAATTTGTCAACATATTCCTTTTGACCGTACGCATATATAATAGTTCGGTTTTTTAAATCAAAAAATGATTGGGATTACTAGGGGTCAAAATGTTAATTTTACTCCATTCACTCAAAACCCTACTTGTCCGAGGGAAAATGACTGATGATACTCAAAATTGGTCAAAAGATTCCTTTGATCCATGTTCATATAGGGTGCTTCTCCACTAAAAGTGAAATGTCAAACGGGGTCACTAGGGGTCATTGAACTTTACAGTGGGAAAATATAAGGCATGCTCCGATTTTGACCGGGTTTCATTTATTATGTGGGCATTGATGAGACAAGAACAAAAGTCAATCATACCGTTAAGGTCAAAGGTCAAAAAAAGGTCCCTAGGGGTCAAAATGTACATTTTCACTCCGCGCACTCAAAATACTACTTGTCCGAGATGAAATGACCGATGATTGTCAGAATTTGTCAAAAGATTCCTCTTATACATGTTCATATAGGGTGCTTCTCCATTAAAAGTGACATGTCAAACGGGGTCACTAGGGGTCATTGAACTATACAGGTGTAAAACTGAAGACATGCTCGGATTTTGACCGGACTACTTTTTTCTTGTGCGCATTGATAAGCCAAGAAAAAAAGTCAATTATAAGTTTGGGGTCAAAGGTCAAGAAAAGGTCATTAGCGTTCAAAATGTATTTTTTTAACTACTTCAGGGCTGAAATTTATAAAAACAATTATCACATATAGTACAACTTAAGGTTATTGCCCTTTGACAACATATAGCAAGGTCAAAGGTCAAAGCCCTCGACTAATATCCGTGATCTAAGATCACAATTATCTCTAGTTATATTAGTCGAGGAACGACTAATATACTGTATTCGTCCTGTTTCTTCTTATATTAGTCGAGAAACGACTAATATACTGTATTCGTCCTGTTTCTTTCTTCTTCTTCTCCTGTCATGGGACCTATAGCTCCGTAACCATTGACCCGATTTTGACCATATTTGGTCATAAGAACCCTTTTATGCACCACTACTCAGGTTGTAAAGCATATTGGGTCAAAGGTCACACAGGGGTCACTAGGGGTCAAAACGTGATTCAACATGCTCCGATTTTGCTCAAACTTTGACACTTTGTGCGCATTGACAAGAAAAGAAAAAAAGTCAAACATGACCTTGGGGTCATATGTCAAACAGGGGTCATTAGGGGTCAAAACGTGATTTTCACTAAAAACGCATTTGCAATTTAGTGAAATGACCTAGGATCGTCAAAATTGGTCCACATATTCCTTTTGACCGTACGCATGTACAAAAGAACGGTTTTTAAAATTAAAAATCATTTGGGGTCACTAGGGGTCAAAATGTAAATTTTACTCCATTCACTCAAAACCCTACTTGTCCGAGGGAAAATGACTGATGATACTCAGAATTGATCAAAAGATTCCGTGGATCAATGTTCATATAGGGTCCTTCCACACTAAAAGTGACATGTCAAACAGGGTCACTAGGGGTCATTGAACTTTACAGGGGGAAAATATAACGCATGCTCCGATTTTGACCGAGTTTCTTTTATTTTGTGGGCATTGATGAGACAAGAACAAAAGTCAATCATATTGTTAAGATCAAAGGTCAAAAAAAGGTCACTAGGGGTCAAAATGTACATTTTCACTCCTCGCACTCAAAATACTACTTGTCCAAGAGATAATGACCTATAATTGTCAGAATTGGACAAAAGATTCCTCTTATCCATGTCCATATAGGGTCCTTCTCCACTAAAAGTGACATGTCACACGAGGTCACTAGAGGTCATTGAACTATACAGGTGAAAATCTTAAGACATGCTCCGATTTTTACGAGATTACTTTTTTCTTGTGCGCATTGATCAGCCAAGCAAAAAAGTCAATATCAAATTTTGGGTCAGAGGTCAAGAAAAGGTCACTAGGGGTCAAAACGTGATTTTCACTAAAAACGCTTTTGCAATTTAGTGAAATGACCTAGGATCTTCAGAATTGGTCAACATATACCTTTTGACCGTACGCATGTACAATAGTTGGGTTTTTAAAATCAAAAAATATTTGGGGTCACTAGGGGTCAAAATGTAAATTTTCACTCCATTCACTCAAAATGCTACTTGTCCGAGAGGAAATGACCTATGATTGTCAGAATTAGTCAAAAGATTCCTCTCATCCATGTTCATATAGGGTCCTTCTCCACTAAAAGTGACATGTCACACATGGTCACTAGAGGTCATTGAACTTTACAGGTGAAAATCTTAAATCATGCTCCGATTTTGACGGGACTACCTTTTTCTTGTGCGCATTGATCAGCCAAGCAAAAAAGTCAATTACAAGTTTTGGGTCAGAGGTCAAGAAAAGGTCACTAGGGGTTCAACTGTATTTATTTACTCCATTTACCACTCGAAGGGGTTAACATGTAACACACTCGACTAATATTCGTGATCTCCGATCACAGTCCATGTCTAGTTATATTAGTCGAGAAACGACTAATATACTGTATTCGTCCTGTTTCTTTCTTCTTCTTCTCCTGTCATGGGACCTATAGCTCCGTAACCATTGACCCGATTTTGACCATATTTGGTCATAAGAACCCTTGTATGCACCACTACTCAGGTTGTAAAGCATAATGGGTCAAAGGTCACACAGGGGTCACTAGGGGTCAAAACGTGATTCAACATGCTCCGATTTTGCTCAAACTTGGACACTTTGTGCGTATTGACAAGAAAAGAAAAAAAGTCAATCATGACCTTGGGGTCAAATGTCAAACAGGGGTCATTAGGGGTCAAAACGTGATTTTCACTAAAAACGCATTTGCAATTTAGTGAAATGACCTAGGATCGTCAAAATTGGTCCACATATTCCTTTTGACCGTACGCATGTACAAAAGAACGGTTTTTAAAATTAAAAATCATTTGGGGTCACTAGGGGTCAAAATGTAAATTTTACTCCATTCACTCAAAACCCTACTTGTCCGAGGGAAAATGACTGATGATACTCAGAATCGGTCAAAAGATTCCTTGGATCAATGTTCATATAGGGTCCTTCCACACTAAAAGTGACATATCAAACGGGGTCACTAGGGGTCATTGAACTTTACAGTGGGAAAATATAACGCATGCTCCGATTTTGACCGGGTTTCTTTTATTTTGTGGGCATTGATGAGACAAGAACAAAAGTCAATCATATTGTTAATATCAAAGGTCAAGAAAAGGTCACTAGGGGTCAAAATGTACATTTTCACTCCTCGCACTCAAAATACTACTTGTCCAAGAGATAATGACCTATGATTGTCAGAATTAGTCAAAAGATTCCTCTTATCCATGTCCATATAGGGTCCTTCTCCACTAAAAGTGACATGTCACACGAGGTCACTAGAGGTCATTGAACTATACAGGTGAAAATCTTAAGACATGCTCCGATTTTAACGGGACTACTTTTTTCTTGTGCGCATTGATCAGCCAAGCAAAAAAGTAAATTACAAGTTTTGGGTCAGAGGTCAAGAAAAGGTCACTAGGGGTCAAAACGTGATTTTCACTTAAAACGCATTTCCAATTTAGTGAAATGACCTAGGATCGTCAAAATTGGTCCACATATTCCTTTTGACCGTACGCATGTACAAAAGAACGGTTTTTAAAATTAAAAATCATTTGGGGTCACTAGGGGTCAAAATGTAAATTTTACTCCATTCACTCAAAACCCTACTTGTCCGAGGGAAAATGACTGATGATACTCAGAATTGGTCAAAAGATTCCTTGGATCAATGTTCATATAGGGTCCTTCCACACTAAAAGTGACATATCAAACAGGGTCACTAGGGGTCATTGAACTTTACAGTGGGAAAATATAACGCATGCTCCGATTTTGACCGGGTTTCTTTTATTTTGTGGGCATTGATGAGACAAGAACAAAAGTCAATCATATTGTTAATATCAAAGGTCAAGAAAAGGTCACTAGGGGTCAAAATGTACATTTTCACTCCTCGCACTCAAAATACTACTTGTCCAAGAGATAATGACCTATGATTGTCAGAATTAGTCAAAAGATTCCTCTTATCCATGTCCATATAGGGTCCTTCTCCACTAAAAGTGACATGTCACACGAGGTCACTAGAGGTCATTGAACTATACAGGTGAAAATCTTAAGACATGCTCCGATTTTAACGGGACTACTTTTTTCTTGTGCGCATTGATCAGCCAAGCAAAAAAGTCAATTACAAGTTTTGGGTCAGAGGTCAAGAAAAGGTCACTAGGGGTCAAAACGTGATTTTCACTAAAAACGCATTTGCAATTTAGTGAAATGACCTAGGATCGTCAGAATTGGTCAACATATTCCTTTTGACCGTACGCATGTACAATAGTTTGGTTTTTAAAATCAAAAAATATTTGGGGTCACTAGGGGTCAAAATGTAAATTTTCACTCCATTCACTCAAAATGCTACTTGTCCGAGAGGAAATGACCTATGATTGTCAGAATTAGTCAAAAGATTCCTCTCATCCATGTTCATATAGGGTCCTTCTCCACTAAAAGTGACATGTCACACATGGTCACTAGAGGTCATTGAACTTTACAGGTGAAAATCTTAAATCATGCTCCGATTTTGACGGGACTACCTTTTTCTTGTGCGCATTGATCAGCCAAGCAAAAAAGTCAATTACAAGTTTTGGGTCAGAGGTCAAGAAAAGGTCACTCGAAGGGGTTAACATGTAACACACTCGACTAATATTCGTGATCTCCGATCACAGTCCATGTCTAGTTATATTAGTCGAGAAACGACTAATATACTGTATTCGTCCTGTTTCTTTCTTCTTCTCCTGTCATGGGACCTATAGCTCCGTAACCATTGACCCGATTTTGACCATATTTGGTCATAAGAACCCTTGTATGCACCACTACTCAGGTTGTAAAGCATAATGGGTCAAAGGTCACACAGGGGTCACTAGGGGTCAAAACGTGATTCAACATGCTCCGATTTTGCTCAAACTTGGACACTTTGTGCGTATTGACAAGAAAAGAAAAAAAGTCAATCATGACCTTGGGGTCAAATGTCAAACAGGGGTCATTAGGGGTCAAAACGTGATTTTCACTAAAAACGCATTTGCAATTTAGTGAAATGACCTAGGATCGTCAAAATTGGTCCACATATTCCTTTTGACCGTACGCATGTACAAAAGAACGGTTTTTAAAATTAAAAATCATTTGGGGTCACTAGGGGTCAAAATGTAAATTTTACTCCATTCACTCAAAACCCTACTTGTCCGAGGGAAAATGACTGATGATACTCAGAATCGGTCAAAAGATTCCTTGGATCAATGTTCATATAGGGTCCTTCCACACTAAAAGTGACATATCAAACGGGGTCACTAGGGGTCATTGAACTTTACAGTGGGAAAATATAACGCATGCTCCGATTTTGACCGGGTTTCTTTTATTTTGTGGGCATTGATGAGACAAGAACAAAAGTCAATCATATTGTTAATATCAAAGGTCAAGAAAAGGTCACTAGGGGTCAAAATGTACATTTTCACTCCTCGCACTCAAAATACTACTTGTCCAAGAGATAATGACCTATGATTGTCAGAATTAGTCAAAAGATTCCTCTTATCCATGTCCATATAGGGTCCTTCTCCACTAAAAGTGACATGTCACACGAGGTCACTAGAGGTCATTGAACTATACAGGTGAAAATCTTAAGACATGCTCCGATTTTAACGGGACTACTTTTTTCTTGTGCGCATTGATCAGCCAAGCAAAAAAGTAAATTACAAGTTTTGGGTCAGAGGTCAAGAAAAGGTCACTAGGGGTCAAAACGTGATTTTCACTTAAAACGCATTTCCAATTTAGTGAAATGACCTAGGATCGTCAAAATTGGTCCACATATTCCTTTTGACCGTACGCATGTACAAAAGAACGGTTTTTAAAATTAAAAATCATTTGGGGTCACTAGGGGTCAAAATGTAAATTTTACTCCATTCACTCAAAACCCTACTTGTCCGAGGGAAAATGACTGATGATACTCAGAATTGGTCAAAAGATTCCTTGGATCAATGTTCATATAGGGTCCTTCCACACTAAAAGTGACATATCAAACAGGGTCACTAGGGGTCATTGAACTTTACAGTGGGAAAAAATAACGCATGCTCCGATTTTGACCGGGTTTCTTTTATTTTGTGGGCATTGATGAGACAAGAACAAAAGTCAATCATATTGTTAATATCAAAGGTCAAGAAAAGGTCACTAGGGGTCAAAATGTACATTTTCACTCCTCGCACTCAAAATACTACTTGTCCAAGAGATAATGACCTATGATTGTCAGAATTAGTCAAAAGATTCCTCTTATCCATGTCCATATAGGGTCCTTCTCCACTAAAAGTGACATGTCACACGAGGTCACTAGAGGTCATTGAACTATACAGGTGAAAATCTTAAGACATGCTCCGATTTTAACGGGACTACTTTTTTCTTGTGCGCATTGATCAGCCAAGCAAAAAAGTCAATTACAAGTTTTGGGTCAGAGGTCAAGAAAAGGTCACTAGGGGTCAAAACGTGATTTTCACTAAAAACGCATTTGCAATTTAGTGAAATGACCTAGGATCGTCAGAATTGGTCAACATATTCCTTTTGACCGTACGCATGTACAATAGTTTGGTTTTTAAAATCAAAAAATATTTGGGGTCACTAGGGGTCAAAATGTAAATTTTCACTCCATTCACTCAAAATGCTACTTGTCCGAGAGGAAATGACCTATGATTGTCAGAATTAGTCAAAAGGTTCCTCTCATCCATGTTCATATAGGGTCCTTCTCCACTAAAAGTGACATGTCACACGGGGTCACTAGAGGTCATTGAACTTTACAAGTGAAAATCTTAAAACATGCTCCGATTTTAACGGGACTACCTTTTTCTTGTGCGCATTGATCAGCCAAGCAAAAAAGTCAATTACAAGTTTTGCGTCAGAGGTCAAGAAAAGGTCACTAGGGGTTCAACTGTATTTATTTACTCCATTTACCACTCGAAGGGGTTAACATGTAACACACCCGACTAATATTCGTGATCTCCGATCACAGGTCATGTCTAGTTTCTCCTGTCATGGGACCTATAGCTCCGTAACCATTGACCCGATTTTGACCATATTTGGTCATAAGAACCCTTATGTGCACCACTACTCAGGTTGTAAAGCATAAGGGGTCAAAGGTCACACAAGGGTAACTAGGGGTCAAAACGTGATTTTCACTTAAAACGCATTTGCAATTTATTGAAATGACCTAGGATCGTGAGAATTGGCCAACATATTCCTTTTGACCGTACGCATATATAATAGTTCGGTTTTTTAAATCGAAAAATGTTTGGGGTCACTAGGGGTCAAAATGTAAATTTTACTCCATTCACTCAAAACCCTACTTGTCCGAGGGAAAATGACTGATGATACTCAGAATTGGTCAAAAGATTCCTTGGATCAATGTTCATATAGGGTCCTTCCACACTAAAAGTGACATGTCAAACGAGGTCACTAGAGGTCATTGAACTTTACAGGGGAAAAATATAAGGCATGCTTCGATTTTGACCGGGTTTCTTTTATTTTGTGGGCATTGATAAGACAAGAACAAAAGTCAATCATACTGTTAAGATCAAAGGTCAATAAAAGGTCACTAGGGGTCAAAATGTACATTTTTACTCCTCGCACTCAAAATACTACTTGTCCAAGAGATAATGACCTATGATTGTCAGAATTGGTCAAAAGATTCCTCTTATCCATGTCCATATAGGGTCCTTCTCCACTAAAAGTGACATGTTACACGAGGTCACTAGAGGTCATTGAACTATACAGGTGAAAATCTTAAGACATGCTCCGATTTTAACAAGACTACTTTTTTCTTGTGCGCATTGATCAGCCAAGCAAAAAAGTCAATAACAAGTTTTGGGTCAGAGGTCAAAAAAAGGTCACTAGGGGTCAAAACGTGATTTTCACTAAAAACGCATTTGCAATTTAGTGAAATGACCTAGGATCGTCAGAATTGGTCAACATATTCCTTTTGACCGTACGCATGTACAATAGTTCGGTTTTTAAAATCAAAAAATATTTGGGGTCACTAGGGGTCAAAATGTAAATTTTCACTCCATTCACTCAAAATGCTACTTGTCCGAGAGGAAATGACCTATGATTGTCAGAATTAGTCAAAAGGTTCCTCTCATCCATGTTCATATAGGGTCCTTCTCCACTAAAAGTGACATGTCACACGGGGTCACTAGAGGTCATTGAACTTTACAAGTGGAAATCTTAAAACATGCTCCGATTTTGACGGGACTACCTTTTTCTTGTGCGCATTGATCAGCCAAGCAAAAAAGTCAATTACAAGTTTTGGGTCAGAGGTCAAGAAAAGGTCACTAGGGGTTCAACTGTATTTATTTACTCCATTTACCACTCGAAGGGGTTAACATGTAACACACCCGACTAATATTCGTGATCTCCGATCACAGGTCATGTCTAGTTATATTAGTCGAGAAACGACTAATATACTGTATTCGTCCTGTTTCTTTCTTCTTCGTCTTCTTTCTTCTTCTGTCATGGGACCTATAGCTCCGTAACCATTGACCCGATTTTGACCATATTTGGTCAAAAGAACCCTTATGTGCACCACTACTCAGGTTGTAAAGCATAAGGGGTCAAAGGTCACACAGGGGTCACTAGGGGTCAAAACGTGATTTTCACTTAAAACGCATTTCCAATTTAGTGAAATGACCTAGGATCGTCAAAATTGGTCCACATATTCCTTTTGACCGTACGCATGTACAAAAGAACGGTTTTTAAAATTAAAAATCATTTGGGGTCACTAGGGGTCAAAATGTAAATTTTACTCCATTCACTCAAAACCCTACTTGTCCGAGGGAAAATGACTGATGATACTCAGAATTGGTCAAAAGATTCCTTTGATCAATGTTCATATAGGGTCCTTCCACACTAAAAGTGACATGTCAAACGAGGTCACTAGAGGTCATTGAACTTTACAGGGGAAAAATATAAGGCATGCTTCGATTTTGACCGGGTTTCTTTTATTTTGTGGGCATTGATAAGACAAGAACAAAAGTCAATCATACCGTTAAGATCAAAGGTCAATAAAAGGTCACTAGGGGTCAAAATGTACATTTTTACTCCTCGCACTCAAAATACTACTTGTCCAAGAGATAATGACCTATGATTGTCAGAATTGGTCAAAAGAATCCTCTTATCCATGTCCATATAGGGTCCTTCTCCACTAAAAGTGACATGTCACACGAGGTCACTAAAGGTCATTGAACTATACAGGTGAAAATCTTAAGACATGCTCCGATTTTAACAAGACTACTTTTTTCTTGTGCGCATTGATCAGCCAAGCAAAAAAGTCAATTACAAGTTTTGGGTCAGAGGTCAGGAAAAGGTCACTAGGGGTCAAAACGTGATTTTCACTAAAAACGCATTTGCAATTTAGTGAAATGACCTAGGATCGTCAGAATTGGTCAACATATTCCTTTTGACCGTACGCATGTACAATAGTTCGGTTTTTAAAATCAAAAAATATTTGGGGTCACTAGGGGTCAAAATGTAAATTTTCACTCCATTCACTCAAAATGCTACTTGTCCGAGAGGAAATGACCTATGATTGTCAGAATTAGTCAAAAGGTTCCTCTCATCCATGTTCATATAGGGTCCTTCTCCACTAAAAGTGACATGTCACACGGGGTCACTAGAGGTCATTGAACTTTACAAGTGAAAATCTTAAAACATGCTCCGATTTTGACGGGACTACCTTTTTCTTGTGCGCATTGATCAGCCAAGCAAAAAAGTCAATTACAAGTTTTGGGTCAGAGGTCAAGAAAAGGTCACTAGGGGTTCAACTGTATTTATTTACTCCATTTACCACTCGAAGGGGTTAACATGTAACACACCCGACTAATATTCGTGATCTCCGATCACAGGTCATGTCTAGTTATATTAGTCGAGGAACGACTAATATACTGTATTCGTCCTGTTTCTTCTTTCTCCTGTCATGGGACCTATAGCTCCGTAACCATTGACCCGATTTTGACCATATTTGGTCATAAGAACCCTTATGTGCACCACTACTCAGGTTGTAAAGCATAAGGGGTCAAAGGTCACACAGGGGTCACTCGGGATCAAAACGTGATTTTCACTTAAAACGCATTTCCAATTTAGTGAAATGACCTAGGATCGTCAAAATTGGTCCACATATTCCTTTTGACCGTACGCATGTACAAAAGAAAGGTTTTTAAAATTAAAAATAATTTGGGGTCACTAGGGGTCAAAATGTAAATTTTACTCCATTCACTCAAAACCCTACTTGTCCGAGGGAAAATGACTGATGATACTCAGAATTGGTCAAAAGATTCCTTGGATCAATGTTCATTTAGGGTCCTTCCACACTAAAAGTGACATGTCAAACAGGGTCACTAGGGGTCATTGAACTTTACAGGGGGAAAATATAACGCATGCTCCGATTTTGACCGGGTTTCTTTTATTTTGTGGGCATTGATGAGACAAGAACAAAAGTCAATCATACCGTTAAGATCAAAGGTCAAGAAAAGGTCACTAGGAGTCAAAATGTACATTTTCACTCCTCGCACTCAAAATACTACTTGTCCAAGAGATAATGACCTATAATTGTCAGAATTGGTCAAAAGATTCCTCTTATCCATGTCCATATAGGGTCCTTCTCCACTAAAAGTGACATGTCACACGAGGTCACTAGAGGTCATTGAACTATACAAGTGAAAATCTTAAGACATGCCTAGATTTTGACGGGATTACTTTTTTCTTGTGCGCATTGATCAGCCAAGCAAAAAAGTCAATTACAAGTTTTGGGTCAGAGGTCAAAAAAAAGGTCACTAGGGGTCAAAACGTGATTTTCACTAAAAACGCATTTGCAATTTAGTGAAATGACCTAGGATCGTCAGAATTGGTCAACATAAACCTTTTGACCGTACGCATGTACAATAGTTCGGTTTTTAAAATCCAAAAATATTTGGGGTCACTAGGGGTCAAAATGTAAATTTTCACTCCATTCACTAAAAATGCTACTTGTCCGAGAGGAAATGACCTATGATTGTCAGAATTAGTCAAAAGGTTCCTCTCATCCATGTTCATATAGGGTCCTTCTCCACTAAAAGTGACATGTCACACGGGGTCACTAGAGGTCATTGAACTTTACAGGTGAAAATCTTAAAACATGCTCCGATTTTGACGGGACTACCTTTTTCTTGTGCGCATTGATCAGCCAAACAAAAACGTCAATTACAAGTTTTGGGTCAGAGGTCAAGAAAAGGTCACTAGGGGTTCAACTGTATTTATTTACTCCATTTACCACTCGAAGGGGTTAACATGTAACACACCCGACTAATATTCGTGATCTCCGATCACAGTCCATGTCTAGTTCTTTCTTATATTAGTCGAGAAACGACTAATATACTGTATTCGTCCTGTTTCTTCTTCTTATATTAGTCGAGAAACGACTAATATACTGTATTCGTCCTGTTTCTTTCTTCTTCTTCTTTTTCTGTCATGGGACCTATAGCTCCGTAACCATTGACCCGATTTTGACCATATTTGGTCATAAGAACCCTTATGTGCACCACTACTCAGGTTGAAAAGCATAAGGGGTCAAAGGTCACACAGGGGTCACTAGGGGTCAAAACGTGATTTTTACTAAAAACGCATTTGCAATTTAGTGAAATGACCTAGGATCGTCAAAATTGGTCCACATATTCCTTTTGACCGTACGCATGTACAAAAGAACGGTTTTTAAAATTAAAAATCATTTGGGGTCACTAGGGGTCAAAATGTAAATTTTACTCCATTCACTCAAAACCCTACTTGTCCGAGGGAAAATGACTGATGATACTCAGAATTAGTCAAAAGATTCCTTTGATCAATGTTCATATAGGGTCCTTTCACACTAAAAGTGACATGTCAAACGAGGTCACTAGAGGTCATTGAACTTTACAGGGGAAAAATATAAGGCATGCTTTGATTTTGACCGGGTTTCTTTTATTTTGTGGGCATTGATAAGACAAGAACAAAAGTCAATCATACCGTTAAGATCAAAGGTCAATAAAAGGTCACTAGGGGTCAAAATGTACATTTTTACTCCTCGCACTCAAAATACTACTTGTCCAAGAGATAATGACCTATGATTGTCAGAATTGGTCAAAAGATTCCTCTTATCCATGTCCATATAGGGTCCTTCTCCACAAAAAGTGACATGTCACACGAGGTCACTAGAGGTCATTGAACTATACAGGTGAAAATCTTAAAACATGCTCCGATTTTGACAAGACTACTTTTTTCTTGTGCGCATTGATCAGCCAAGCAAAAAAGTCAATTACAAGTTTTGGGTCAGAGGTCAAAAAAAGGTCACTAGGGGTCAAAACGTGATTTTCACTAAAAACGCATTTGCAATTTAGTGAAATGACCTAGGATCGTCAGAATTAGTCAACATATTCCTTTTGACCGTACGCATGTACAATAGTTCGGTTTTTAAAATCAAAAAATATTTGGGGTCACTAGGGGTCAAAATGTAAATTTTCACTCCATTCACTCAAAATGCTACTTGTCCGAGAGGAAATGACCTATGATTGTCAGAATTAGTCAAAAGGTTCCTCTCATCCATGTTCATATAGGGTCCTTCTCCACTAAAAGTGACATGTCACACGGGGTCACTAGAGGTCATTGAACTTTACAGGTGAAAATCTTAAAACATGCTCCGATTTTGACGGGACTACCTTTTTCTTGTGCGCATTGATCAGCCAAGCAAAAAAGTCAATTACAAGTTTTGGGTCAGAGGTCAAGAAAAGGTCACTAGGGGTTCAACTGTATTTATTTACTCCATTTAACCACTCGAAGGGGTTAACATGTAACACACCCGACTAATATTCGTGATCTCCGATCACAGGTCATGTCTAGTTTCTTCTTCTTCTGTCATGGGACCTATAGCTCCGTAACCATTGACCCGATTTTGACCATATTTGGTCATAAGAACCCTTATGTGCACCACTACTCAGGTTGTAAAGCATAAGGGGTCAAAGGTCACACAGGGGTCACTAGGGGTCAAAACGTGATTTTCACTTAAAACGCATTTCCAATTTAGTGAAATGACCTAGGATCGTCAAAATTGGTCCACATATTCCTTTTGACCGTACGCATGTACAAAAGAACGGTTTTTAAAATTAAAAATCATTTGGGGTCACTAGGGGTCAAAATGTAAATTTTACTCCATTCACTCAAAACCCTACTTGTCTGAGGGAAAATGACTGATGATACTCAGAATTGGTCAAAAGATTCCTTGGGTCAATGTTCATATAGGGTCCTTCCACACTAAAAGTGGCATGTCAAACAGGGTCACTAGGGGTCATTGAACTTTACAGGGGGAAAATATAACGCATGCTCCGATTTTGACCGGGTTTCTTTTATTTTGTGAACATCGATGAGACAAGAACAAAAGTCAATCATACCGTTAAGATCAAAGGTCAATAAAAGGTCACTAGGGGTCAAAATGTACATTTTTACTCCTCGCACTCAAAATACTACTTGTCCAAGAGATAATGACCTATGATTGTCAGAATTGGTCAAAAGATTCCTCTTATCCATGTCCATATAGGGTCCTTCTACACTAAAAGTGACATGTCACACGAGGTCACTAGAGGTCATTGAACTATACAGGTGAACATCTTAAGACATGCTCCGATTTTGACGGGACTACTTTTTTCGTGTGCGCATTGATCAGCCAAGCAAAAAAGTCAATTACAAGTTTTGGGTCAAAGGTCAAGAAAAGGTCACTAGGGGTCAAAACGTGATTTTCACTAAAAACGCATTTGCAATTTAGTGAAATGACCTAGGATCGTCAGAATTGGTCAATATATTCCTTTTGACCGTACGCATGTACAATAGTTCGGTTTTAAAAATCAAAAAATATTTGGGGTCACTAGGGGTCAAAATGTAAATGTTCACTCCATTCACTCAAAATGCTACTTGTCCGAGAGGAAATGACCTATGATTGTCAGAATTAGTCAAAAGATTCCTCTCATCCATGTTCATATAGGGTCCTTCTCCACTAAAAGTGACATGTCACACGGGGTCACTAGAGGTCATTGAACTTTACAGGTGAAAATCTTAAAACATGCTCCGATTTTGACGGGACTACCTTTTTCTTGTGCGCATTGATCAGCCAAGCAAAAAAGTCAATTACAAGTTTTGGGTCAGAGGTCAAGAAAAGGTCACTAGGGGTTCAACTGTATTTATTTACTCCATTTACCACTCAAAGGGGTTAACATGTAACACACTAGACTAATATTCGTGATCTCCGATCACAGTCCATGTCTAGTTATATTAGTCGAGAAACGACTAATATACTGTATTCGTCCTGTTTCTTCTTCTTCTTCGTCTTCTCCTGTCATGGGACCTATAGCTCCGTAACCGTTGACCCGATTTCAACCATATTTGGTCATAAGAACTCTTATGTGCACCACTACTCAGGTTGTAAAGCATAAGGGGTCAAAGGTCACACAGGGGTCACTAGGGGTCAAAACGTGATTTTCACTTAAAACGCATTTCCAATTTAGTGAAATGACCTAGGATCGTCAAAATTGGTCCACATATTCCTTTTGACCGTACGCATGTACAAAAGAACGGTTTTTAAAATTAAAAATCATTTGGGGTCACTAGGGGTCAAAATGTAAATTTTACTCCATTCACTCAAAACCCTACTTGTCCGAGGGAAAATGACTGATGATACTCAGAATTAGTCAAAAGATTCCTTGGATCAATGTTCATATAGGGTCCTTCCACACTAAAAGTGACATGTCAAACAGGGTCACTAGGGGTCATTGAACTTTACAAGGGCAAAATATAACGCATGCTCCGATTTTGACCGGGTTTCTTTTATTTTGTGGGCATTGATGAGACAAGAACAAAAGTCAATCATACCGTTAAGATCAAAGGTCAAGAAAAGGTCACTAGAGGTCAAAATGTACATTTTCACTCCTCGCACTCAAAATACTACTTGTCCAAGAGATAATGACCTATAATTGTCAGAATTAGTCAAAAGATTCCTCTTATCCATGTCCCTATAGGGTCCTTCTCCACTAAAAGTGACATGTCACACAAGGTCACTAGAGGTCATTGAACTATACAGTTGAAAATCTTAAGACATGCATTGATTTTGACGGGACTACTTTTTTCTTGTGCGCATTGATCAGCCAAGCAAAAAAGTCAATTACAAGTTTTGGGTCAGAGGTCAAGAAAAGGTCACTAGGGGTCAAAACGTGATTTTCACTAAAAACGCATTTGCAATTTAGTGAAATGATCTAGGATCGTCAGAATTGGTCAACATATTCCTTTTGACCGTACGCATGTACAATAGTTAGGTTTTTAAAATCAAAAAATATTTGGGGTCACTAGGGGTCAAAATGTAATTTTTTCTCCATTCACTCAAAATGCTACTTGTCCAAGAGGAAATGACCTATGATTGTCAGAATTAGTCAAACGATTCCTCTCATCCATGTTCATATAGGGTCCTTCTCCACTAAAAGTGACATGTCACACGGGGTCACTAGAGGTCATTGAACTTTACAGGTGAAAATCTTAAAACATGCTCCGATTTTGACGGGACTACCTTTTTCTTGTGCGCATTGATCAGCCAAGCAAAAAAAAGTCAATTACAAGTTTTGGGTCAGAGGTCAAGAAAAGGTCACTAGGGGTTCAACTGTATTTATTTACTCCATTTACCACTCGAAGGGGTTAACATGTAACACACCCGACTAATATTCGTGATCTCCGATCACAGGTCATGTCTAGTTCTTATATTAGTCGAGAAACGACTAATATACTGTATTCGTGCTGTTTCTTCTTCTTGGCCTTCTGACCTCTGACCTCCTGCGCCGTAACCGTTGGGCCGATTTTGATCAAACTTGGTCACAAGTACACTTGTGTGCACCACTACTCAGGTTTCAAAGCACAAAAGGTCAAAGGTCACACAGGGGTCACAGGGGTCAAAAACGTGATTTTTCAAATAAAACGCATTTGCAATTTAGTGAAATGACCTAGGATCTTCAGAATTGGTCAACATGTTCCTTTTGACCGTACGCATGTACAATAGTTCGGTTTTTAAAATCAAAATATATTTGGGGTCAGTAGGGGTCAAAATGTAATTTTTTCTCCATTCACTCAAAACCCTACTTGTCCGAGGGAAATTAACTGATGATACTCAGAATTGGTCAAAAGATTCCCCTTGACCATGTACATATAGGTTGCTCCTGCATTAAAAGTGACATGTCACACGGGGTCACTAGAGGTCATTGAACTATACAAATGAAAATCTTAAGACATGCTCCGATTTTAACGGGACTACTTTTTTCTTGTGCGCATTGATAAGCCAAGAAAAAAAGTCAATCATAAGTTTTGGGTCAAAGGTCAAGAAAAGGTCACTAGGGGTCAAAATGTAAATGTTCACTCCATTCACTCAAAATGCTACTTGTCCGAGGGAAAATGACTGATGATTGTCAGAATTAATCAAAAGATTCCCCTTGACCATGTTCATATAGGTTGCTCCTGCACTAAAAGTGACATGTCACACGAGGTCACTAGAGGTCATTGAACTATACAGGTGAAAATCTTAAGACATGCTCCGATTTTGACGGGACTACTTTTTTTCTTGTGCGCATTGATAAGCCAAGAAAAAAAGTCAATCATAATTTTGGGGTCAAAGGTCAAAAAAAGGTCACTAGGGGTCAAAACGTGATTTTCACTAAAAACGCCATTGCATTTGATTAAAACGACCCAGGAACGTCAAAATTGGTCATCATATTTATCATGACCGTCTTCGGTTTTTTGAATCGAAATTTTTTTGGGGTCACTAGAGGTCAAAATGTAAATTTTCACTCAATTTACTCAAAATGCTACTTGTCCGAGTGAAAATTACTGATGATTGTCAGAATAGGTCAAAAGATTCCTCTGATCGTGAACTTGGGGTCAAGGGGCAAAATGTAATACGCTAGACTAATATCCGCGATCTCCGATCGCAGCTTATGTCTAGTTCTTTCTTCTTTCTTCTTCTTCTTCTGTCATGGGACCTATAGCTCCGTAACCATTGACCCGATTTTGACCATATTTGGTCATAAGAACCCTTATGTGCACCACTACTCAGGTTGTAAAGCATAAGGGGTCAAAGGTCACACAGGGGTCACTAGGGGTCAAAACGTGATTTTCACTTAAAACGCATTTCCAATTTAGTGAAATGACCTAGGATCGTCAAAATTGGTCCACATATTCCTTTTGACCGTACGCATGTACAAAAGAACGGTTTTTAAAATTAAAAATCATTTGGGGTCACTAGGGGTCAAAATGTAAATTTTACTCCATTCACTCAAAACCCTACTTGTCCGAGGGAAAATGACTGATGATACTCAGAATTGGTCAAAAGATTCCTTGGATCAATGTTCATATAGGGTCCTTCCACACTAAAAGTGACATGTCAAACAGGGTCACTAGGGGTCATTGAACTTTACAGTGGGAAAATATAACGCATGCTCCGATTTTGACCGGGTTTCTTTTTTTTTGTGGGCATTAATGAGGCAAGAACAAAAGTCAATCATACCGTTAAGATCAAAGGTCAAGAAAAGGTCACTAGGGGTCAAAATGTACATTTTCACTCCTCGCACTCAAAATACTACTTGTCCAAGAGATATTGACCTATGATTGTCAGAATTAGTCAAAAGATTCCTCTTATCCATGTCCATATAGAGTCCTTCTCCACTAAAAGTGACATGTTACACGAGGTCACTAGAGGTCATTGAACTATACAGGTGAAAATCTTAAGACATGCTCCGATTTTAACAAGACTACTTTTTTCTTGTGCGCATTAATCAGCCAAGCAAAAAAGTCAATTACAAGTTTTGGGTGAGAAGTCAAGAAAAGGTCACTAGGGGTCAAAACGTGATTTTCACTAAAAACGCATTTGCAATTTAGTGAAATGACCTAGGATCGTCAGAATTGGTCAACATATTCCTTTTGACCGTACGCATGTACAATAGTTTGGTTTTTAAAATCAAAAAATATTTGGGGTCACTAGGGGTCAAAATGTAAATTTTCACTCCATTCACTCAAAATGCTACTTGTCCGAGAGGAAATGACCTATGATTGTCAGAATTAGTCAAAAGGTTCCTCTCATCCATGTTCATATAGGGTCCTTCTCCACTAAAAGTGACATGTCACACGGGGTCACTAGAGGTCATTGAACTTTACAAGTGAAAATCTTAAAACATGCTCCGATTTTGACGGGACTACCTTTTTCTTGTGCGCATTGATCAGCCAAGCAAAAAAGTCAATTACAAGTTTTGGGTCAGAGGTCAAGAAAAGGTCACTAGGGGTTCAACTGTATTTATTTACTCCATTTACCACTCGAAGGGGTTAACATGTAACACACCCGACTAATATTCGTGATCTCCGATCACAGGTCATGTCTAGTTCTTTCTTCTTCTGTCATGGGACCTATAGCTCCGTAACCATTGACCCGATTTTGACCATATTTAGTCATACGAACCCTTGTGTGCACCACTACTCAGGTTGAAAAGCATAAGGGGTCAAAGGTCACATAGGGGTCACTAGGGGTCAAAACGTGATTTTCACTTAAAACGCATTTACAATTTAGTGAAATGACCTAGGATCGTCAAAATTGGTCCACATATTCCTTTTGACCGTACGCATGTACAAAAGAACGGTTTTTAAAATTAAAAATCATTTGGGGTCACTAGGGGTCAAAATGTAAATTTTACTCCATTCACTCAAAACCCTACTTGTCCGAGGGAAAATGACTGATGATACTCAGAATTCGTCAAAAGATTCCTTGGATCAATGTTCATATAGGGTCCTTCCACACTAAAAGTGACATGTCAAACAGGGTCACTAGGGGTCATTGAACTTTACATAGGGAAAATATAACGCATGCTCCGATTTTGACCGGATTTCTTTTATTTTGTGGGCATTGATGAGACAAGAACAAAAGTCAATCATACCGTTAAGATCAAAGGTCAATAAAAGGTCACTAGGGGTCAAAATGTACATTTTTACTCCTCGCACTCAAAATACTACTTGTCCAAGAGATAATGACCTATGATTGTCAGAATTGGTTAAAAGATTTCTCTTATCCATGTCCATATAGGGTCCTTCTCCACTAAAAGTGACATGTTACACGAGGTCACTAGAGGTCATTGAACTATACAGGTGAAAATCTTAAGACATGCTCCGATTTTAACAAGACTACTTTTTTCTTGTGCGCATTGATCAGCCAAGCAAAAAAGTCAATCACAAGTTTTGGGTCAGAGGTCAAGAAAAGGTCACTAGGGGTCAAAACGTGATTTTCACTAAAAACGCATTTGCAATTTAGTGAAATGACCTAGGATCGTCAGAATTGGTCAACATATTCCTTTTGACCGTACGCATGTACAATAGTTTGGTTTTTAAAATCAAAAAATATTTGGGGTCACTAGGGGTCAAAATGTAAATTTTCACTCCATTCACTAAAAATGCTACTTGTCCGAGAGGAAATGACCTATGATTGTCAGAATTAGTCAAAAGGTTCCTCTCATCCATGTTCATATAGGGTCCTTCTCCACTAAAAGTGACATGTCACACGGGGTCACTAGAGGTCATTGGACTTTACAAGTGAAAATCTTAAAACATGCTCCGATTTTGACGGGACTACCTTTTTCTTGTGCGCATTGATCAGCCAAGCAAAAAAGTCAATTACAAGTTTTGGGTCAGAGGTCAAGAAAAGGTCACTAGGGGTTCAACTGTATTTATTTACTCCATTTACCACTCGAAGGGGTTAACATGTAACACACCCGACTAATATTCGTGATCTCCGATCACAGGTCATGTCTAGTATGTTTTTGTATTCGTCCCGTTTCTTCATTCTTCTGTCATGACACCTATAGCTCCGTAACCATTGAGCCGATTTTGACCAGATTTGGTCATAAGTACCCTTATGTGCACCACTACTCAGGTTGTAAAGAATAAGGGGTCAAAGGTCACACAGGGGTCAAATCGTGATTTTCACTTAAAACGCATTTGCAATTTAGTGAAATGACCTAGGATCGTCAGAATTGGCCAACATATTCCTTTTGACCGTACACATGTATAATAGTTCGGTTTTTAAAATCAAAGAATATTTGGGGTCACTAGGGGTCAAAATATAAATTGTTACTCCATTCACTCAAAACCCTACTTGTCCGAGGGAAAATGACTGATGATATTCAGAATTAGTCAAAAGATTCCTTAGATCAATGTTCATATAGGGTGCTTCTACACTAAAAGTGACATGTCAAACGGGGTCACTAGGGGTCATTGAACTTTACAGGGGGAAAATATTAGGCATGCTCCGATTTTGACCATGTTTCTTTTATTTGGTGAACATTGATGAGACAAGAACAAAAGTCAATCATACCATTCAGGTCAAAGGTCAAGAAAAGGTCAATAGGGGTCAAAATGTACATTTTCACTCCTCGCACTCAAAATACTACTTGTCCGAGAGATAATGACCTATGATTGTCAGAATTAGTCAAAAGATTCCGCTCATCCATGTCCATAAAGGGTGCTTCTCCACTAAAATTGACATGTCAAACGGGGTCACTAGGGGTCGTTGAACTTTACAGGGGGAAAATATAAGGCATAATCCGATTTTCACCAGGTTTCTTTTATTTTGTGGGCATTGATGAGACAATAACAAAAGTCAATCATGCCGTTAAGGTCAAAGGTCAAGAGAAGGTCACTAGGGATCAAAATGTACATTGCGTATTGATAATAATGACAAGAAAAAAGGAAATCATGAACTCTGGGTCGAGGGTCAAGAAAAGGTCACAAGTGGTCAACATGTAACGCCCTCGACTAATATCCGTGATCTATGATCACAATCATCTCTAGTATGTTTTTGTATTTGTACGACAAAAACAAGAAATCTTTCTTTCTTCCGTCATGGGACCTATAGCTCCGTAACCATTGAGCCGATTTTAACCATATTTAGTCATAAGTACCCTTATGTGCACCACTACTCAGGTTGTAAAGCATAAGGGGTCAAAGGTCACACAGGGGTCACTAGGGGTCAAAACGTAAATGTTTCTCCATTCACTCAAAACCCTACTTGTCCGAGGGAAAATAACTGATGATACTCAGAATTGATCAAAAAATTCCTTGGATCAATGTTCATATAGGGTGTTCAGCGATTAAAAGTGACATGTCAAATGAGGTCACTAGAGGTCATTGACCTAAACAGGGGTAAAATGTAAGACATGCACCGATATTAACTGGTCATATCTCATTTTGTAGGTATTGATGAGACAAGACCAAAAGTCAATCATATTGTTAAGGTCAAAGGTCAAAAAAGGTCCCTAGGGGTCAAAATGTAAATTTTCACTCCATTCACTCAAAATGCTACTTGTCCGAGAGGAAATGACCTATGATTGTCAGAATTGGTCAAAAGATTCCTTGGATCCATGTTCATATAGGGTGTTCAGCGAATAAAAGTGACATGTCAAATGGGGTCACTAGAGGTCATTGACCTAAACAAGGATATAATGCAAGACATGCTCCGATATTGACCGATCATGGCTCATTTTGTAGGCATTGATGAGACAAGCAAAAAAGTCAACAATTTTTTTGGGGTCAAAGGTCAAAAAAAGGTCACTAGGGGTCGAAATGTACATTTTAACTACATTAGGACCCCTAGTGACCTTTTCTTGACCTTTGACCCCCAAAAATGATTGACTTTCTTTCTTGTCTCATCAATGCCTACAAAATGAGCTATAACCGGTCAAAATCGGAGCAAGTCTTAAATTTTACCCTGTATAACCTTTTTTTTAAATCTATGTCTTAATAATTATTCGATTTAAAAAAAAAAATGTATACAGGGTAAAATGTAAGACTTGCTCAGATTTTAACCGATCATGGCTCAATTATCAACTATAGTTCAATTTAAGATATGATAAGATTATTGCCCTTTGACAACAGACATCATATGCCAAGGTCAAAGGTCACACGCCCTCGACTAATATCCGTGATCTATGATCACAATTATCTCTAGTTTCATATTGTATTAAGCTCCCTTACTGGTTGAGCACATTGCCATTTGGATAATTTCATATCTATTTTAGATTATTATTATTATAAAAATATATATCAAGGTATTGTCCAAGATATTTTTGAACAAGGCGATTCTCGAACAGCACGTCTCGCCTGCTTGCGCGATAGTATCTGATAACATGTTAGTAATGAGTAGATCAGTATGTTTAGCAACAGTAGAGGGGTTCAAACAAGTATAAAAATGGTTTGTGATGTTGTGATGCGGTATATTAATAAGGTGATTGGACCCATAAGGAAGTCATTTTCTTTCTGACGGGGCACTACAAATTGACTGGTGTACTACCACCGATCCTGTGATCTGTGATATATCAAGAAAAGAATTCCAATATTAGACTTCTGTAGGAAAAGACCACAATCTATTCAGTTTCAGATCTGCTCTATAGTTACATCAGTCCAACTGTAATAATTTTAATTGATGAATTGTGTTCAAAAATAGAAATGAACTTTTACACACTTTATCATTGGTTAATAGAGACTAACGGCCCAAGCCCTAATTGCAACTTACATGATTTTCAAATGGCAGCAGTTGGTCGTCATCAACATTGGCACAGGCTTGAACTGTATCAAACAACACAAAATACAATATTACAATATACCCACTTGAAATAAAATTCAAACTAGAGCTAATTGTGATCATAGATCACGGATATTAGTCGAGGGCATTGACCTTTGAACTTGTTATATGGCTGATACAGGGTGCGTGCAGGCAACTCTCTTTCAAATTCAAGGACTTTTCAAGGACTTTCAAGGACCAATAGTTCATATTTCAAGTACCCTAAGCAAGCCTTTTGTTAAGTCAAGATGGACCAGGAGCCGAATATCTGGAAAAAGCAGCTCCTGGTCCTCAAATTTTGGAGAGGACCAGGAGCCGCTTTTCCAAGACCAGGAGCCAAGCCTTGAAATAAGCGGAAAATGGAGCAATTGTTTTTTGAAAACTTCCCCTGGTTCACGGGAATTTTTAAAAAGTGAACAAGTACAACTAAAATGCACTTTTACATTGTGGATATTAACTGAGTTATAGGCATTTAAACATTTCCTTTAACATAGGCTTTCAATTGAAAAAAGAAACTTTAAATCCAAATATATCCCTTACCCCAAAGTTTTGAACCACGAAATTGATACGCCCTGAAAGGATAGTTGATTAGACATTTCTAGTTTTTTTCACAGGAATTTTTAAAAAGTGAACAATTACAACTAAAATGCACTTTTACATTGTGGGTATTAACTGAGTTATAGGCATTTAAACATTTCCTTTAACATAGGCTTTCAATTGAAAAAAGAAACTTTAAATCCAAATATATCCCTTACACCAAAGTTTTGAACCACGAAATTGATACGCCCTGAGAGGATAGTTGATTAGACATTTCTAGGTTTTTTTTAAAATCCCCCCACAACCCCCCCCCCCCCCCCCCCCCCCCCCCCCCCCCCCCCCCCCCCTCCACGAGAAATATCCCATACCTAACGTTTGTAAACCGTAAAGGTGATATGACCTGATAGTTAAGTTGATTAGAAACAGTTTCAGTTTTTGGAAGAACCCCCTCCCCCTCCCATCTCTTCCCCTCCATATGCATAACCAATGCACCATCCCCTCCCTCTCCTAGGCTACCTCTATTCCCCCCCCCCCCCACATCGCTATTCCCACACTACCCTATCTTCAAGAAAACCAAGTTATGTCCCAATTAGTATTTTTTTATATCACTGTAGTGTATAATCAGGGATTAGTAATAACATCTCTCTGGTATAATATATTAAAATACCTTCTTTAAATTTACTAAATTTAACCACTCCCCTGGTCCCTCCTACCTATCCCCTCCCTCCCACTATCACCATCTCCTCCCTCCCCTTATCCCATTCCCCTCCCTCCTCTATCCAGACTTTCTCCTCCCTACCACCGTCCCCCACCCTTCCTCCCCATCACTCTCCCCTATCTCCCCTATTAATCATGCCTGATATGCATTATTTATTCACAGATACTCATTTGCATATGAAAGAAATATTTTGGTTGACCTGTTCATGACCTAGGGAAAGGGACATTTTCAGCCAGCATGCAAGTGCTCATTAACACGTTACATGCTATATGCTTACTTCACAACTTATTGGCTGGGCTTGGTTTAACCAGTGGTTTAACACTATTTATCAACAATTTATCTTAAAAAAGAGTATTTAATCCACAATAAATAACTGATAACTTTCAATGAATAAATAAAGTAATAGTATGGAAAATAAAATGAGTAAAAACGTAACTTGAAAACTTGGAAGAATTTATTTGAGGTGCTCAGCATTCGAAGGGTTTACTATTATATTAGATATTAGTTATGGCACTGCGACTGCCGCAAGGTAATGTTGGAAAAATGAATGGTAAAATCGGAATATATATGGGCTAGGTATGGCTCCGGCACATTTGTTTTTTTCAAGGACTTTCACCAGACTTTCAGGACTTTTCATAAAATCCAAGGACTTTCAAGGCCTTGAAAAAGGAATTTCATTTTCAAGGACTTTCAAGGACTTTTTTGGCTTTTCAAGGATCTGCACGCACCCTGCTGATAGTTGTCAAAGGACAATTATCTTATAATATTTTAAATTGTACTATATTGGAAAGTTATTTTCTTAAATTCCGGCCCTGTGGTAGTGGAAAAATTACTTTTTGGCCCCAAGGTGACCCCTTCTTGGTCGAGGGCATTGACCGTTGAACTTGTTATATGGCTGATAGTTGTCAAAGGACAATTATCTTATTATATTTTTGATTGTACTATATTGGAAAGTTATTTTCTTAAATTCCGGCCCTGTGGTAGTGGAAAAATTACTTTTTGGCCCCAAGGTGACCCCTTCTTGACTTGTTTTCTTGTCTCATCAATGCGCACAAGGGGCAACAAGTCCGGTCAAAATCGGAAGCATTTCTTAAATTTAACACCTGAATAGTTCAATGACCCCATGACATGTCATTTTTAATAGCCGATAGGACCCTATATGTACATGGATGCATAAAGTCCGGTTAAAATCGGAAGGATTTCTTCGATTTTACCATTGTATAAGTCAATGACCCCATATGGCATGTCACTTTTAATCGCTGATGACCCTATATGTACATGTATGCAAGGAATCTTTTGACCAATTCTGACAATAATCAATCATTTCCTCTTGGAGGAGTAGCATTATGATTGAAAGGATTACAAATTAACATTTTGACCCCTAGTGACCCATTCTTGACCATTGACCCTAATGTTATGACTAACTTTATTTCTTGGCTTATCAATGCGTATAAGATAAACAAGTCTGGTCAAAATCAGAGCATGTCTTAAATTTTACACCTGTATAGTTCAACGACCCCTAGTGACCCCATGTCACATGTTACTTTTAATCACTGAACTAAGAATTTTTTGACTAATTCTGAGTGAATGGAGTGAAAAATTACATTTTGCCCCTAGTGACCCCAAATATTTTTTCATTTAAAAAAACCTGAATTTTATAGGTGTACGGTTCTGAGGAATGTGTTGACCAATTCTGATGGTCCTAGGTCATTTCGCTAAGGAGCAAGGGCGTTTTAAGTGAAAAATCACGTTTTGACCCCTAGTGACCCCTTCTTGACCTTTGACCCCAAAGTCATGCATTTACTTTTTCTTGTCAATGAGCACAAGATGCAACAAGTACGAGCAAATTCGGAGCATGTTAAATCACGTTTTGACCCCTAGTGGCCCCTGTGTGACCTTTGACCTCTTGTGCTTTCTGGCCTGAGTAGTGGTCTCAAGCCGAAGACAAATCAGTGGGTCCCACAACAAAGCTGTTTTCTAGGATTGGAATCAGATTCAGTCAAACAAGTGATCAACTAGAAAAAAACCATGTTAAAGGTTCAAAAAGTGCATGAATGAGTGAAAATGGTCTATAAAACGGGATGTGTTGTCACATTGAAAACTATATGTTGAGTCTACCTTTGAAAAAATGATTACCTGGAATAGTTATATTTAAAATTTTGACCATATAAAATTCACTCACTTTGTTTTTGCTCTTCATCATGCACTTCTACTAAGCTTGGTGTAAACCCACTTACAACGGCTGGAAAATAAAGTCATAATATTTGTTAGAAGAACATAAAAATTATGCCAACTAAAAGTGTCCACAGATTAATCTGCTTGAATGCATTGACGACAAGGAATTGTATATTACAGGGGTTTTAAGTGGGGAGGAGGTACTCTGTCTTGAAAGTTGTCAGTGAAATCAAAGATAAGGGGTGCCTTTTGAGCAAGATTTCGATGAAAGAATTGACCCCTTTGTGACCTTTGATCTCATGTTTACCAACCCTTTACCACTTGCAATGTTTCCTGAAAGTTTGACTGTCATCATGTCCAGACTCTATGGGATCTAAAGGGTCTAAAATCGACCATTCTCAAGAAAATTGTTGAATTTTTACTCATTTAGGGGTCAAATGAGGTAGAAAACACATTTATGGTGAATGTTGGCATCAAAAGTAGACCTTTGACAAATGAAGACAAAGAAAATTGACCAAAGAAACACTGAGATCATGTGATTGGATGGAAGGAAGGTGTGGTCATAGGCACAGATCAAGATCGGTTAAGAAATGGATCAAGGAGGCAGTGGAGATTAGAAAGAAACCAAGATGAGGGGCAAAATTATCTTTCACCTGTTTTGGATGAATTTTTTACCAAAACACTGGCAACTCCAAATCCACCACTGGGATACTCACTCTTGCATTGGTGACATTTAAATAACTAACCAAAACCAAACAACGGTTGGCAAAATGTACATAGTGTGTATACTGTTTGATTCAGTCTTATGAACCTTTATATGTTAGAATAACAAGCAAGCTTACCAATAGGGATGATATTTATAGTAAAATAAATACAATTTTCCTGGTATAAATAATTCTGGGACATCCTGTATTTTACATACCTTGTTCATTTTTTTGTAAATGGGATTTCTTTTTCTTTTCTTTTTTCTTCTTTTTTGTACCTGGAAAACAAAATGGGTTGTTACTTTAAAATATGAAGAATTTGTCAACATTTCGAGGATTCAGAAACACAAGGCCTCATCTCCATTTTTTCAAAAATGAGTTTTTGGTATCAAAATGTTCAGAAAGAAATTCTCTTTCCAGTAAGACAGCCTTATCTCCATACCTTTCAAAGTTATAGCCAGTATGATAAGGCCTCATCACCATCTCCCCAATGTGTTTACAAATCTTCAATAGTCTTTTTCTCAAAATGGTCAAAATGGAGATAAGACCTTGTGTTTATGAGCCCTCGATTTATTGAAAAATATTTGATTGTATAATTGACAAATTGACATCTTTGCATTGCATTTATAGCACAATTCAGAAACATCTGTTGCACATTTATGGTTCCATGTATAAATAATATTTTATCCCTACAAATTTCAGTCGTTGTGATAAAAATATTATCAAATCTACCAACCCACCTCTTCTGCTTGAAGTTTCATCAAAATCAGTAGTCATGGGGCTGCCACTACCAGTGTCTGTTGATGAGCCTGGCAGATCATACCCAATGGATGCACAAGGTTCTCCTGGAATGTGTAGAATAATATGGACAATATCCCAAATGGGTCATGTGTTAATAAGGATAGGTGAGTAATCATTCTAAATATTACCAAATAGGTTCATCAGGATTGTTAATTAGAATCTGGTATGGAATGATCATTATACACATTATACAGGGTGGTTCAATAAAACGTTGACAGTGTTTAAAGCCATTTTTTTTAAAAATTCTGTAGATTTAAAAAAATTATTTTTCAATATTTATCAACTATATGATCTTGACCATCTATGCTGAAAATATCGTTACAAATAACCTTACGGTTGCAAAATAACAGCTATTTGAACAAAGTTTGTCCCATTTCACTCTGTCCACGGGTACTGATTTCGCGACGTTACATTGAATACTGAATGATGAATTGCATGCAAGTAATCTCAGTGTTAAAATGTTATCTCAAAATAGTGCCATTTTTTCTGGCACAAGTTTTAAAACTGGTTTAACACTATTTAATCTAGTTTTAACTGCAAAAGGTTGGGAGGCAATATACATGGACTGTAACTGCACGATGCCATTTTGGAACTTTCGTTATCAAATTATGGCAAATCTACTCAGGCATGTCAAATTCAGCTTTGACCACTTTCATGTGCAGAGAACTCTTTTATTGGAATCATCATTCAGTGTGTAATTGAACGTAATCAATCAAATCAATAATAATCTACCTCTTGATAGTAAGTTTATTTTGAGTAGTAAATATATTTTCATCCATATTATCCATGACAAATCACAGAACATTAGAATATAAGATGTATTTTACACAATACATTGATGTATCTTATAAATCATCATGAAATCTCAAAGGCATTTTTTTCAGTTGAAAATCCAATTCTTGTCCAAAAGTGGCCAAAGTGGGATTTGCACTCTTGTTACTGAACTGATCATATCTCGGAAGTTAAGGGGTGAAACTTACTGGGATAAAGTGTATTTGATAGAGGACTAATAGGGCTTACCAACAGACTATTTTTTGAAAACGACAAATATGGGATGTAATTTTAAGCATTTCCCTCTCATGGGACACTTTTTGACACATCTGAACTAAACTGGGGCTCAAAAAGAAACTTATAATTTTTCACATGGTCATATCTCAAAAATCTGTCCATCAAAATGAACCAAAATGACACACAGGATTACTTTAATACTCCACTCTAATGACATGTCATTATCCAAACAGTTACCTTACTGACAGAACTGAAAAATGCACTGGAATGGTACCGCTTGCTGTATCACATGTCACAGCCTGGACATTTCGGCAACATAGAGTTGAAGGCACGTGAAGAAGTCAAACATATTGAAATGACACAGACATCAATAGTGTGTGTGTCCACCATGTGCTTGGAAGCATTCAGTGCATTTGCTACGTATGCTGTCCACCAGGGAACCAGCGTATATAATGCAGGTGGATAATGAAAGCATGTGGTTGTTTTAACATTTTTAATAAAACTGTTGTTAAATTTTAAAAATGGCCAGTTTACTCACCAGTGTTCCATTTTCTTTTCAATTTATCTAATGATAATGTGTAATTTTTAATCTGCTCAGCAGCCTTGATAAATTCTCCCCGTGTAGCTTGACTGCTTTTTCGATCACACCAAAGTTCAAGAATTTCTTTTGACGTCCTACGATCTGGATTTTTGGCTGGAATTTGAGCATTGTTGATGTCATTTCTTTCCATACCAAGATGTGTGAAAACATCATCTAGGTATGTTAGATTGGAATTATCTAGGATTGCAATGATATCAGGTCCCGAAATCACTGTTTGAATAACAAGAATAATAGATACGTACGATATAACTTGGTACAATATTATACTGTAAAAGGTATGAAATAGTACAAAATGTTATCGCTCTACTCATATAACTTTTAAGTTAGAAATAACTCATCTATTTTCAATCAGATGAAGCATTGTCACTGGAGAGTTTTCTTTATGCATCAAATTGCGCATATTTCCTGTCTCGGAGAGTGACTAAAAATAAAAATCACTGCTATATAGCACTGTGTACAAAACCTGATAATCTAAATACTATTTGTGGCGAGTCTGTCTGTCCGTCCAATGACTTCGGGTGCAGATCCCTGCCCATGTTATCGCTATGCACAGGGATCTTCGCCCCACGTAGACAACAAACTGTTGCTTCGCGATCGCGTATAAACAAAACAAAACATACGCGATCGCGTATCGCGTATAAACAAAACAAAACATGGCGCACTCGATTGTCGGCGCACGCGTAATGGCGCAGACCGTTAGGTGCGTACGCGTTCGTGGCGCAAACTGGATATTTTCATGGGGCGGGTGAACAGTGTAAAAGGAAGCCGTCCGGTGGCTAACAAGGATAGGAAAAGGACTCCAATTAACTTTTAACTCCCGGGCGTGTTTTTGTATGAGTTACACTATATGCATATGATCAGGAGGTAAAAAAGGATCAGATGGCGGGCTAGGGTTAATAAAGGAACTGGGAGCTTAAACCGTAGAAACCGTAGGCCTTCATCCAGGAACATGTTATGTATTAAACATGTTATTGTTAAAGTGATTCGGATAGGCCCTAGGCCAATCATGGGATGTCTGTTATATAACTGGGAATGTTACATGGATATCGGTGTGCGAAAACATGTGTGATTTAAATACATATGATGTTTAGGCATGCCTACGGAGGAATAATCAATGTCGACACACAGTTCTCGATACTGGGCACAGACAGATCATGACGATCGACCCCTCCTCTCGCTGACACTAAAACTAAAAGACCTCAGAACTTAGACCCCAATATAAAACCCTAACCCTAGGCCTAATAACACATGTACTGAACGTGGATGCACATGGGGTAGCCTATACCTGGATTTAAGGGCACATGAGGTTCCTGTATTATGGGGATTTGGAATATTAATGGCACCTGTGATAACTGAATTTTAAGAGTATACACATCCCATAAACCCCCAACCTGAGAACCGCCCAACCCACGAACCGCGAAATCTAGTAGTATATAATGCTGATAAGCCAACATGTTTCATTATAAAAGAAACACTATTATTCACATGTCCTGAATATCTGCAGAGCTCTTTTGTCTAAATAAAGGTCTGTGCATGTTTAAAGGGACATTAAGTGGTGTTGAAAATTTTAAATGTTTACAAATTTACTTCAGAATTCAAGATGGACATTAAAAATTGCCATTATTGTTGTTTTTACTAACAAAAACACAGCAAAACTTGATTAAAACAATATCATCGCTATTTACTGAAAAACGCCCTCTATGCAAATATGGTTTCGCGTTATGTATCACACGAACTGCAGGGGGATACTGTCGGACGTAAAATGCTCGTTGCGGCTCTACGAGCATTTTTGAATCGACGTTTTCTTGTACAAAGAGGGTTGATTTTTCTTAATCCTTATAGGTGTAAGTTCATGTAATACAATTATAAAAATATACTAATCCCAGTTTTTATCATAATTGAGGGCGCAGCCTCCAACACATCTCTTAGTGCCCCTTTAAGTTAAATCCAACGCTTGTTTACATGAAGATAACACAAAAACCCTCTGGACAAATATTTTGATCCCTTCAGAGGAAAATAGCAAAAGTGAAAGGGTCACAGAAAATATGTGTACCCTTCAGACATGTTCTCAAGCCTGTATTCATAAAAAGCTAAGCAATTACAACGATCATGCGGAAAATTAAATTAAAAGTTACCTTGCTCCCATGCTTTGGTTGCAGCAGCACTAGCCATTGTACTAGAATTTTGTGGATCTGAAAAATGATGTTATGTTTGAGTTGTTAAAAATGCACATGGATAATATTAGATAAGCCACCCACTAAATTATAAATCTCAAGTAAATTTAATTGGGGTTATTGTAATTGCTGGTTAACTGGTTAATATCTAGTACAAATACATTAAAATCAGAGGATTGGTGAAAATGTGTTTTTTTAAATCAAAATATCTTTCATATTGACATTACATGTATTAAGCATATTTGACATGATCAAAATTGTAATTTATTTTCACTTTTGATATAAAGAAAACTATAGGAAGACAAATCTTGTATCACAAAAATAACCTTGTTATAGTCTATTTGGCCATCACAAGACAGTGACGTAACTGTCGCAAACTGCGTATTCTACTAATTGCAGCCCATAATGCGAGTGTCTACTCGAACCGCTGGTGTATACACACGTGCATTGAAAGACGGAAGATACATACGCGTACGTAAAAGCTGCGTCTGTTAAGTTACTTCACTGTCCAGAGGAAGCCAAATAGAGTATAGACAACGATGCAATCATGGGTTTAAGTATGTATTATATTATTCTTAAAACTGTCTGCTTTTGAAATGTTCCCTATTCACATATGTGTTGTCATCGGAACAAACTGCTTCAAAATGTTCAATTATATGCGTCAAACAATAGTTTTAAGTGCATTGTAATGCATTCAATTTACACACCTCTAACCAAATCTGTTTAATTTTAAACATGTTTAAGGGGTAGTTTAACTCACATTTAACTAAACATCTGCAGGAAGTGCAAGTCATAATTTTGTCTCACGATACCATGTAAAATGTATACCAATCAATAATTGGAATAAACTTGTTAAAAAGTGATTCAAAGATGGGTACAGCTGTAATTTCACGATGTGTGATGCTTTGCTACATCGTACATCATTCCTCCCTCAATGAATATGTAAGTCAATGAAAATAAGTGCAGATTGATGATTAGAAAATACATTACATCACCTCTTCCTCCTCATCTTAAAGAACATCGCCTGCTACTATTATAGATCCATATCGCAGGATGGGTTTCATCTTAAGAATTTTCTGTCTCCTATCTCATGCTCTCCACTTATCTGTGAAAAGAATCATTAAAAGGTGATGCAATATTTAGTAGAGTTCAATTATGTAAAAATATCAATATTTTCCTATTTTCAAAAGTCTCATTTCCAATAAACAGCATGAGAAGAAAGGACCAATTGTTAACACACACATATGCCGTATTTACTGCCATGCACTTTAATGTCAGAATTAAATATCCCGCACAATGTTGTACGACCCAAGGCATTTGCACTGTGCAATCGATAGCCCTGTCAATCCTGGCTATACACACACACAGAGAGACCCCAATTGGTCCTTTCTTCTCGTGCTGTGTATTGGAAATGAGACTTTTGAAAATAGGATTTTTTTTCTTTGAATGGTGCTAATCATGGTTTATCTTTGTTGTTAGGGGGCAAATTTGGTATCAAATTATGCCTAAAGGATTCATCTAAATGCCTAACTAGCCTGTTTGATCAACAACAAAATGGAATGTTACTCAAAATGACATAAACAAAGTGGTATACTTTCTTTTGTTGAACCCTTTAGTACTGATGCATTATGGGTGGACCTGGGTGAGTTGAAGTGTCAGCGTACCTACATTTCGAACAATAACTATCGATCACATTTAGCACGTCTTAAGCTGGTATAAAGCATGAAAACTAGGTACGCTGACACTTGAAATCACCCATATAATGACATATAAGGCTTGGAAAATAGGTAGCCTGAGATTGATTATGTAAGTAGTTGGTTTGTTTGGAATTCTAATCATCAGTGAGGGTCAACTATAATACTGCAGTAGCGTATAGGTTTTTTATTTTATTTTATTTATTTTTTGGGTGGGGGCATGAGGGGACAAGCCTGTGATCAGGGGGCATAACCGACTATTTACTATACTAGTATATATACATAGAGTTTGTCAGGCATCAGGGGGAAAGCCTTCTTGCAGGGGTATTCAGCCCTATCCCCTCCTAGTTACGAGTCCCTGTAATACTGTGCTACTTGAAAAGACATTGAATGTTTGGCTAAGACACGAATATATATTTAGGTGATATTTGTCTCAGTTTTCAGAAGTATGCTTTGTTTTTAAAGGGAAATGTTTTGGTATTCTTCGGTTTTTATGTGTGCAAAATTTCGGAGAGAAAACGTATCCTCATTACTACTTCTTTAGAGGGTGGAAAGATGACGCATAATTAAGTATATTTGACTGTCCTCCCCCGGCCCTGTGCCATTATGCTATTTTCGTGCTACTTTCTGTTGGTTATTGTAATCTTAAAATGCATTGGCAGATATTTCCCACGCATGTTGTAAATTGAGAGAAAATTCACCAATTCTAGCCTGATTCAATTAACATAACTTTTATCTCTATACATCTGATCTATATGAAGTAAAAATATTTGAAAAGCTATTACTACAGGATACTAGATATGTAAATATCAAGTGATAGTATACACTTGTGCATTATTCATACAGGGTGTAACAGAAGACAAACACTTTTAAAAAAATAAATTAAAAAATAAGTTCATTAATCATCCCTTGTTCAAATATACAGGGTGGCCAAAATTCAGGCAAAACAAAATTCTATTCAAGTTATGAGGCAGTAATTATGTATTGAATCATTGGTTTAGAGACCTAAACGAGACCTAAACGAAGAAAGCCAATTATAGCCGAATTTATTTGACAAAAAATGAATACAGGGTGATCAAAATGTACCGCGGGACAATTCGAAGTGGGAGAGAAGAAACCTCTAATTTATCATCTTGGAGTTGATAACCGCATGCATGATTGCACCATGTCTAGATGTAGTGACGTAATGGAGTAGACTATTAATATTATATTTTGATCAGTTCCAAATTGTTGAAGCCTCCTTACAGCAGCGAATTAACACAGAAGGACGCAGGCCCGTATGAAAACAACAGTCGTGCTGTGTATCATATGCGTGCTGCAAAAATCATGTGCATGTGGCCATAACCTCATGCGTACTATTTGATTACTTTTGAACGCAGACGCGGAGTGATAAAAACCGAATATTCCTCGCCAATTTGGAACCGATTCAACAAATAGCAAATGTACCGTATTGTCCCTATTAAGCGCCCAGGGCGGTTAACTAAGTCATTTTGGGTGGGCGCTTATTTGTATACTGATTTACAAAGTTGTTGACCGTCAAGGTTGCAAAATTCAACAACCTTTACGTCCCAAGACTGCAAAATTTGATGTTTTGCAATTCAAGATGGCGGCCTCCACGAATGACAATAAACACGAAACGTGCGTATTTCGGATGGTTTCTGTTGCTGTTTGAAGGCATAGCACATGGTTTAAAGGTAGATGTTCCGATTTTCAACTTGAAGTTTTCTATTCTACATGAAAGGTCATCCTTAAAAACGTCGTGTCCCAAAATTTGAGATGCATAGCTATTATGGTTCTTATTTTAGACGCACAAGATGCTGTGAACTGTACCCATTGAGTAGTACACAAACTATATCGGTGGTAACCACCATTCGCGGTAATTCAACGCTATTTCATCAATTTCTCTGTCATTATACCGAATTAGGCCGTCAAATGTCAGTATGATGATGAGAAAAATACGAGCTTTCATATGATATGAAAATCTCCGTATGTTTGAAATAATTCTGTGTTACGAAAATGTGATCGGGTCATCTACCTTTAAGTTCACTTTTGGATCACAAACAATATGTCAAGTATGTCTGAAGTTAAAATAACCACAATTTCTTCTTTATTTTCAAGCAATTTGTAGTCCGAGACTTAGTGTGATGTGAGTAACTTTTAAGTAAGCTTATTTTTTGGGTGGGCGGTTAATTAGTATATATTTTTAAAGTCACCTGAGAAAAAGGGGGTGGGCGCTTATAAGGCCAAACAAAACAAAAAAGTTTGTCTCAAAGCTTGCGAAGGCTTCAAAATCGGGCGGGGCGACGCGCGCTGTTTTTTGTCTTCCATTTTTTTTTTTTAACTTTTTTTTTTATTTGTGTGGCAATTTTTACTCTTACTATTTGCAACCGTTGACACTTTCTGATATTTGTTTTTTCTATTTGAAATGAATATTGTGATGTAGTTGTGTATAAGAACAATTGTGCAGCGTTTTTTGAAGACCTGCGTCATGTAAAAGTTTGAGAAAAGGAAAATCTGCCGATATTTTTAATAAAAACTCGAAATAAAAATTTGTAGGGAAAAAAAAAATTGATTTGACAATTTTCTGCATTTCAGACGCGGTATTTTGGCATTTCAAAACCAATGCGCGCGCAAGCTTTGAGACGAACCTTTTATTTTGTTTGGCCTAAGGTCCTGGGCGCTTAATAGGGATTATACGGTATGTCTATTTCAGATCATAACAATATCAAGCCGGATAACTTTATGACAACAAAATAAGAATGCTTCTACATACTAAATGGCTGAATGTGCCTTTGAAAAACATTACATTTTGTTTTGGTTACAATTTGTCGCTGTTCTGACATACCGGCACATCACTTTACTTAATTCTGTTGTGATGTGCCGGTATGTCAGAACAGCGACGAATTTCAACCCTACATATTACTTAGAATATTACAGCAAGGCCTCAAAGTAAATCGCCCGCGGACCCGGAGAAACATTTTAAAACACTCCTGAGGTTACTTAGAATATTACAGCAAGGCCTCAAAGTAAATCGCCCGCGGACCCGGAGAAACATTTTAAAACACTCCTGAGGGCCCTATTGCATTTTGTAAGGGCCCCATTAATGCAAAAGGGCAGACATAAGCCACCCATATAAAATGTTGGAATAGTCCATCAGATGGGTTTAGGGGCTGATGCATCTCATCAGTGCATACCCTCACTCAAAATAACTGCGTTCCCCTCATCTTCTCAGGTTACTGTTTTGTTGGGTAAGGTGCATAACAAAATTGGCAACCCTGCCAGGACCCATCAGTGTTCAACATGACATACCCAGAGACAACATTCGTTGGAACCTGAAGAAGATGAAGAAAATTCACCGTAATACGCCCAACAGTAGCAATCACTCATCAACCTCCGATGGTGAGCATGACAGCCAGTGGCGTAAATTTGTTTTTGGCATCGGGGTAATGATTGGCCGGCACGTTAGCGGCAATTGCGCACAATGAGGTGTCTGAGGGCCCTTGATGTGCCCCTAAGAAGCTGAAAATCGTTGTAATTTTGAAACTGGATTTGTGCAATTTGGTGACTTACTTTTATATTAAGAAAAATTTAGATAAACTCCCAATACATAATATAATAAACATTAATTAGCATTTTATCATACACATTATATACATAATATTGCGCGGAATAGTCCCAATCCCCCCCCCCCCCCCCCCACCCCCAACGTGGAAAATTGACCAAAATATCCCCCAATCCCCGGAATTTGATCCAGGGACCTCTAGCACCAGAGGCGAACAATTCCCCACTACACCACGGCTGTCAAGGCTAGTTTGCACAGTATATTGCGCAAACTATATGGGCTAGGTCCATTTTTTCATCAAAAACTACCACGCCGGGTGGTACCAACGTGCCCAGTCGTGGTATTTTGGGGTATATGGTAGGGACCGTTAGGGTTATTACAATAAAAAAAATCGATTACGTAATGTGTTTACGAGTTACTAATTCAAAACTTTTCCCGGTCTTATCCAGGTGCAAACCACCTGAGAATGCATCTTGCATATATTTAAATGCAATTATAACCGGCCAATCCCATACGTCCCAATTGGGGTTTCGCAATTGGCAAATATCGCCACCCCCTCCCGATCCATGAGGCAGCCAAAAGGGCCCCACGTTCGATCTCTCTCTCTCTCTCTGGACCTTGCTTCTGACACGACAACATCTCTACCAATTATGTTCTCCACTAGTTATTATTAATGACATGACTGCTGATATGATTTTGTGAAGTGAATACACTTTCTGTTAGACATCTGAATACTTCTGTGCATCCTGAGTTTCTTTCGTATTAGTTAAATAACCTTTGGCTCTTCCTTACCACGTAGGAGGGGATCTCTCATCAAATAAACCCTCTTACAAACTGAAGAGAGCCTTTCATCATGTGCTTGACCATATTCAACAGACTGGTAATATGCAAATGTTGTCGTCCCTGGCATCATTCAACATAAATGTCCACACCTCAGACAGGATATTGGCCCCCGGATATTGTGATCCCAATCAACGAGACAGATTACGATATTTGAGTCATATCCATCAAATCGAATATTGGAAGAATAAATGTTACTACAAATAATAAAAATTCAGTTAAATAAGACAAGGTCCATATTTAATCTGGAACTAAATTCATTGCGATTGCTCCTGTTTTAGGTTTTTTCCCCTTTATTGGATTTCTTCACTAGATTCAGGATTTTGGGACTTTTGACAAGAGAGGGCAGCATACAGGTTTTATTTATGGACTCCTATATGGTTATGCAAATTTATTCATGAGGTCAGAAGTTCATCTGTTTGATTCACCATTAGGCCAAAAGAAAAAATTGTTGTGTTGTCCTCAAGTGCTAAAAGCTAAAAAATTTAAAATTGGGTCGGTCGGTCGGAACTCTTTGTTTTCTTTTCTTTCTTTTTTTGGTTATACAGACAAAAAAGTTATACAATCGCAATTTTATTTTTACCACAATGTTAAAATCATGCAATGTCAAAATCGCTTACACTCTGTGTTAAGTTACGTTTTGGCTACCAGAATAACTTTATTTTGTCTTTTTAACTACTTGCGTTTAAAATTTATGCCTAATCTACTAAGTCGTCTAGAAATCGGGTTGGGCCACTTTATCAATATCATACAATCTTGCTTGTATAAATTAAATGGTTAGGGTATCATGCCAGGAACATTAAAGAGAACAATATAATTATTTTTCAAATAGTTTTATTTCATTTGAATAAATAAATTCATAAAATAAATAAATTATATCTTGACAAATTTATAAATAAAGTAGCTCATTATTCCACCTGAGCAAACGGTAAACACAAAGACTGTCTCAATCATTGTCATTCTAAAGTTCTGTTTACAACCATAAAAACTTGTTCTTCCAATGTGAATTGTTGAGCGGCAGCCGTGCTCTTAGTAAGGGATGGTTTTAAATATTAATAATTTGTTTAATACCCGTCGTATATGCCTATTATTTCTATGTATTTTCCTCTACAGGGAGGACGGCACTTGATTATTTACACTTAATAGGCCCGAGCTACTCCGGGTAATACTTGTGGCAGGAGACTGGGAAACGAAATCGCTTAGGTTTGAAATTCAGATGCTTTACCATGCGAGGTCTTGTAGCCCAATGGATAAGGCAGTTGCCAAGCAAGCAACAGATCATGGGTTCGTTTCCCGGGCGAGATCGTTTTCCCATAATTGCCTCTTTTCTATCCACGACGGCGAACCTGTTTAAAATATTTATAATTTGGTTTTAATTCTACCTCACATAACAGATATTTGTAAAGACCCTCTCTTCTTTGTAATACTTTTAATTTTAACACTTGAAATGAACCATTCTTGTCCAACAAGAGCTCTCTACTGCTATGTTCCTAGTTCAATTCCATTCATATTCATCCTAGTGGTTTTACCATTGATAAACCGAAGTGGCCCAGGTGATTTCATGACTACTTTAGGACAATTGATCATATATCTGCTAACCGACCATCGATTGCTATGAATTCAAAGCTAATTCGAAAGCTAAGAAAATTCCACTTGCATTCCATTAAAACTCAAAATAGAAATTCTATGGGAGACATTTTTAATATTTTTTCAAACTGTATATATACTTTTTTGTTACAGCCTGTATATAATACAATATCAAGCTTAAAACACTGTGGACCACTAGGGAACTATTTAAAATGTTGTTTTTTGTCAAAGAAGTGTTTTATCTAAATATATCAAATAATCACGACCAAAGACAACCCAATACTGCATAATTGCATGGAGCCTAAAACACTGGGGACCACCAAAAGTGATACCTGGAACCACCAAAAATACATTTTGTCTAAAAATAATTATGTTCATTCACGATATCAAAAAAGTCATTAAACCCACCTTCCTATACCTTACGAATCACTACAGCAAAAAACAATGTCCACACGCGTGCTACAGCATTCGATTGGATGACATCATCATTCATCAACCTATGTGATATGTATACGAAATCGCTGCCCGGGCTAGCCTTGGCAGGTTGGCCGAGTGGTTAGGGCGGCAGGGCGGTGATCGAATCCTGGGATTTTGCGGCTGAGGTTGAATGAGGTGTCAAGGTAACGCTCTTGCAAAGATCTAGTATAGTAAATGAACCTATTTCCCACATACTGGGGGGGGGGGGGGGGGGGTGGTTATGTTACAACATATGGATAGCATTAAAAAAAACACTTATGAATAATAATTGTTATCATATTGTTATTCTTTATTGTTACCATATATCCTGAGTAGTCTCAGATATATCTTTGTTGTTTTATTGCACAGCAATTTTCATTGCTTGTCCCAGTGCATTTCGTTTGTTTTTGTTTTTTTGTTATTTATCTGTTTTATCGCGTTATTCTCCCTTGTTATTACCTGTTTCCCCACACACCTGTTGGTATATCTTGCTTTTACTCTTAGCATTTTTATATTTTCGAGATTATCCTCTTGCATCAGTTTTCTGATCCTTGGTGTGTTTTGTTCCTGGTTCCGTTGGATTCATCTTTTTACATTTTATATTATGAATATAATTAACCTTAAACATAAGAATAAGTGCCGACATGATTTTATTTAAGTGATTCACATTTTTTTTTTTTCCATCACAAAATATACATGTCAAGTACTGATTTTTCATGAAAAAGGAAAAGTTATAAAAATGTTGGGTGCTTTAAAAAACACTGCTATAACACCTCAACAATTATTATAATGTTGTTGTTTTTAACCCCCCCCCCCCCCCCCCCCCCCCCCCCCCCCCATGGTTATTGTTCTATGATATTAAAACTTGATGATATCAAGTTGAACCTACGATGAGTTGAGGTCTCAGACTTGGTTTTCACTCTCAAATTTTGTAAATTGTATTTAAAACAATATTGGCAGAATAAAGATATGTATGTATATTAATATTTCTTTAATTTTTAAAATGGCTTACTCATTTCAATTGCATGATGTTTTTACTGAGATGTTAAGAGCAAATTCAAATTACACTTTGTACATGTCCCCCTTTTTGAGACCTCTGCCTCTTGCACATGTTCTTTATTTAGCCTAACGTCCAATACTTTGGCCTACATGTATGTAAATCAAAGCTTGATTACAACTTGTCATTTTTTGTCTTCTGAAATTGTGTTTTGAATGTGCAATACGCTATGTAACTGTGAACATGCAAATACTGTAGACTACAAAAACAAAAATAACTTTGGTTATGAGTTGTGCAAAATGTAGGGTCAGACAGGTTATGCTAGACTTGTGCAAGTCTTTCCTGAATTTCTCTCTCTTTTCTTTCTTTAATTTTTTTTCTCTCTGTCATCTTTTTAGGCAAAATAAAAAAATGTTTATCGTTCCCTCCTCCTTCCTTTTTTGGTCCGATTCAATTTTATTTTGTTTTTCTTTACTTCAGTCATAATTTTGTTGTTCAGGTATTTTGTTTGTAACAGTAACACCTTTGTTTCCTTCTAAGGGGCTGTCATTTTCTTCAGTAGGGGGAGGTCCCAGTGGGGGGGGGGGGGGGGGGGGCAGTCATAGTTTTTGTACACAGAAAATGGGGGGGTCATGAAATCAATACCATTGTAATAGGGGGTCAAAGCAAAATTGACCGCTTTGCGCGTATTTATCCAACACGTTTCAACATTGTATACCCTAATTTTGTTGGCTTCAGCAGCAACTGCTTCCCCAATATTACCCTAACTAGATAGGCCTTATAAGTACAGATTTGTGTGTGTGTTGGGGGGGGGGTCATTAAAATAATCAACATCTGAGTAGGCGGTCATAAAATTAAACACTTTTGTTGAAGGGGGTCATAGAAAAATTACGACAATAAATTACATTTTTGGGACCGGCCCCTACCAAAGAAAATGACTGCCCCCTTATATGCATTTTAAAACAAGTTTTGTGGTTAAAAGGGTCTCCTCCTCTTAAAGCTTCGCAAAGATTATTGCTAATTATACATGAAAATAAAGGGCGGTTTAGCATTAACAAGTTTTTTTAAAAGAAAAAAAAGTGAAAAAGTCCTGATGCTAAACATGTTTTTATTATTAATATACCTCATTTATTTATTTCCTTTCCCCTTTTTTTCTTCTTTTTTCCATTTTGTATGTCAATAACCACCTTTACCATGGAATGTCAATGTCATATAACTTTGTGATACAAATTCCATTAAATGGAATAGGGGCAGTCTAAAAGAAAGAGGAATGTTCTGTAAACATTTTTCTGGAATGGGAAGTATGTTAAATCATCTGTTTGATACCAATATACAATGGAAATGCTGTATTTTCCGTACGAAAAATAGATAACTATCCCTCTAACTTTAAACAGCATAGCGCATGCCCAAGATAATTCCATTTACCATTTTGTTAGAAATAAGTGGAAGGGAGCATTTGTCTTACAGAATTTAATCAGTTTTTAAAACTAAAATCACTCTTTCCTATTTTTCTGTATTTTCACGATGCCACAACTCTGTGTAAAAACAGGTTACATGATGTAATGGCTAGGCCTACATTATATTTGGCTTGATTTAAACATCAATACTATGTATTGCCAGAGCTATTAGTTCCTAAATAAACATGAAATTTAATGAAAACAAAACCTTTCTTTATATATATCAAGTCGCACACAAAATTGTCATTCCTGATAAAAATCTTTTTATCTTTTTTTCAATTTCAATATTTCATTTTGTGCAAAATGCTTGTGTCTGTGTACTTTCTATATGGCTTATATATGATTTTAGACACAGTTACAGTTCAGGCAGTGCCATACAGCATTCGTGTTAACCGGTGTCGCATCGCGAAATGCGCCGCACTTTTGAAGTATTGCGATTCAATTGCACAAATGTGTAGCTAAAAGTGTGACGCAAGAAGATTCCCTACTTGATATTTGATCACGTTCCATCAAAGCCAAACCTAAAAAGATTGAGTTTGATCTTCAAATAACTTAAAAAATATGATAAATCCTCAAGTATCGGCAGTTCATATTTTGTTTTCGTCAGAGTCAAAATCCCCATTGCTTTACACGCACGTGCGCAGAAGTCTTACTGTCAGTTTAAAATTTTAAAAACGGCGGTTTCTGCGCACATCGGAGCAATGTTATAATCATGACGTCACTTTTGATGCTAGTCTTGTTCCCATGCCGCCGAGTGTTACGAAAAGGCGAATCGAAAAGGCACCAACAAAAATGACTTGGAATAAAAAAACTAGTGGTGCACCATGGACACAAGGAAATTCCTTGAAGGAATCATATAACAAAATGGCGCTTCGTAAGAAGATGATGTAAACAATTATGAAATCCATCGTGACTCGTGAGCGAAATAATGCCTGTATTTCCCTGTGTTTTATTACTAAAATGTGTTAGTTCAAATTGTAAAATCTAGATCGTGTACACGTTACGTATACTGTATTTTGCTTATGGGACACGGGTTATATGTGCGTTACACTGTTATGTGCGCATGCCAGATTATGTAGAACGTGCAAAGTTGATGAAATATTAATTTTATTACTAGAAAAAAAAGTGCTATACAAAATTTGTGAATTGCCACACAAAACTAATAGTGCATCGCACTTTTTGCTACACAAAAAAAATGCTGGAAATCGAACGCTGTACACAACATATCCCACTTTCGCCTAACCAACACCCTTACTTTTCCAAATATGCGACGCACAATGAAACAACGCTATAAGGCAGTAACTGGTCCGTCATTACACAACACATACGGACAAAATACACTAAAAATGGACCTGGCAGAATCATGCTACCAAACACAGTATTCGAGCTACGAAGTAGTCATCTCATAATAATAGCCATTTACTGGCCTGAAATACAATGGGCTGAATAAATAAAAACTACTAAAACCTTTATTTGCCGTTTTCTTATATCTATATAAATTAAAAAACTATCCATTAATTACATAACTAGAAAAAACGTTAAGCAAAAGCATATAAATTACTCCTAGCTGCTTTCATATCAAAATCCCAGGTACAAATATCGCACCATCCCAGGTTTTATCCCTGCTATTTTGAAATCAACATCCTCGATCAACGAATTTATGAAGCTTTACCAGGCAATTGTATTAGTTGCTTCAAATGTATACACAGGTTAAAACGTAAATAAAAATTGGGGAATTCCCCATACTATTAATAAATTGGGGTCTAGGACAATTGCACAATATCGATAACCCTATGTACAACACGCTATGATCGGCTGGACCTTTAGCTGAATCTAGCAATCGGCAAATCATGGGCGATTTAGGATTGACCTTTTGGGGTCATCACGCAACATGTGGATGACATGCAGAGATCACTCAGTCTCGTGGGAGAAAAAATTGACAACAAACATGGATACGCAAGGCCATACATTTCAGCGGGCGAACTATATCCCTATAAAATAATCTTGGATTGTAGCTTGATTGTAGCTTGGAAAAAAACAATTGTGGAATATTTTCATATAATGTACACTGTTAGATTTAAAAATTTATATTGAACAATCATACATCAATACAACATGTTGGCAACATCGAAATGGAATGTTAGAATTTGGCGAGATTCATCATTTTCTCATCTGGCTTGAAGACTTGTACCCAGGAATATATAAGGTGGCACATTATCACAAGCGTTGGTAATTACTTAAAAGTAGACTTTTCTCCTTCAGTGTGCATATTTAGAAGGATTTCCAAAATTGCACTTAAAACGTTCATTGAAAACAATACAACAAATTTTATTATTACACTATCTTGTGGTATAAAGAGAGTGAAGATTGCTTGTGCCACAAAATGTGCTGATATAGAAGTTCATGTTGGGATCCATGCTTTATATTTATAAAGGTAGTACTTAGCTATAAAGCTGTATTCTATCCATTCAATTTTCAGTATCTGGTTACACTGTAACTGTGGAATAGTTTAGATTTTGTTCTTTTTCGTAAAAACAGTTTCTTTTACAAGTTGGTGAAATTGGATATTTTAAAACATTTTCCAAGCTCTCGTTGTACTCAAACACTCAAGCAATGATAGTCTCACAAATCCCACGGTGCAGAAAAATGGAATATTAAATTTAATTTGGTTTAAGATTAAATGTTACCAAGCTAGACCCGCTAGTTATGTTAAGGAGAATAGATGAGTAAGTGTAGATTCGTGATTCCGAATCTGCGAGGCGTAAGCCGAGCAGATTGGGAATCACGAATCTATACTTACGAGTCTATTCTCCGATTTAAACCATTGCATATATACTAACAACCAATTAAGCATACAATAACATTCAAATTGAGAACTTTCTTAATCCACGCAATTGTCACAAACAACACCTGTTATTGTATACATGTACATTCGTATGAAGAACTTTATAATCCACGCATTTGTAAATAACAACCAAACACCTGTTATTGTATACAAGTACATTCGTATGAAGAGCTTTCTAATCCACGCATTTGTAAATAACAACCTGGTTATTTGTATAACTGTAGATTCGTAATCTACATTCTAATCCAACTGCAACAAACACCTGCTATTGTATACATGTACATTCGTATACACCTCTTGTTTGTTTGAGTTGCGTAATTTTCAATCGAGCGCAGCAAACTCAAGCAAGTGTTGAAATGGTTCATTTGCATTGTTGACCATTCAGACTGGTACAAACATTGTATTTCTCGTCGCAATCATCCTGAATGTCATGGTCGTGCGTGGTCTCCTGGTGTCAACTCAGAATGGATTCCGATAACGAATTATTCCATACTCAGAAAGATCCGGAATACTTGCTAAATAAGATTGCCGAAGGAACTTTGGAAACTTCGGAAATGCAACCAGATAGAGCAAAAAATGCTCCACACGTACGGCATAGAATTCTCCGATATACCGGATAATGAACTACTTGAAGCAACCCAAGAAGCAGAAAAACAAGACGCAAGACGTTTTGGCCAGCCAGTGACCGAGGACGAAGTCTTAGCTAAATCAAGAAAAAGGCAAGTACATATATTATCTGATTTTTGCTATATCATTAACATGTGTATTCATGTAGATTTCAACTTTACTTTCTTCTTTTCCTACATGTACAGGTGTCCCGAATAAAAACAAATCTATACATTTTGAAAATGTCGTAGGCCTACTTCATGTGTCTTGTACAAAATAACACAATCAACGGAACGGACGGTTTCTCGGACTAGATCACGTATCATACAATGTAATTTCTTTATAGAGCTATAGAGACACTCGCAAAAAGACGGCAACTTTGCCTTAGATCTGTTCTATTCCATTTGCATTTATGATGAAAATATCTAAATCAATCTTTACATTTTCGTTATTTTTGCAGCTTTTCAAAGTCTACAGAGAAGAAATGTGAATGGGCCGTCAACTTATTCAAGAAAAGGAACACTTGGAGAAACCAGAGAGCGGCTGAGTCTGATAAGTCCTATCCATGTGGAATTACTAGCCATGACGAAAGATGAACTCTGTTTTTCTCTCACATTTTGGAAGCAAGGAAACATCAGGGGATCCGGAGCCATACCCAGCTGAAACTGTCTATGAAATATTGATCTCAATACAGCTGTTTCTTGCTCTCCATGGAAGAGAGATGAAATTTCTGAACGACTAAGAGTTTGCTACTTTGAAAAATACTTTGGATACACGCATGAAAGAACTTACCACACAGGGAATTAGGATACGACGCCGACAGGCAGAAATAATCACCCATGAAGAAGAGTCGAAAATGTGAGAAATAGGAGTTCTTGGAGATAAAACTCCCCAGCAATTAGGGGATACAATATTGTACATGTTTGGAGTGCACTTTGCTCTGTGAGCTGGTACGGAACACTGCGATTTAAGGTACGAAAACTCCCAAATATCTGTCCAGGTTGATAACAAAGGATCAAATATCTGTGTTATACTGAGGATATGTCAAAAATCGTCAGGGGGTCTGAGGCATCGAAAAATTACACCTAAATGTGTCAGGGCCTACGAAAACAAAGACAACCCGGAAAGATGCATTGTTCGGTTGTGTGAAGAAGAAAAATTGTCTCTAATTCATATGGATCTTATGAATTTGCATGTGCACTCGATATAAAGGTTTCGGAAAATGGACAATAATAGTAGGCATAGCATAAGTCACCCCTCACAAACCTGCCACACACATTTTGTGAACAATTGAGAAATGTCTATTTTTAGGTCAACTTCAAATCTAATTTATAAACAAAGGAAGGTATATAAAAATGTGATCTTTTCACTTTATATAATTAAGTTATGATCTTTAAAATGACACCTGTTTTGTTGAATTCCAATATATTTGAAATTTTAGTGTGCTATACCTAATAATAGTCGTCATCAAATATGATTTTAATGGCTATATGATTGGCTGTACAGCGTGTCCCAAAAAACTGGGTTCAAAAGTTTGCGAGCTTATTACTAAAAAGTAGGAAACATGTATAGTATTTAGAGATATCCAACAATATAACCCTTAATTGGTTAAACTCTGTGATAAATCCAATTAAACTTTATTGAAATACAACATTTTAATAGAGCGTGGTCAAAACCCGTTTGTTCCACTTAACAAGGAACATCCCGATGTGTGTTGCAATTGCGCATTGTTGTGACTTTATCAACGTTTTGCCTTTGCGTTCATTCTATACAAAGACTTAGGCAGTAAACAAAATTATCTGGTCATATTGCAATAATACAAGTTCATTATTTATGTAAACATTAAAACAAAATGTTCTTTGTTATAGTCCCGAGTTATTTAAGTTCTTTCGGAGAATAAACCCCGTGCCGGGAATACTGCACACAGCGCACAGTTTTATGCATCGCACGGATGGTTAATTCCTTATTAAAATCGGGACAAATGGGTTCTGACCACGCTCTATTCAAATCTTTGTATTTCAAAAAGTTTACATTGGATTGGTCTCCGAATTTACCTAATTAAGGTCAGGTATATTTTGTTTGATATCCTACTTATTTCGTTATAAGCTCGCAAACTTTTGAGTTTTTTGGGACACGCTGTATAATTTTATGTTTATTTTTGTGTAACAAATGTAACAGATTTATGTTTATATCTGTTGTTATAAAAATAAAATGTGTGAATGAAATATTTGCTATAGGAAAAGTTAAAAAGAGTGGTAGTGTTGTTTTTGCTATGTAATTAACTGCAAATTTACATGACTAGTCTATTTGATAAACTGTAGATTATGTTTTTACGAATGTACACTTTCGTGCACGAATCTACTCTTAACTGTAGATTCGTGCAGAAAAGTGTACATTCGTAAAAAATAATCTTCAGTTTATTGAATAGACTGACGTCATAGCAATGGTTTAATACTATAGTCAGTGAAGATTAATGTGCATCAACAGCTGCGACAATTCAATTTAGCAAAACAAAGTGTATGATCACTGTGCGCAATAAGAATCAGTCTGCCGCTACTGTCTGGGACTTCATGGTGCTGCTATATGGGTAGAGATCTCATTTAAACATTTTCAACATTGGCATCGAATTTGTAGGGTTATCGCCTGAAAGACATTTGGATTTCCAGCGTAGATTTAACTGTTATGTGCAACTTTTAGTTTGGCATACCCCAACATTTTTATTGTAATGTTTTATTGTACTAGAAAGTGCAAACAATTCTTGGCTCCATGATGTATGTACGTAACCACAATGTTTTCCGATTGAACACATATGCGATAGTAGTAGTAAGCATATCTAATTTAAAACATGAAACGTTTCCGACTTGTCCATGTTCACCTTGTTTTCAGTTTACAATAACTAAATTGAATGGGTACAAAACATGAATTAGAGATGATGTAACCGCGCAAAGATGTTAGTGAAATGCATTGTGTAAGTTATCTGTTCTTATTTGTGTCATACTCTTTTATTTATAATGCATTTACAAACAACTAACTAAGCATCACAATTTGGCCTCTAATTGGCGACTGGTCGACCAGGAAAAACCTTTTGTCATACAAGCCTAACATCCACACCTAACTTCTATATCAGTTTGTGGTACTGGCACTCTCTTTACAATCTCCTTATAGCATGGCTTGGCGCAATGATAAATATATTAGGCATATCCACACCTACATGAGCTGGGTGTGAACTTCTACATCAGCATGTTACTGGGACTCTCTTAATAGCATGATTTGGTGCAATAATAAAATTAATTAAGGCATATCCACTCTTACCTGAGCTGCTGGATTTACTTCATTCAGCACGTGGTACTGCATTGCATGGCACTCTCTTTACACCATAACCATGTGATAACCAAATAATTAAGGCACAACCATTTCCTGAAAATAAAGTGTATTCAGCCTATAAGCTTACAAAATATGCATGAACTCCATTTCAAGGTTTAGATATCCTATAAAGAAGTACACAAATTACAGGTACTACTGCAAAATGTTACAACGTAATACATGTGAATAGCTGCAAAATGGCGTACTGATCTGCTCGCCCACTTATCGGGCTAGTGGATTTGTAGGTATGTAGGCTGGGACACAGTCTGCTTATTATACCTGTATCCAGTTAGCAAAATTGTTCTGTGGCAGGAAATAATAAGTACAGCAGTTTCAACTGTAGTACATGTAGTATTAGGGGGTGAGTGATCAGCCTGGAACCAAGGCTAGTACAATGTATACATGTAATGCATCTAACTGCTTTTGAGTGAATGGTGAATTTGAACTTTGGTCACCCACCACTAGGCATGAAATAGTGTAATGACCTACCTGACGATTGGACAAAATGACCGTATGGGATTGTCCATGAAACTCAGAGTAGCGATAATATTCCGGAAGGTCTATACCTCTGAATTTTTACCTATTGATATATATAGCCTTTTCAACGTGTTCCATATAAATGCAACAATTTAAATAAAAAATAACAAAGAAATAATGAGGGTCATTCAATAAGTTCTACCTTCTCTCTTATATTTTTTCCAATACATAATAGTCAGGTGGAAATACATTGATATGGCCTGACAGCTGGAAAGTGAGAACAGACTCTTATTATTGATTAATTTGACTTTATATAAGGCTAAATTAAAAAATCTTTTGTCTCAAAGCTCCCGCGCGCGTTAGTTAATTGATGCGCTAGTAGAAAAAAATCTCCTTTTTTTTTCTACTTTTTAATTTATTTTTTTTTTTTTTTTTTTTCAACAAAAAAAAAATCCAAAGTTTCACCGATTTTTCAGATTTTCATTGATCACATCATTTTAAATACAAAAAGTCAGTTTTACAAGGATTTCAAAAACGCATTCCGCATTTGGTTTTGAAAAACTGAAGAGCTTCAAGACAAAACATTTTTTTTAATATAGCCTAATAGGCATAATGTAATGTAATATTTTTCATATAGTATGCAACATTTCACTCATTGGCATTTTTTAAATCCCAGGTGGCACTGAAATCTTTAAAATGGCCATAACTTTGTCAGTGTTTGTGATAGTAATTTAATATTGTGTATAATGTGTAGCTTAAGACCATTTGATTTTATCATGTTAATCATAGTTGACTGCAGTGACCAAATCTTTTGTTGTTTCGCTCTTATGTTTTTGGTTCATCTGCAGTCAGCTATGATGTTTTTGTAAAGCGCCTAGAGAATTTATCTGTTGTTAGGCGCTCAAAAATGTCTTTTATTATTATTATTATTAGTAACATTTTTTGGTGTTGGGCTATCGAATGAATATGGTGCGATCCGGAAGGTGCTGAATACACCCTTTGTTACTTTAAAATATGTGGATGATAACACCATCTCAACCCTCTGTTATGCAACAGCACCTCAATCAATTTGAAAATTGGGCAGTATAAAATAATATGAAGCTCAATCCCAAAAAGTGTGCAACCATGAGGGTCGCCTTCATGAAGGATGTTGTCAATGAGCCCCCTCTTACCATATCTAATGTTCCTCTAAGAAATGTGCAGGTGACTAAGATCCTTGGTGTATGTTCAAGCTAATCTGAAATGGGATGAACAGGTTACCCAAATTCTCAAGAAAGCCAATGGTAGACTTTATATGTTAAAACTACTCAAACGTTTCAATTTGCCACATGATGATCTTGTCACAATCTATTCTGGATTTGTTAGACCCTTGGCTGAATATGCTGCCCCCATATGGCATCCTGGGATCACGGTCGATCAATCAATTTCCATTGAGAGAATCCAGAAGAGAGGGTGAAAGATCATCATGGGTAAAGAGTATGTATCTTATTATGAGGCTCTTCATGATTGCAAGCTACATTCATTAAGTCAAAGAAGGGATGATTTGTGCCTCAATTTCTTTAAGTCTCTTATGTCCTCTGACAAATTTGCCAAATGGGTACCTCTTACAAGAGGGTCTGTCCACAAAAGAAATTTGAGGGGGTCAAACAAACTCAGTATCCCGATGGTAAAAACAGAGCGTTGCAAAAAGAGCCCTGTTTTTTATATGACAAACTTGTACAATAATACTTTATAACTAATGCTGTTTTTAATAGTCTTATGGTGATCATATGGTGCAATCTTCCAGTGGGGGGTGCCCGGTGTGTGTCTACGAGTTCAAAGAGGTTGTGTTTCGTTAAGTGAGTATTGAAGTTTGAGTGGTGTATGCGTGACTGTTTGATGTGTGCGGGCATAGGGTTTTCAATTTTTGATGTATTAATTCTATGTGCAATATTTGATCAGACTTGTATAATAATATTTTATAACTTGCCCGGTTTGTGTCTATGAGTTCATAGTGGATGTAAGTGTACTTATTGATGTTGTTGTGTTTCGTTAAGTGTAGTATTGAAGATTAAGTGGAGTATGCGTGACTGTTTGATGTGTGCGGGCTAGGGGTTTTCAATTTTTGATGTATTAATTCTATGTGCAATATTTTATAATCTAATGGTCTTTTATATCATAACTATAATGTATTTTTATTGTGTGTATTTCTTTGTAAAATTTGATGCAATTCAGTGTTTGTACTGCTATATCAATTTTAATAAACCAGTTTATGAATGAATGAATGAATGTAACTTCCACGCGGGGGACCCAGGGTCGATCCCGGCACAGGTAGAATTTTCCCCCACCCAACAACACACACAAAAATGGACACAGTTTTCTCGCCTGACACTATGTGATACAGATATAAATTTGGACTCTATACCTATGTTTTAAGCATGAATAATGTAACAGATAGGAAATAGAATGAAATTTTATCAGTACATGACCATTTGTGATCCAGATATAGGTGTTTACACATGAGGAATCTACATTACCATCAATTCCACCATTAACCCTAACCTTCCTAGACACTACAATTCACTACAGCCAAAAGCAATGACCACGCACATGCTACAGCATTGATTCGATGACATCATCATCAGAGCTGATATGTGGGTACGAAATCGCTGCCCAGGGCAGCATTGGCAGCTTAGTTCAGTGGTTAGGGACGTGGCAGTGGTGATCGAAGGGTCCGGGGTGGGGGGGGGGGAATCCCTTGGGTTTTGCTGCGATTTGTTGGGTAAAAAAATCATACTTTGTCCCCCTGCCCCGGTTTCAACACAAAACATGTTTAGGGTTAAAATGGTCCTAATTTTCACAATAGCAGTGCTACAAACACCTTATTAGGCTATATGCCAACATATCCAACCAGTATGATACTACAATCATTATTACATATTTGCCTTCATAACTAAAAACAAAATATAAAATAACTGAAACTTGTTTGACATATATTTCCCAGAAAAGCATCAAGACCTTTAACCAGAATGCAGAGAGCAGGATCAAGTTGTGTGTACAATCTAGCGATGTAGGATGTGGGGTGGGGGGGGGAAGCGAGGTTGAAATAAAGAATTTAAAACCACGAGCAACTTAAACTGCAAGTTGTCCCTTGAGAACAAAGACAACATGTCACCAATCAGTTGCTTAAGCTTGGGCATCGCCATTTTTTAGGCATGATTAGCTAATAAACACAACACCAAAAGTAATCCCCCCTCTCAAATTGTCGGCATAACATCGTAAGGTAAAACATTTTACCAATAAAACTTAGTTAGAAATAATCCTATGACTGTTTCCTAAGTGTTGTTTGAAAATGAAAGATGTCCATGACTTCATGGCTGAATGAGCTCAAATGGAAGACAAAAACTGCCCTTCTCAAAAGTCACAAAAGTTTATGAATTGCTTCTTACAAATGGAAAAACACCCGTGGTCGAGCGAATATTACTGTAATGTGTAATCAACTCATGATCATTCAGCCATGTAAATCTCCTCCTTGGCTCAGATATTAGCACAGTGAGTTGTGACTTTTGAGAAGGGCAGTTTTTGTCTTCCATTTGAGTTAATTCAGCCATGAAGTCATGGACATCTTTCATTTTCAAACATCACTTAGGAAACAGTCATAGGATTATTTCTAACTAAGTTTTATTGGTAAAATATTTTACCTAACGATGTTATGACGAAATTTTGAGAGGGGGACTTACTTTTGGTGTTGTGTTTAGTATTAACACTTACGCAACATTGCAACTTGGTAACTATCTCAGTATTTTTTGTGCAGTTGTTAAATCAATGTTTTAAGGGGGGACTAAAGGAAGTTTTTTTGGAATTTTGTGAGTGCTGTAATTATTGAACTATTAATCAAATGCATATATAAAAGTATACATTTTTGGATGGGATTTGGGTCAGAGAATCCATTTTTTGAGAAAATCACAAAAAATCACTTTTTGACCAAATTTTTTGGGGACAAACTAACAAAATTATTTGTGAGTAAAAAATGCCCAAAATTGCTTAAGGTATTAGAGATTGTCATTGTCATCATTTTGATTTTCTGCCTCCAGTTTAATAGACAAATCCTTCAGTCTTTTAACAATATCCCACAGACACCAGTCATGCACACAATAGAAGACACTGAAAAGGATGTTTCTGAAGTATTCATCGGGTTTGTGACTTACTTTCTAGAAATGCTAGAATAGAGCCCACATTCTTGCCTCTAATACAAACGCAAATTATTTTTCAGTTCCATATTGAATTTTGGACTGGGTCCGCATGTCCCTCTATAAGATTCCACACCAGTATATGTTAAAGGGGTGTTACAAAAAGACAATTGTCTTGCTTATAAAGTGACTGGATTTTTCAACTTGATATTTTCCTTAAAGTTCATGATATTTTGGATCATTTTTTATGCACAAAAATTAAAAATGGTATCCCTGAAAGTTCTGAGAAATAAGCCCCCGACGTTGGACAACTGGTGTAGGGCCTTCATTTATCTGAAAAAATTGAGAAATGTTTGCAGAATATTTACAATCAAAATTTATCCGAAAAACTTACAAAATGCATTGAAAATATTTCTTTTTCCACTGTGATATTAGGTAATAGTCCTAAAATCTAAAATCAGTATTAAATTACAACTTTAATAATTTGGAAGCAGTAAGTCCTTTCCTGATAATTTTATATTATGTATATGTATCATGAGTCACATGATGCTAAATTGAAGCAAGGAATGAAATCATTTACCGATGTGGAATCTTACGATTTTTCTAAAACTATGTTAAATTCTATTAGACTGAATCTGTATCGATCTATTTTGATGATCAAAAGTGATCTCCAAATTAGGCATGCGAGCGTGACACGGTTCGACCGTGTCACGCATGTATAACCCGTGGCCCGTAAGCAAAACACAGTATACGAAAACAAGAAACTAGATTTTACAATTTGAACTACATGTAACACATTTTCAAAATAAAACACAAGGAAATACAAGGAAATTAATGGATTATTAGCCGCACTTCGATCGCTCGAGTCACGATGGAAATACTAAAAAATCATCATCATCATCGTCAACACTTTCCGGCTATGTTGCCATTGCGCGCGCAACTATTGCTCGCCAGGTCATGCGATCATTGGTCTGTGTCAAGAGTTCCGGTTTAATTTCTTTGTTTACATTTGCGACCCAGGTAGGCTTTGGACGTCCGACTGGTCTCTTCGTGGGTCTGTTGTATTCTTTTAAAGCTTGACGTGCTGGAGTTTCCTCTGGTAATCTGTATAAATGTCCCAGCCAATTTAGACGTCTTCGTTTGATCGTTTTACTCCATGGCTCACTATTTGTTTTAGTATAGAGATCAACATTTGTCATTTTATCAAGTTTCGTAATATTGAGTCCGTCTTAGTAGAGTTCTTTGGAAAACATCTATTTTGTGTTCTAGTTTCATTGTTATTGTCCATAAAAAAAACTTAACTAAAAAAGCGCCATTGTTATACAATTCCTTTTGTGCCCATGGTGCACCGAAATATTACAATGTCCAGACGGATGCGGCCGTTCCAAAAATCATTTTTATTGGCTTCTTTTCGTAACACTCCGGCGACTTGAGAACAAGACTAGCATCAAAACAGTGACGTCATGATTATAAATGCGCAGAAACCGCCATTTTGTACCGATTTTAAACCGACAGAAAAAATGCTGCGCAGGTACATGTAATCCAATGGTTTTTTTAACTCTGACAAAAACGAAATATTAACTGCCAATATTTCAGGATTTATGATACTTTTTCTAGTTATTTGAAGATGAAACTCAATCTTTGTAGGTTTGGCTTTGATGCTATGTGATCAGAGATCAAGTAGGGAATCTTTGCGTCGCACTTTTGCTAAATATTATGTGCATTAGCATCGCAAAGTCTTCTGAAGTGTTTCGCATTTCGCGATGCGACATTTGGTTAATGCACTATGCAGGTTATTGCTGAGATTGAACTCTACTCCGGTGTGTTTGAGGGAATTCATGCAGAGTGAGACTTACGGGATACGGGTACCCGTTACACGCACGTATAGAATGACCCGTGTCACGTAAGAGAAAAAACACGGGATAACTCAACACTACTCCAAATGTTTAAATTGTTTGTAACCCTAGAAATACATGTTATCCTATTCTGCTATCTTTCTGCTATCTACTGAAGATAGCATTGACTTATTGAATGAAGAATGCTCATTGGTCAAACAGTGTGTTTATATACCATGCTGATTACAGCTTAGAATGATATGTATTATATATGGAAGTTTTATCTCTTTAAATTGATTGAATATAATGAATCTTTGATTTTTCTTGTATCTCTTTGCTACTGCGTCGGGGGGGGGGGGGGGGGGGGGGGGGGGGGGGGGGGGGGGGGGGGGGGGGGGGGGGGGGGGGGTTTGTCAGAAAATATTAATTTTTAGAAGTTAGATTTAATACAAGCTGATAAATGATTGAAATCTAAAACTTCATTTTTAAAAGCTTTTAAAATAGCAAACTTGCTTCAAAGTGATGGGTCAATGGGCCGCATGAAAGGGGAAACCATTACCAGGCAAACAGTTTCAAGCGCTCGCCCAACGGTGGGTAAGATACCACCGCAGATGTTGCTGGTTCCAGAGGACCCGAAGGCCCCTGGAGATGTGACTGACGGGCACCACACCCTCAAGAACTCGACTTCTTACCACCAATCTTCGAGCGCTTGCCTTTAGACGGTGGTTTCGAAGAGGTGTTCCTCCCCCCGCGGAGTCTCTTCCCGGAGGAAGGACCCGCAGAGGTTGAGGGTTGGGCAGCTGGAGGTGCCACACTCTGAGTTCACACTGAAGAGGATTTCGAGTGATTCCGTTTACCGAACTTCTTTGACTTCTTCTTCTTGTGGGACTTTCAGAGCAGCCTCTGTATCCACAAGAGATTTCTCATCGACAGCTTCCTTCGCTCGCTTTTCGATAAGCTCACAGAATTTTTTGCCAAAGAGAAACTCTTGAGTGGGCAGTTTGAACGCAACAGAGAGAGAGAGCGTTGGTCTGTCTCAGTGAGGTAAGGCGGTGGACCGCCGTCATTGCGAATTGCAGGAACTTGTTCATGAGGTCCGAAATGAGGTACGCTTCCCTAGCATTCGCAGACGAAGGCCCTAACTCCTTGCAAAGTGTTCCGCCACGGTGGAGCCAAAAGTTGAAAGCAGGATGGCAGGATGGCTGCCCGAAGGGGGCCGTCAACAGATTTCAAACTTTCCTCCAAAAAGGGAGAGTAGGTTCCAGGATCTATCTTACCCACCACAGGAAGACATTTCTGAATCTCAGGATCCATCACTGGAACCTTCAGGTACAGATTGAAGTCATCCTCAGTTACCAAACAGCCTTTCTTGATGGCTGATTGGGGGTGGAGAATTCTTTGCCGCCTTCCAGACAGACGCAAGATCTGCTGGTAGCTTCAGCACCGGCTCAGCGGAGTCTGAGGGTAGTGGGCATGCAGCGCTAAAAACGCCACATGTTTCCCCGGGACGTTCCGATTCATACGGAGACGAAGGCCCTAACTCCTTGCAAAGTGTTCCGCCACGGTGGAGCCAAAAGTTGAAAGCAGGATGGCAGGATGGCTGCCCGAAGGGGGCCGTCAACAGATTTCAAACTTTCCTCCAAAAAGGGAGAGTAGGTTCCAGGATCTATCTTACCCACCACATGAAGACATTTCTGAATCTCAGGATCCATCACTAGAACCTTCAGGTACAGATTGAAGTCATCCTCAGTTACCAAACAGCCTTTCTTGATGGCTGATTGGGGGTGGAGAATTCTTTGCCGCCTTCCAGACAGACGCAAGATCTGCTGGTAGCTTCAGCACCGGCTCAGCGGAGTCTGAGGGTAGTGGGCATGCAGCGCTAAAAACGCCACATGTTTCCCCGGGACGTTCCGATTCATAGGCAATGCCTAAGTCTTGAGCCACACGGGACAAGATTGATCGGGCGTCCGTAGGAAAGCCACCACCCCTCTCCTTTGTCGGCAGCGATGGAAGAGGAGCAGACCCAACAGTACAAGACTGAGAGTCCACATCCTCCTCCAACCCCTTTCCCCAGGATTCTCCGAGTTCGAGGATCCTGAACAGGATCCTGAACCCTCGGAGCGGGCATCAAAAAGGCACAAGACCATATCCCCTGAACCAGCAACCGCTGGAACAGAGAAGAAGGCAGGCCTCGCTGAAGAGGGGGTACTATCGAGGGGGTACGTTCGTTTGACTCGCCTAGCGGGGCAGCATACTCTACGGACCAGTGCTGTATTTCCCCCACTCAATCTGACTTTCCCAGCCTGCTGCGCGGACGATGTGTGCACGCTAGCCGGGTCAGCCAAAGGAACTCTTAAGGTGCATGGAGTTCACCGCCCCCCGTGAGTTGGTGACCACTAATATAACTTTACACTCACTAACCGTCACACTCACCAGTATATTTACACATCTAGGTTGGATACCCTTAGAAAAACCTGCTTCCAAAGCGTCAAAATGTTCGGAAGAAAGCCTGATACAAAAAGACTGACATGGCTCGTAACGTGAGCGCTTCCGATGGGCTAGACAATTAGGGTGGGGATCCCGATCCGGAACCAAGCTCGGGCACGCTGACATGCCCTAGACAGCGCGCAGAACACGGTAGATTGTGGACAGGACAAGTTAACCAAAGCCCTTGCAGCAAAGATTACAAAGCAACGCTAGCGAGTATTGGAAGAATTTGGAACTTGAAAAAATTCCAAAAAGCGGTAGAACAAACAGTCCTCATCAAGAATATAAAAACTAGATATAGTACCCGCGAATTGAACGATAAACAGTGTGAAAATCGCTACACAATTCCAATGATAATTTAATATCGGACAGAGAATCTCATTCAACACATCTGTACACTGAGCAGTCCAAATGAAAACTGGGACGAGTGTATACGTGGCGGGGGTGACGTCACGTGGGGATATCCCGGGGCATGGTGTTTCTACTTTTAAAATATTGAATATTTCAAGTTGGGAGTACCTGCATCTCAGGAGAAGATGCAAATTATGATCAGATCAACATCGGATCTTTAGGTAAGCAGTCCGGTAGCACTTATCAAACTGCTTTATACATTTCATGGACATAAATTATGCTAATGAGCTCATTCGTGAAGGACGCCGCTCATTAAATGACGTCACTCACATCATCGATATTTTCGTATTGCCAAAATTGCAGGGTTGAAATTCTAGGTCGAGTAAAATGATGTGCTTATTTGTTGTCTGTGAGCTTTTGTGAATTTTTACCCGTATTGGAGTATTTTTTTATTGAAAATAGACAGTTCAAATTAAACGTTGGTTCCAAGTTCAACTGACAGCACATGTATTTAAGTAGACAGCAACTACAATATGCAGGCAACATTTGAGAAAAAAACGATGCCCGGCTTTGCAAGGGAGTGTACGGGGAAGTGTACGGGTGAACATGACAAACCAAAACAGCCTAGTAAGTAACCGCCTCCGTGGCGCAATTGGTAAGCGCGTTCGGCTGTTAACCGAAAGGTTGGTGTTTCGAGGCCAGCCGGGGGCGTTGTTTCTTTTTGCATTTAATGCAGATCGACAAATCACAGTAAAAATATAATATTGACAAAATCACAGACCACTTACACAAAAATCGCATCTGCGCATGCTCCTGTCGTGATCGAAATCCAATACACAAGCAATGGGCGAGTTTTATAAGTGGGTAGAGGAGTCAAATGCTCTCTTCAATTATTTTGTCTGGGCATCATGAATAGATGAATAGATTGAAGTAGATTGTGAGATAGGCTTTTACGACAGGTATTCATTTAGATTGAAGTAGGTCAAAGAAGCACTAAAAAACCAATACTCTTAATATTGTGTTAACACTGACATTGGGTGAATTGGTGGGTGTATTTTTAAACATCTACCAATCCATCTATGAAACTGTGAACTGTTAACAGTCATGGGGCGAGCTGGTCGAGGATGGTCACAGAAAAGCAAATCTTGGTTTAAACCAGTGTTGCCAACAACACGGCTATGCCACATAATTGAGCTACTTTTTACACCGCAACCGAATAAACGGGTGCCACAGCATGTAAGAAATTGTATTTTCTATGGACTCAATGAAAATTGGGCTACTTTTTGTTGTGGGCCACAGCCTAGAGGGCAGTTGCACTTGGGTTTAGGACAAATTTCAGTTGGCAACACTGGTTTAAGCCTGTATATACTGTCCGCTCTAGTGGATGGAATAACATCAGCGAGACAGATTTACCAAGAACATTTCTACAAAGGCATACGCACCGACAATTTGACCATGCCTTCACTTTCGATGACAACGTTATAGTTCCAAATGCTGCAAGAGTTCTTATCAGTCCATTTTATTCGGCGAAGTCATCTCAACTATCTTCTCAACTACCCACATCTTCTCCTGATGCCACACTACAGCCTCTGGACAACGAACTATCCGAGGTAGAGATTATCCTGAAAGACAGAAAGGAAGAAAAGGAAGTTGGTGGTTATTTGGATGCACTTGTGTGAATGCAATCTAAGAGTAGTATATTTTATGAACACAATGAATCTTCACCAGGCTATACCGATAGTCTTGTTACTGCAGCTAGTTTTATGACAAAGTGGGAACTTTTAGCAATTGTGCAACTAAAAATAAAGGATATTGCCGTCATCATTCACCGTTATAAGTTGCAGTTTCACATCTATGCTGATGACACTCAGCTTTACTTAACTTTCAACCCTAAAATTCCTGGTGACTGTACTTGTTTGTGCTTCAAACTCTCTGCTTGTATTAGCGAAATTCACTCCTGGATGACTGCACATATGCTTAAGCTCAATGAGGCCAAGACTGAGTTCTTCATTGCTAGCACTCGGACGAACCTGTCTAGATTACTTGATATTACTCTTATGGTTGGTTTGGAAGAAATGTCCCCATCTCCTGCGATTAAAAACTTGGGTGTCACTTTTTATTCTTCAATGACCTTGTCATCTTGTGTCACTGCCATTTATTGCACTATAAATGTCGGTTTATGGAACATATCCAGAATACACAGATTGATTGACACCAATATTTGTAATCACACAATGCGTTCCATTGTTCTTTCAAAACTTGATTATGCCAATTCCTTACTTTCTGGATGTAGTTCTGCTGACATATCTTGCTTGCAGTAGCTACAAAACAAGGCTGCGTGTATCATTCTTAAAGGTAACTGGTGCCAATCAAGTTCATAACACTTCTTTATGTCTACAAATATATTACTGGTTCAGCCCGCATATACATATCTGAGTGCATTTCCATCTACATTCAATCTAAACAAGGTCTACAATCTGCCACAGACAAAACCTGTCTTGTTGTGTTAGCCAGCTATAAACGCATTGGAGCTAGCTCCTTTGCTCTCAAAACACCGAGATGAAGTCTTCCATCGCGGACCAAGCTGTTACTGAAACCCATCTACTCAATTGGGACAAAACCAACATACTCGCGAGAGTTGACACTAGAAACACCAGATGGATAAGAGAATCCATTTGGATCCGTCGCAAAGCCAACAAAGAGATGAAACAGCACCTTATGAATAGCGACGAGGGGGCCTACCAACTTAGTCACCTGTACAATCAATTGATCCAGAATATGTCATCAAATACATCCTGTGACGTCACCAGAAAATCAACATCTAACTGTCTGGAACAATAAGTTCAGATTTGGAATTATATCTATGAAATCTCCTTATTATGTTTCCTTGGATTCCTGATGAAATTATTCTCTGTAGCTATATCCATTAGGAAAATATTTTTGGGTTAAAGAAAATCAAAATTTGGGATTATCTGTGAACCTATTCTGCGCATCTTGTCATGTCAGAAAACCTGCTCCACATGACCTGATTTCTGAAGTTTTCCGATCTTGATTTGAAATGGTTGATGGTCCACAGATAAGGCTGGGGATGAGAAGCTTGGTGGTGTTAAATTTGACCCAATGCTTTGCAGTTAGCCTGAGCCGATTATTATTGATAAGATAACAACCGATGGTCGGATGGCGGAGGGTATTGCCTACAATGGGGCTGTCACAGAATGCTTCTTAGGTACCACTTACCTGAACCGATCAGTTGCCGCCGCTGTATCAAGAGCCAGAATACACCTCACCAGTCAGCACCAAAGCCATTATCATCGAAGCAAAAAAGGACTAACCAAGCCACGAACTGGTTGGGTGACAGTCTAAGTTGGCACGCTGAGCAAGAAGTGCAATCACCTGGTCGTTGAACAGGAAATCCATAGCCATCAGAAAGACTATACCTGCCATAATGAAATATTACAAAGGGAATCATAAGCTATGCATCAAGCAATCATTTGTATGCAATGGAAATCCCAATGAATGAAGGTTTTTTCTTACTCGTAATTGCTTAGTTCAATTTATATCCAGTCATCTTATGATTTCGTATCCAACATTTACCTTGTATTATAAGGTTTTTAACCGGTTTCATTGATTTCCATCTCTGAATCAGCCACCAACATTACCATATGTTATTGCCATCCCGTGGTTTGGCTTTAAAATACTGGGTTCTACTAAAATGGATGTAACATTATGACTTAATTCTTTTTTGAATGAAAGCCCGATATGTGGCCTTTAAAGCACTATCATTAGTTTTGAATACAAGTCTGCAATTTTCATGGTGCCTTTGCAAAATAAGTGCCCATTCTTTCTGACTCACCCTGCGCAAGGTTTATGCAATTTTCTGTTGAAGCTGTGCTGCCGCTCATACAATCTGTTCTATCCAAATCAACCACATGATCTTCATGAACAAGATGTTCTGGGTTCACACAAGTCTTTCATGGCAAAGATGGGGTATGTCCATTAGGAGATCATTAGGCATAGCTGTATGGACTGCAACAAACATGGCACGATGTGCACTGATGAGATAATGTACATTGTCCTTCATAAAATGGACCTTTTCCCCTTCTTGAGAGCACCTCCCCATTTCAAACATTCATTCCTCCTCATTTCCAACATTCCTTACTTGATAATGCTTTGAAATCAATGGCCTTTCCTACAATCCTTTTTCGGAGCATTTCATAAAATTCTGGTTGCACTAGTTCCTTGGCCATGGTCATCATATCTTCCTCCTAATATTGTAAATAAAAAACAGAGCAACAGAAAAAATGTTAGTATGCATGTAGATTGTAGTCCTGGATTGTAGGCCTACCCTATAACAACAAGGTTATTGGTTTGACACTGAGCCCAGAAATGGTCAATTAATACAGACATCTGACATCTGACATCCCTCCTTAGGCTTCTTCCAAACAACATTGCAAACGAAAACACTATTTACCCCCCCCCCGTATAATATTGACCTAATATTGCACATTGACAACTAATCACAACATATAAGAAAAAAAATTATATTTCAAGGCAACTATTTATTATAATTTGAGCTTCTAATGACGACAGGGATGTATTTAAGGGGAGTATGTGACCAATGATATGCTAGGTTTAATTACAACCAGTTATGGGGCAACCAATCAGCTTTAAGGAAAAACGTTTGTCGATCCTAGAAGCAGAAAAATAGCACATTATCTGAGTGGTGAAAATGAGAATTTGTGAATACATTTCGTCTAAAAGGATTAAGATGGCGGCTTCCATTGCATGTACTTCTTTACGTTTACCGCTACCACCTGTGTCTCTTCAACATCTGTCATCTGTCTAACATTAATATGCTATAAAAATCTTGATAATATATTTATTTTTAACATTTTATTTACCCATAATCCCTAGTTCACATTTTGCGACATTCGATGGGTTTTCACAGATCGCATCACATAAATTATTAAATTATTTAATGGCATTTTATTCATGAAATATACGGCTCATCCAGGCGAACGGAAAACATCGCTCACATACTTACACACACTAGGCTGACATCCTCACAACAACAACAAAATGTAAGCTCGATCTCACGGCTCTGATTGGTTAGCGGCATTGTACGAGTTTGTCAGCATGCGCAGTAAACTGACAGAAGGGCGACCGCGGATCGGAGCTGGCAGGGAAAATATGTTCCGTGTCCGGAAGCAATCAGAAGTTGCCTGACCAGGCTGACCTCATAGCGTGTTCAAAAGTCAAAACAATGTCGCCGAAGCATGTTTTTTTCTGACCACACCATTTTCTTCAAATACAATTTCATGATGATGTAACCCACTGATTTTCATTTTGAATTGTATCTGTGACTCTGAAGTATTTGAAGTATTTGTTAAGCTCACGTATATAATAAACCGAATAAATCCCCTTTGGGGCAAGAAAAACAAAGAAATGTAATATTGCTGAAGTATAGGCCCTAATTTATTGAAAAGTTAAGCACATGAATGAAAATGGTGATAGCTTGTTCCAGACAGCTAAAATCAAAGGCCATTTTATTTTTTATCTTTCAATATGTATGAGCTGGGCTTAATAATGTTTTCTCCAAAAAATAAAACTATATTATGTTGAAGCACTGAATCTATGGTGGAAAAAGTACAAATTTGACAAGAATTCATCACAAAATTATACCCCCTGTAACAGGTTTCCTATGGCTTTTTAACCGCTAAAACCCATGAGCTTCCAGGGCGAGCTGCCCCCTGGACCCCTGCCAGGGGCCATAAGGCGGGCCCCTGGACCCCACCCCTTTAGTAGAGCTTCGCGGCAAGCAGCAAGCAGCTCGCAGTGCGGGCATAGCCCGCACTTTACAAATGCTCTTCATCTTTGCTTAATTCAAACAGGAAATCAAACCTAAACCTGACCCCGACAGATGTTTACTCCATTAGAAACAAGACGTTGAAACCTGGCTGAAAACGCGAAACGTACCATTGATATTACAATAGATACAATAGACAATGATTGTCCTTTGTCACACAAATGCCTTTAACACGCTGATCGTTAAACTTCCACTTCAACCTAGCATACCGATCCTCTAGTATTGTATCTAAACTATTGTAATATCAAACAATGGTACGTTGAATGTCTTGTCATTGGAACAATTACTTTGGGTTTCAAACATGAACAATACTACTGTCAATATAGTGAATTTATTACGCATTTTGTCTTGGTAATGCCTAAGGCTAATGGTGGGCAAATTTGGCCCCGAAATCGGTGGGCAAATTTGTCCACCGACAGGGACTGATACAACAAGAAGGACCTTCTGAACCTTCTGAAATTGCAGTCAGCAGGGCGAAATTCATCGCATGTCGCTAACTTGTGTGTGTCGTCGTGCATGTTAGTGTGTTTTACTAAGCCGGTGTTTGAATCCTAATAATGTTGATGAAACAGCTTGTTGGTCTAGATCGTTCCACGCCCTGCTTGTCCTTGGGAAAAAGGAATTTTTGTAGACATCTTTGCCAGCATATGGGATTTCAAGGTGTTTAGTGTGGTTTCTCCTACTCCCTGCCGTAGGTGATATTTTTGTATACTGGTCCTTTTGAATTCCTCCCACCAAGTCATTTTGAATTTTGAACATCATAGCAAGTCTGTTTTTCTCCCTTCTGCATTTTAACGGTTCCCATTTGAGCTCAAGTAGCATCTGTGAAACACTGCTCTCTCTTGTGTAGTCCCCCGTACAGAAGCGTGCTGCTCTTCGCTGTACTCTTTCGAGTTTGTTTACCATCGTCTTCCTGTATGGATCCCATGCGCAGCCGGCATACTCTAAGATTGGTCGGACGAGAGTTGTATATGCAGTTGTCTTCACTTCCTTGGGGCAGAACCACAGGTTTCTACGTAGTAAACCGAGGACGCGGTTTGCTTTTGAGATGTTGTTTGAGATATGCTCCCCCCAGTTAAGTTTGTTGTCCAGTTGTACTCCCAAGTATGGTTGTGAGGTTGGTTGACTCAGGACTTCGCCGCAAAAGGTGTAGTCTCTGTGGGGTGGGTCTCTTTTGTGGGAGATCTCCATGATGAAGCATTTGGATGGGTTGAAACTCATTTTCCACTTATTTTGCCAGCTTTCAAGTGTATTTAGGTCTTCTTGTAATGAGTCCATGTCTTGATCAGATTCTACTGACTTGTAAACCAGGCAGTCGTCAGCAAAGAGGCGTGCTTGGTTTTTTAAGAGGTCTGGGAGATCGTTTATATATATCAAAAACAGCAATGGTCCCAGTACGGTGCCTTGTGGTACCCCCGACAAAACGTCTTTTGATGACGAGATGTTTCCTTCGCATGCAACTCTTTGGATTCGGTCGGTAAGGAAGTGCCTTAACCATTTGAGGATATTTCCTCTGATACCATAGTGTTGAAGCTTCCCTAGCAGACGCTCATGTGGCACCTTATCAAAGGCTTTGGAGAAGTCTAGTATCGCCATATGGATTGATTTCCCTGCTTCCAAGGTCTTGGCTATGTCGTCTACCGTGACAATCAGCTGCGTTTCAGTGGATCTTTTAGCTCGAAAACCATGCTGTGAGTCGACAAGTATGTTGAACTTTTCTAGGTGGTCCATTACATGAGAGTGAATTATGTGCTCTAATATTTTGCGAACATAATACTGCCGTCTTGGTTGCCTTTTCCATTTTGCACGTAGGTCAATGGTAGCGAAAACTATGTCGTGGTCACTAATACCGGCTTCTGTTCTGACGTCTTTAACCAAACTTTGGTTGTTTGTGAATAAAAGATCCAATGTATTGTTTTTTCTGGTAGTTTCTTTAACACATTGTTCTAAACCAAATCCTGATGTAGTTTCCAACAACAACTCTGCGGTTTCCTTGGATGCCCAGTGATTTGATTTAACACTAGCGTCTTCCCACTCAATATTTGGTTGATTGAAGTCTCCAGACAGAATAATATTATACGCTTTATTCTTGCTGCCTATTTTGCCGAGCGACTCTTCAATTCCCGTCACAGTATTGATATCATCATGTCTAGGTTTGTAACAAGTCCCCAATAGTAGTGAGTGACGCCCTTTGAGCTCAAGTTGATTCCACATGATTTCATGAGTGTCTTGGTCGGTTTCAAATTCCTTCTTCCTTGTGACTATAAGGTCTTTTTTGCACGCAAACAATATTCCACCCCTAGCCTTTCCTTTTCTGTCTTTCCTAAAAACGTCATAACAATCCGGTAGGACCTCTGTGGTATTGATGTCTGATGTTAACCAAGTTTCGCTACCTTGGATAATGTCTGGCTTGTGTTGCTCAATAATAAATTTTAAGTCTGCTGACTTTGATTGAATGCCCTGGAAGTTGATTATCATTATGCTTAACGAGTCATAGTTCCACTTCTTCCACTTTTTCGTTTTACCACGCCTTTTTTTGGCGGGATTTGTTGTTGAAGTTGCTCGAGGTGTAGACCTGAATGTACTCGCAGTTTTGTGCAATAACTCCCCTTCCTGGTCTTCAAGTGGTGAAAATTTATTACTTGTAGATGTGTTTAATGATGTGTTGAATAAAGTGTCTGAAAAGTTCGGAATATCGCAAATCGGACAGATCCAGAGACAGGATTTCCCAGCAAACTCAGTGTAAGTATCATCATCAATTTCACCGCATGAAGCATGGACCCACTTGTTACAATTGTCACACTCAATGCCTTTGTGGTTTTTGGTAACAAGTGTATCGCAAATACCGCATGGTTCTGGTTTGCAGACTTGACATAACCAGTTGAGATTTTTCTTGATTATGTTATTATAGTCTTTTGAGTTGATATTAGCGCAAGTAGCATGGTAGAGTGCTTCGCAGTCTTCACACTGCACTTTGCGCCGGTTTTTGTGAATCGGTATGCTGCAACAATTACATTTCGTCGCTGGACCTGGATTTAGGCTGACATCTCCTGACATAAGAAGGAGAATACATAGACCGATGTGTCTATTTGGCCGAAGTTTGATATTTGTACCCCTTGGTCTAGTCAAAATATTATACATGATGGCGTAGTTTGATTTCCCTGAATTTCTGAAATACAGTCATGTCTGGCAATGGAGTTACAGAATCCTCGCTCCCAAGAGTTTACATGTCCAGGACGTAGCCTAGGCCTAAACTTAAAGGCTAATTATACCTCGTCCTCGGTCCTTGATTGCACCCTACCTCCACGAAACTCGTAATCTATCAATAATATTGACATTGTGGCTGTTTGTTGTTTTGTGATGGTGTAGTGTAAACGTACTGACATTTGGTCGGTGATATTCCATTTGGTCCGTATACTGATCCGAAATTTGTTTTTGCCGGTGCGGATTGTTTTTCATGTCAGTGTTTCCAACCAATATAATATTATTTATCAAATTTAGCTGATATTTTTCGAGAAACTGACTAAAACATCCTATTATCCACAAGTGTATATGTTTAATGCAAATTGTTTTTCTAAGAATGATTTACATTGCCACAGAATTTGTGCATAAACAAAATATTTTGGGGACAATTGTATTTTTTTTATTTTAAAAGCACTACCATGAAGTCTTGAGGGCGCTCCACCGGGCGAGCTAACTTGCTTGCAGACAATGCCGGACATGAAGGTATAATTATGAAGTTACTCAAATTTCGGGCCGGCTCGGTTATTATTATGAGACCGGTCTCAAGTTTTCTGAACTGACTGCAAAAAACAATTGGGGCACAATTGGAGCATATTGTTCACAGCCACTTAATGAGGCATCTTCAAGATCATAATATTTTGGTGGATAACCAGCATGGATTTCGTGCAAAGCGCTCAACTCACAACTAATCCTGACGATCGATAACATAGCTTGTCAGTCTCAATGATAAAAAGACAGTTGATGTTGCTGTTTTGGACTTCACCAAGGCATATGATAAGTGCCGCATAAACGCCCCCTTCATAAAGTTCAACAGAACGGTATAAGAGGATCTGTAGCATCATGGCTTTCCATCCTGACAAATAGAATCCAAAGGAGTTGTGGTTGATGGCCAGTCTTCATCCTTCAAATCCGTACTGTCTGGAGTTCCCCAGGGTACAGTTCTGGGACCCCTGCTCTTTCTCTTAAACATTAACGATCTGCCTGACAACCTGAAATCATCATGTCAACTCTTCGTAGATGATTGCCTGGTATATAAACATATCGGATGTCCAAATCTTACAAAATGACCTAAAAGTATTGGAGTACTTGGCAAGACAAGTGGCTCATGTGCTTCAACCCAAAAAAGAGTTCCACCATCACGTTTGGCATAATTCTGTAATACCCTCCACACCCTTCATTAGTAGTATGCGTCGTTCTTAAAAATCATGCACTGTGAATACCCCTGTGAAGGGTATAACAGAACTACTCCTCACGTTTGGAGCAAGGAACCCCCAAAGCGAGAGTACTCCTTTTGTGGTGAGATACTAGCAACGGAGGAGACAACCTATATACCTTGGAGTTAAATTAAAGATAATAAATAATAATAACTGGGATTTATATAGCGCCTAATAGCAGAGGCCTCAAAGCGCTGTACAATTTAAAAACCAAGAAACAAGTTATTTGACATAACATAAGCTACAAATCATTTAAAAACAAGAAAAACTTGCATAATATACACATGATAAAGATAAAACATACACAAGTGGAAAATGGCAAGTCCGGTAAAATTCCACACACAATTATGCAGAGTGGGAAAGCAACACATTATAATCAAAACATTATTAGCCAATAACCTCACGTGGAACAACCACACGCACCACGCAGTGTCCAAAATCCAAATTTGACCTTGTGATATAGTTTTTACTATTACACGCTCAGGCATTCAATATTTGTATACCATATAACAGCTTTCCGTCTTTTGATTGATTGGAACAAGTTACCATCTGATGTAGTTAATGCTGAAACTATCACCATATTCAAAACACGACTGGAATCGCATCTCAAGAAAACGAACCCCAGTCAAGACTTCAAACAAAAGAACTTTAATTAATTCGTCTCACCCAAGTGTCACATATGGTCAAGTTGGCTTATGTGTGTTTTTTTAGCACAACGCCGACTCAATCAATCAGAACCAGAACCAGAACCAGAACCCTTTTACGAACATTTTGGAAATCTTGCCCCCCCCCCCCTGAAAAAAATCCTAGCTACGCCACTGCTTAGGGTCACTGATGGTAAAACTTGTTGACATGTCTGGAATCCTATAAGTGGACGTGGAGTCTTGGTAGTGGATCTTCTGGTGAGTTGTCTTCGTGTATCACTCTCTGCTATGGCTATACAATAGAGAGGTCGTGGGCATCCCCCTGCCAGGAGGCTTGCCCCCATGGGCCCTGAAGCCCCCCCCCCCCCCCCCCCCAAAAAAAACACCCCAACAACATACATTAAATAACAAACTCTATGAAATGACAACAAATAGTCGGTGCCCCCATCACGGGCCTCCTCCTGATCACTGTATTTATTGTCCTCTTGTTTTTTTGTCAGCAAGTTTGAAGACACTATCGCGTCAAATAGGAAAGTCTGAATAAGGTCCCTTTCGTCTCCGAAGTATAGTAGGGGCAAGTATAATTCGTGTCAAAGTGTTAACCAAATTAGGCTTGATTGTTGATTTTATCTTCATGGTTAGGGTTGAGAACAAATAGGGTTGCATTCATGTTTTATTTGGCTCATAGCAAGCGCACATACAATTGAGCTGAAAAGTTGTTCGTCTGAGCACGAGGATTCAGAACATTATGCATATGCCTTGCCCTAGGCCTGTAGGGGAGACTGGGGGAAGATGGGACACCTAAGGGGTAATCTGGGACACCTAATTTTACTCGGCTGTATATACGAATATCCGACAAGTGACCCCACCAAAGCAAAAGGTATCATCAAGAGCCTTAACAAGACTTTAGTTTCACCAAAAATGGTGCCCGTTGGCCTCCGGCTTCATTATTTTATCAAGGTGTCCCTTCTTACCCCAGGCGATAAAATGTTTCTTAAATTTTTGTCCCATCTTCCCCCACAGGGGCAAGATGGGACGCCATTGATTTACTATGTGCTGACAGTGGTGGGGCAAGATGGGACGCGGGGGAAGATGGGACACAGAAAGACTTTTAACATGAATTTAACCTTGTCCCATCTTACCCCAATGAGGCACATTTCTGAAAAAGCACTTTTTAATAATCTTGGATTAATCTTTAATCTTAAACTTTGATAGAAAGTTGTTTAGAAGTTAGTTTCCACTTTGAGAAATAAAACTAAAATCCGGGGCATTGATTCATAGATATTTAGTGTCAAGTCGTGACCTATATGCTTCGTAGCATTGGTGAAATGCCGCATCAATTTCGACGCCTAAGGCTTACGACCCTCTGAAGTGTCCCGTTTCATGAAGGATGATAATTAAAATTGGTTGCAAATATAAATAGACATGATATCAAAGCTTTTTTGTTACAAATATGGTCAAAATTTGACTATTTTAAGGTAAAAAAGTGTTTCCGAAAATCACTGTCCCATCTTCCCCCGTGTCCCATCTTCCCCCGTGTCCCATCTTCCCCCGTGTCCCATCCCCCAGTGTACCCTATCCGATGTTTCGTTACAGAGTTATCAGGCAAAACGTTAAGGTTGTGGATTGCGTTTGGGGTCAAAAATTTGACTTGGTTGGCGCCAACAAAAAAACACAATTAGGGCGTCAAATCGTTTGACGGGGTCTTATAGTTTAAGCCGTGTACTTGTAGGCCAAAGGTGGCCAAAGCTATATAGTTTGATCAGTTCCAAATTGGCGAGAAATTCGGTTTTTATCGCACGCTAAAGTAATCCAAGTGCACCGCGCGAGATAATGGCCATATTTTTGGTAGCACGCACGCGTCACGCATACAGGGTAAGTCAATTATAGTGGAAAGAGTCCATAGTGGAAAGAGTCCAAGTTGAATTTTGAAACGTTGCAAGAATGACATATTTGTACCTAACCTTGTGTGAAAATATGAAGTCGATCGCATTTTCCGTTTGTCTTTGGTTAATCTCCTTGCCGCACACCCCAATTTAGGCCGTGTTTGTCCACGAACACAGTGATTTTCAATTGAAATTACACACATTGCATTTTCATACTTGAATTTCCCGTCAACAAAAAATTGGAAAGGTTCAGGTTTTCATTCAAATTTAGAACATCATAAGCAAGTCATACCATGGGTGAGGTTACTTTGTTAACTCACGTGTAAACAAGAAAGGATGCATTAAATTCCAATAATACATCACACTCAAGTTTCCAAATTTGAACGAGAGACATATTTTGCGATCGTATGCAAGTTTTGGGTATCTCGTGGACAAAACGTGTGGAATTGGTGCACGGGTAAAAAGGTTCACCAAAAGCAAACAGAAAATGATATTGACTTCATTTTAACAAATAGGGTATTCTTATGACGTTTAAACATTTTCCAACTTCAACTTAGTTTTAAAAACAAGATGGCTTCTTTCCTCTGATGCAGTTTTTTGACTCACCCTGTATGATGCACAGTGCGATTGTTGGCCTCTAGCACGCTCCCGTCCTTCTGTATTCATTCGCTGCTCAGAATGAGGCTTCGCCACTTTGGAACTGATCAAATTATAGACAAATTTCTTCAAAGTTTGGACAGGTGCCAAACTCCTTTCTGGATAATCTTACATTTTGAGAAAAATATCTGAAATTTTCGGGGGAATATCGGAAATATATAAGGACGTTCCTTTTGGAGGAAATTTAGCATTTGGGGGATATTTATGTAATTCCAAAACGGAAACTTTGTACACCCATAACAATGCGATATTCACGTTTCTGGAAACAAATCTATATAACTATTATAATTAGATGCATGGAAACTAGTCCAACCTCAAAAATATCGATATAGTATATATAGCATTCTTGATCAAGTTCATCAGGAGTCTCAGGACTGTTATAATAAGATGATTGATGAATTTCAGTGAACTAGTCCAAGGAAAACCACTTACTTGTGGACGTTTCGGAAACGAGCTGTTTCCTTTATCAACACTTGATGTGGAGTGATGACGATCTGCTGTTTACAACACGTGATATTACGTTTTGTATAAAGTGCTGTAATTATTTAACTACGATTCAAATGTATATAAAAGTATATATTTTTGAGGAAAATGATCAGAGAATCCAAATTTGGTATAAATGTTGACCTAAAATTGAGAAGTTGAGAAAATCATTTTTAAAAAAATCACATTTTTGACCCAATTTTTTTGAACAAAGCTAACAAAAATAATTTTGAGTACAATGCCCAAATCGATTGATGATGATGTAAAGACACTAACTTAGGGACGATTTTTTTTAAACCTAATCTAATATTTTTCGCAATTTTTGAACACCGCTATATATAATTTACACACAGTATATACTGTTAATACCCATGACTGTCAATCAGGCATTCAGGGTGAGTAAAAAAGAAAACTGTACTCGACTTGGGATTTTATTTCTAAAAATCTGTGCAAAAATGTCTCAAATATTTTTTGGGGCAGACAGGTTGTCTCATTAGCATTCAAAAGAATTTTAGTTGGTTTCAATTGGTTGAGGAAAACATGTTTTATGTATAATAAAAGTGTTCATTATGAAATCCGAACAAGATTTGTGATATTTCTCTATAACACTATATTGAATAATGGCGCAAAACTCTAATCCCGATCATCACAAAAAAAAACGATTTTATCTTTCCTCTGCTTCATTCACGAAATAATGACATTGTTTTGTCGTTATTTTGCATTTAATGTATGTAAATAATATCTGAGCATGTTTGATTTGTGTCTCATATCCACTCATGCGTCATTGGAATTGGTACAATACTCAATATTATTTTTTTGCTGATAATAATACTAGTAACAGTACATAAATGCAGCTATTGATTCAAGCATCGGTTACCTTCATATTCCGGTAACACATTATTTTAAATATTTATTTTACTTTTTGTACAGGTATTTTTACTCACCCTATATAGGGCGAGAGTACAAAATGCAAAACCAAATGTAATAGCTTTTAAATATGATTTACTTTTCTATTTCATCTTAATACCGACAAATCTGCAGCAATAAGCAATAATACACTTAAAACAATTTGATAAAAAATGGGCTAAATGGAATTGTGAACATAAACGAAAAATACATATTATTGTATTGATGTTGAAACAAGCCCTTACTTTTAAAGTAAAATCTGTTTATAAGTAAATATGGAATTCATAGGGGATGGCGTGTGGTGGGGGTGGGGGGGGGGGGGGTGTACTCAGCAAGGTGGAAATAATTTCCAAGGAAATTGGGGTATTCAGACGTGGATATCAAAACTTAGCTCTTTCAGGGAAATGTTGGGTGTTTATTAGTATCGTTTTGGAGGGGTTGCAGAATTTGAGGGGAAGTTTTGGTGTTAAGAGGGAAATTTGGAAGATGGAATTTGAATACTGAAAATTTCATTATTTTCCCCCCCCACTCCCCCCCCCCCCCCCCCCCATCTCTCCCCCTATCTCCTATTTTCCTCTCCTCTCGTTTTTGACCTTGCCAAAATTGTCCCCAATTATTGCCCACCTTGCCCATTCCATCCCTGATCACACCTCATATGTAGTGACGCCATTAACACATGGTTTCTATATACCCATCATCCATCTCATAATCTGGGGTTTCACATTATCTTTTGTTATTATCATTTTTCAATTACACTTTTTTTCATTTCTACATGTAAATCGGTACAATGTTACATACACATTGTATATTTTTATGTACAGTATATCACAATTCAGAAGTTCTCAAAAAGGCGTGGTCAAAAGCCAAACATTATTTTATGGAAGTATTTTATTGGTCCATGTATAATTATTCTTTTCCCCAGGCACATACTTTACAAACTTTTCCCCTGCATTTCCCAACAGACTTCACCTACCGATATTCCCTATATAGGCCTAAATCAATCTGCATTTTAAGCATTTCAAGGAATAACCATCCTTGTCCAATGCCAATGCCCTGAGGCTTCACAGTAGCAGGGGCGTAACTAGAGGGGCAAGGGGTAATCATCATCATCTACGCTTTCCGGCTATGTTGCCATTACGCTCGCAACTATTGCTTTGGCCGCTCAAGTTGCGCTTTGACAATTAGAGTAATAAACTCAGTGGTCCGTCACGATCCACTCCCGACAACTTAACCGAACCTAAATGTGTGTACAGACACAGACCGGGATGATCCCTACTCTTTACGAAGGAGTCTGTGACCTTTTAACGTGCTCGGGGATAGCTCTTCCGATACACGGGACCAACATTTCTACGTACCTTCCGAAGCACGATGCGCCATGAACATGCCAACTTCAGTCTGCACGGTCTGAAGGAGGCATGGGGACGAGGCTGTGTTGGTGTATCGTTTTTGAACTCTCACTCATAAACGATCCACCAACAGAAAGGGGTAATACCCCCGTGCTAAAACTTAAAAGGCTCGCCCCCTGCTGCCCCCACCCCCAAATGAAATGACAAACTCTGTATATTACCAGTAACACAAAATAGTTGGTTATACCGCCCCCCCCCCCCCCCCCCCAGATCGCAGGCCTGTCCCCCCTCATGTCCCACCCCCAAATATAAAAATTGAAGACCCTATAGTTACACCATTGCAGGTCATGTTAGGAACTCTGTAAACAATCAAATCTTTACTGAACCTATGATAATACACAAAACGCCTTTTCACTCTGGATCCAGGATAACACTTTTACAATTATGTAGAGACTAAATCACAGCCGTTTAAGACATAACATTTTTATGTCTATTATTTGTGTGTGTGAGCGATCATGTAGAGATGTTTTGGGTTTTTCTTCTTTGTGCAGCTTACAGGCTTTGAATATGTACTAAATTTATCTTTTATAAACAAATCCTTTAATCAAATTCACACAGAAGAGTAATATTCAAACATAGTCTGTGCTGATATGTAAATATATGCAAATTCAGGAAATTCATCAGACCTATATTACAACAAATGGTCCTTTACTCCTTCCTCGACTCAGCATTCACTTTTAATTCTGTAAGTCATCATTTTGTTTTCCTATTACTGACAAGGCATAGTCTTGTTTTCTCGCTCACATTCAAGTTGATAGCAGAGTTGGTGTCGCGCTTTGTCCATAATAGTTGCTATCGTTAGGCTGTCTTCGTGACTCATCAGTGGGGATTCCAACTTGTCTGCAAAATATAAAAAGACCACATGCATTATAAATGTACTTCAAGGAGATCCTGGATGATATATAAAAAATATAGTGTAGAATTAGCACCAAGGAAATACAGAGCCAGCGAGCTTCAATGAACTGGTTCTACCTTCATGTAAGGTGTCACGAAACTAGTCTAGTATGAAACCTTCATTCCGTATAATCCCTCAATGAAGTCTTTACCCTTAGACTAACTCTGACTCTCTTACATAAAGGTAACACCAATGAACTGGACTTATCAGTGGAGAAGAAACAAGACCTCCTCTGATGTTGACAAGATATCGAACCCAGAAACCCTAAAACTGCATGATTGGAAAACACTATGTGTGCATTTGAGCCGGAGAATCAGGAAATCGGTTCTCATCTCACAGGTGGAGAAAACAAAAGACCCATCTTAACTGTGAAAAATGCTGGCCCGTGCAAATTGTATTGGAATCATATCTCAAAGATTGATACACTACGTCCCCTCCAAAAAGCCTGGGAGCACTTGGCGTAACATACTTGGATAAAAGGAAGGATATGGAACATGCAGCTGTAAAACACCCCTGAGAGAAATCTATACAATCTGATACAATACCTCTTTTTGTTGTAAAATTGAGAAAAAAATGGGGGTGAAAAATACACCCTATATGTTTTCAATGACTAGAATTGTAAACTACAAAGGTTCATGACGGGTTAACCAGATGATGACATGACATGATTATTGACTAGATGATTGCAGTAAGTTGCTATCTTGCTATCACTGAAAATAGCAACTTACTCTGATAGACTTGCTATCTACTGAAGATAGCAACTTACCCTGATAGATTTGCTATCTACTGAAGATAGCAACTTACTCTGATATACTTGGTGTCTACTGAAGATAGCAACTTACTCTGATAGACTTGCTATCTACTGAAGATAGCAACTTACCCTGATAGACTTGCTATATACTGAAGATAACAATTTACTCTGATAGACTTGCTATCTAATGAAGAGATCAACTTACTCTGATATACTTGCTATCTACTGAAAATAACAACTTACTCTGATAGACTTGCTGTCTACTGAAGATAACAATTTACTCTGATAGACTTGCTATCTACTGAAGATAGCAATTTACTCTGATAGATTTGGTATCAATTGAAGATAGCAATTTACTCTAATAGACTTGCTATCTACTGAAGATAGCAACTTACTTTGATATACTTGCTATCTACTAGAGATAACAATGTACTCTGATAGACTTGCTATCTACTGAAGATAGCAATTTACTCTGATAGACTTGCTATCTACTGAAGATAGCAACTTACTCTAATATACTTGCTATCTACTGAAGATAGCAATTAACTCTGATATACTTGCTATCTACTGAAGATAGCAATTTACTCTGATAGACTTGGTATCAATTGAAGATAGCAATTTACTCTAATAGACTTGCTATGTACTGAAGATAGCAACTTACTTTGATATACTTGCTATCTACTATAGATAACAATTTACTCTGATAGACTTGGTATCAATTGAAGAAAGCAACTTATTCTGATAGACTTGGTATCAATTGAAGATAGCAATTTACTCTGATAGACTTGCTATCTAAGATAGCAACTTACCCTGATAGACTTTGCTATCTACTGAAGATAGCAACTTACCCTAATAGACTTGCTATCTACTGAAGATAGCAATTAACTCTGATAGACTTGCTATCTACTGAAGATAGCAATTTACTCTGATAGACTTGGTATCAATTGAAGATAGCAATTTACTCTAATAGACTTGCTATCTACTGAAGATAGCAACTTACTTTGATATACTTGCTATCTACTATAGATAACAATTTACTCTGATAGACTTGCTATCTACTGAAGATAGCAATTAACTCTGATAGACTTGCTATCTACTGAAGATAGCAACTTACCCTAATAGACTTGCTATCTACTGAAGATAGCAACTTACTCTAATAGAATTGCTATCTACTGAAGATAGCAACTTATTCTGATAGACTTGGTATCAATTGAAGAAAGCAACTTATTCTGATAGACTTGGTATCAATTGAAGATAGCAATTTACTCTGATAGACTTGCTATCTACTGAAGATAGCAACTTACCCTGATAGACTTGCTATCTACTGAAGATAGCAACTTACCTTAATTAACTTGCTATCTACTGAAATGGGAACATTTTTTTAAATGTTACCCGGCAAGTTTGTGCATCCCAGCCTGAGGACTGGAAATTAGGTGATGAAATTAATACGTCCCGATTGAGCGGCATTTACTGAAATATGTAATCGGCAAACTTACCTTGATATTCAGATATGTTATAAAAAGGCGTTGATGGCATACGATTGCAAATTTTGATAAAAATTGATCCACAGATTTTTGAAATATAGCGGTTTTAATAGGCTGACATTTGTGTGTAAAGCCTATGGGGAGCGAATTAGTTGCTTGCTCCCTTAAGGGGGCTGTCAAGTGTCGTTTTATGAATTTGTCAAGCACTGTAACTTTCAAACTATTTATGTGTTGTATTTTATCCCAAAATTCACATTTTTAGCACTTTTTGGTCAATAATTTCAAAACTAACAATTTTAAAGGCAAAAAAAAAAACACTTCCTAGATAATTGAATTAAGATGCTTTCTGTAAAATTTTAGAATTTTTTACTTAAAAATTATTTTGTTAGGTTGTTAATAAAATTTAGGCAAAAAAAGAGGCATTTTTGGGCAAAAATATAAAAATCACGATTTTTGATACGAAAAATGGATTCCCCGACTCATTTTATTCAAAAAAGTGTATACTTTTATGTACAACACATAAACAGTTTGAAAGTTAGTGCTTGACAAATTCATACAACGACACTTGACAGCCCCCTTAAGAAAGCCTAGATAAGGTCAAAAGACTATGAAACGTTTATACTTGTAAAATTATACTATAGTATGACAATTTGGTTCTACCTATGAGTAAGCTATCACGAATTAGTTTAGTGCAAAGATTTCTATTGTACGAGTTATTCTGTAATACATGTGGACTACCCTACCTCTTTCGTTTTGTAGGATTCAAATCGCTACCTCTGCACCGACAGCCTAGCTGGACTAGTGGTTTTCATGTAGCCTAAACATTTGCTTTCTATTAATTTTTCTCAAGTTTATAAGTCGGAATACATACGACTAGGCTAATTCGTGATAGTTTACTCAAAAGCAACACCAAAAAATCAGTAACTAAAAACGTCTTAGAATTTTTTTGAATAGATACCTTTCCAGAGTCGTAACTTGGGAAGCATGCTTTTGAGATCTTCTCTGCCTCTTCTTCAGCGTTGTGGTGATGGCCCTCTGTTCACATGACCACCGTTATGACAATCATGTGACAGCAGATGGCAGGTAAGTCATAACCAGTGTCTTGGTTGAGTGTGGGTGGCTGGGTCTTGATCTCGATCGCTTCATGGATTTTTCGTATGCATCCCGTTTAATTACGGGGCAGAGAATTAGAACATGATATTGCCAAAGGTGATCTATATCAGACATGAATTTTGATACACTGGTCACATGGTTTGGTCCTAACCAAATACAGGGCTGTCAACTTTTGGGATTTGCTGGGAGGGAGAATAACATACTCCAAAAAATAATCGTAGAACATGCACAATTTTTTCCCCGTCAGCAGCTAAAATCCTGATAAGTGGGGGTGGGGGGGGGGGGGGGGGGGGGGGGGGGGGGGGGGGGGGGGTAGGGATGATGTTTTCCACAAATCCGCACGAAAATTGCATGGTCAAAATCGCAAATGTATCGACGGAAGCTAGTTTAATTGAGGTAATTTTGTACCACTTTAATTTAGGTAATTTTGTTGATGCGGGAGATTTTATCTGCTATGCGGGAGTGCGGGAGAAAGAGTGTCTATGCGGGAGAGTTGACAGCCCTGACCAAATAGCCGATATTTAGTCATTTTAATCAAATCAATGTCCGTGCATCCAGTTGGACAGGGTGCTCTAACCTTTGAAGGGGGGACTTAAAAAAAGTTTTGGATTTGATTTGTTGAGTTTTGTGAGTGCTGTAATTATTGAACTATTAATCAAAAGTATATAAAAGTATACGTTTTTGGAAAAGAAATGGATCAGAGAATCCACATTTTTTGACCCATTTTTTTGGACAAAGCTAACAAAAATATTTGTTAGTAATAAATGCTCAAATCGCTAGATGATGATGTTAAGACACTAACTTAGGTTGTATTTTTTCTTTTAACCTATCTAATATTTTTTGAAATGTTGACCAAAAAGCGATTTGGGCATTTTGTTCTCAAAATTATTTTGTTAGCTTTGCCCAAAAAATTGAATTTTTGTCAAAATTGATGCCAAATTTGTATTCTCTGATCCATTTCCTTTCCAAAAATAAAAAATGTATACTTTTGTATACATTGAGTCATAACACAACACCAAAAGTAAGTCCCCCCCTAAACAATTCATCATAACATCGTAAGATAAAACATTTTATCAATAAAACTTAGTTAGAAATAATCCTATGACTGTTTCCTAAGTGATGGTTGAAAATGAAAGATTTCCATTACTTCATGGCTGAATGAGCTCAAATGGAAGACAAAAACTGTCCTTCTCAAAAATCACAACTCACTATGCTAATATCTGAGCCAAGAATGGGATTTACATGGCTGAATGATCATGAATTGATTACACATTACAGTAAATTTTGCTCAGCCACGGGTACTTTTCCATTAGTGAGAAGCAATTCATACACTTTTGTGATTTTTGAGAAGGGCAGTTTTTGTCTTCCATTTGAGCTCATTCAGCCACGAAGTAATGGAAATCTTTCATTTTCAACCATCACTTAGGAAACAGTCATAGGATTATTTCTAACTAAGTTTTATTGATAAAATGTTTTATCTTACGATGTTATGACGAATTGTTTAGGGGGGGACTTACTTTTGGTGTTGTGTTTAGTTCAATAATTACAGCACTCACAAAATTCCAAAAGAAACTTCCTTTAAGGTACCCCCTTAAAAGCAGTTAAAAGTAAGCTTCTGTAACTGTCCAAGGCAGCACCGGTGACAAAATAACCTGTTTCACGAACAGACGAACCTTTCAAGTAGAGCCTGTCTATTTAAGTCTGTAAAAATGTTGCTATTTTTTATATTGAATTTGTTTTGTTCTAAAACGTCTTATTTATGGTAGGTATTCATTTTTTCAGGAATTGTTCCCACAATTTTTACAAATCTGAGTCGGTTGGGCCCATTTGTTGTCGCCTTATATTAGGAGAGAGTGCTAAGCATTTGTTTGTGATGAAAAAGAGATTGATAAATAGGTTGGAACCAGGCCTGGTTGTCACTAGACTGATTTTATTGACGGCTAAATTTCATGTAAATTATCATGTGGGTCATTTCCAGCTGTTGTGTGAGGCAATATGTACAGCTTCTCCATGTTTGTTCTTGTCAGCAAGACCTCAAATTCACTTGAGTGCCGATTGGTCAGCCAGAGTGCTGGTTGCTGCTGACCGGTGCCTACCAGTCAGTAGTGACAACCCTAATTGGAACCTTAAATTTCGAAAGAAAGATCATGTTGTGTTATGTTCCCTTTAGGTTCTTAATGGTGGTTCTGAAAAGAGCCTTATTGTGATATTGAAATCAACTACATCTTTTATATTTGAAAAATGGAGGGTAAGATAATTAAGATATCCTGTATGGTGACAAGTCGAGCCATTTTACACAAAAACATGAATCTTATTTATGATGACAAAATGATTCTAAAAGTAGATTTCATAGCTGAAATAAATGTGTTTCCCTTTGGTTTCACATAAATGACAATATCCTGCATTTTGCACACACAAAATGGCCCTCATTTGATAAGAAAAACAAAGCTCACCATTTCCATTTTGAACATAACACAATATTGACCTTTCTGTTGACAATGAAAGAAGATTCCAACATCCATCTCTTTTTATCATATCTAAGCAAGCATTTGTTTACAAATTATTTGAACCTTTTCGTAGTGTTTTGTAGACGACACTCATACATATACATAAATTCAAGATGACAGTTAAATTGTTTTTATTACATTTTATTCAAAAAATAAACTTGGTCAAACAACCTGGTCATCATTGACCCAATGTGATGATAACAATGTATCAAGTGTTATACTTATGTTAATGGCAACATCACTACATGTAGAATGCTTCCACAAGAACAAAATGGTTCATTATAAAGACACATTTTGGAAGCTGATAATATACAGTGCTAATAATAATATACAGCGCTAATATAGCACAATTCCAAGTCTTATTATAGTACCTTACAAAATACAAGAATGAACATAAAATCACCACTACATCAGATGCCCTGCTCATTTTATCATATCTATCTAAGCAAATTATTTGAACCTTTTGTAGTGTTTTGTAAACGACACTATAAAACAGATATATAAATTCAAGATGACAATTAATTTGTTTTGAATACATTTTATTCAAAATATAAACTTGGTCAAACAACCTGGTCATCCAATATGATGATAACAATGTATCAACTTATCGTCAGCCTGCTTCGATAATTGCCTAACTCACTTTTCAGCAAAATTGAGCTTTTTGCATAAATCATGACCTCATTACATATTGCACATGCTGTAATAATATTGAAGTCATTGACCAATCAAATGTGTTGATAAATGCACAACTTTGATTCTGTCTAAGTCAGCCTTGTGAGCTAGGCAGATTGTAATAATGATGTAACATGTTAAAATGGGTCATATTAACTTGTGACTTATAACAAGCCACATCTCACTTATCCAACAGTCATTGCTCCTGTTGGAATTCACCTGCACTATTCATGGTGCTATTCAACATATCGTCTAACTCACTTTTCATGTTTTTGTTGTTTTCTAAAAACTAGAAAAAATGAGTTAGGCAATTATCGAAGCAGGCTGACGTTATGTTAATGGCAACATATCACATGTAGAATGATTCCACAAGAACAAAATGGTTCATATATATAAAGACACATTTTTGAAGCTGATAATATATACAGTGCTAATATAGCACTGTTCCAAAAAGAATTATAGCACCTTACAAAATACAAGAATAAACATAAAATCACCACTACATCAGATTCCATTCACAGTTAAAATAAGTACATGTATATCAATCTTCCACTGAGTCCTACCAGACATCATTAACTTTGGTCAAAATGAAATCTTATAAGACTAATTTGTAGAGGAATTGCTACTGCAATTCATTTTTAGTGTTTCCCAGTAGACTTGCACGACAAGAGTTTATTTCCCTGGTCGACCAGTCGCCACCAAATGGTCGCGACTAGTCGCCTTCCGACAACCATCGGAGGTTAAATTCTAACGAAATCTCAATGCTCAATTAGTCTTGAAAATGTATAAATAAAGGCAGTATGACACAAACTAAAGAGCTGATAACTTACACAAGGCAATTTCACTAACGTCTTTGCTTGGTTACATGAGTAATAACTACTTGGGAGCAGATTTTTTTCTCATTCAGTGTACATGTTTAGGACTTCCGAAAGTATACTTTACTAGTCGACTGTTGCGAGGTACATACAGTCGTGACTAGTGCCAATGGTCGCCCGACTTTGTCGTGGAAGTCTATTTCCCAGGCAGTGGGAAAGGGGAATAAACTGTACACAAGTGGTTTAGGGGATGTTACTTGGTCTAATATAAGTTGTTCCATTTAACATTTAACCTCATGATAGCGTTTTATTAGTATACCTTAATAAATATTTATTTGTTAATTACTGTATTTCATCAGTTAATTGTTTCAGTTTCAGACTACTTCCCGTTATTTGCGTAATCATACAGATTTAGGGGGAAATAATCTTAAAAACCCGTAAAACCATACTTTTCAACCCACACGATGTATCATCCACAGCTGAAACAAGCCAGAATTACCACTAAGATATACAGCAAATTGTGCATTCTTGGGATGGGTGGTTTGTTTCTGATCTTAAAGAAGACATCAATCATGATGCGTTGTCTGAAAAAAGATGCTGCCCTTTCTGCGAAAAATTGATCAGCAAAGCATGCAAAATAAAACAAGACAGTATACGATACAAGAAATATGTAGTTCTCTTTCTGACTTACGTTCCAAACAAAGGAAGGATAACTAAGAAAGTAGAACTTCTGCCAACACAAGATTGGAACTTACGATCTTTGGAAATTATACAAAATTTCTTTTTTGATTAGATTAAATATTCATGGGGTATAAAAGTAAAACAAGTACAACATGGTTATTAAATATGAACTATTTCATTCAACTTGGCTATTCATTACATGGAAAATTCCATATTTTACCTCATGAAAATATTGTACTCATAACATTAAATATTTGCTGTGCTCAAAAACGTAACATACCAGTATTGAGTATGTGACCCATCACATCAAAACATACCTCTTGGGGTCTTCTATCCAATGTCTGATTTTAACATCATCAAAACAGGCAAATTAACACCTCATAATTGACATTTAGCCTTTAGTATTTCCATTTAATTTCTTTATATTTTTCAAGACATTTTACTTCATATCTAGAGTCTAGAAAAACCGACAAGATGTATGTTTTGATGTGACGGGTCACTTATGCATATGACTCCAAAATTAAAGCTCCCATGTAAAAATAATGATTGATAAAATTGTGAAGAAATTTATTTTCAATTGGAGATATTGCATGCAAAGATTAGTAATATAAAAGCTATTTTCTCGAAAACCAAAACAAAGTGGGCTCATTTGTATACTTGATTCTTCAACACACACCCTGTGTAGCAATTTAGCAATAGGCACTGATTAACTGGTAGCGATCACCTGCCAAAAGTGTCTTATAGATTGGTGATTTTTCCAATGATCAATATGTCCTACATGCATATCTTACATATTGAAAAGCCAAATGCAAAAAACTAAAACTGCACTTTGTATCATTCTTGTTGCCATCACATTTAAAAAACAATCTTGACATGCAAAATCCCAAATAAAAAGAGAAATGTAATTTTATATATGAGCGCTTTCATAACGTGGGAAGTTACATTCTTGAGCAATGAGCACTGGTAGACCTATACTATTACACAGCAAAAGTACTATTGTTATAAGTTCATCTTTGGTAATTGAATAGTAAAACTTATTAATGTCACATGACAGGTTTAACCAATAAGAGGACTAAAATCTATATATGAATATCAATGATATCACATGGAATTAGATTCAATTCACGATGCAATAGTATGACAATAAAACCTTACAAAAAGTAAGCAGTTGTAAACATTATAAAACTGTCAATTAAATGTTAATTATGGAAACATGTTAAAAAAATGTGACACTTTTCATACATCTTGACAATAAGGCTTATTTTAGGTTATAGTATATAAATACTAACATTCCAAAGTATATCCCTTCCGGAGGTACTGGCCACAGGGCTATCACCCCCAAATTCAAAGGGTGAGGTATGGTAAGGGCTTAGTACCAAAGGAAAATAGAGTACCCTATTACTCTGATTTCTCTGTTTTATTACACCTCACTGTAACTCTGGGGACATGGTTGTAGGGGAAAAGATAGTACTATTTCCTATGGGAAATAAATCAATGGGAAAGAAGTCTCTACTCTTTTGAGGGATCATTAGGCCAAAAAAGGGTTTGCTTGCCCTAACACAACCAACCCATAAAATCTCAAAAAGCCCAGCTTTTTTTCTTCTTTTTTTTAAAGATATTTTTATGTTGACAAATTTATGTTTAATTTATGTTATGATATTTTATCTGAAGTTGCCAAATAGATAAACAAACTGTTTTGACTTTATTTAAACCCATATCCTCCCTCGTAAACACCAAGGAGGTGCCAATTCAAAATTCTAGCAAAAACAGGACATCAAACATGGTCTGAGGGTTTGTAACTTACAGGCTGCAAGCCCGTCACCCTTGGATTCAATGCACATGCTTTCACTGAGGTTTTTGACTTTTTACATTTTTTGTTATGTCACTATTAAAACAAATGTAGGGTAAAGTCACCAGTTTTCAATCAGCGCCTATTTTCGGTTACTCTCTTCCAAATCGTGTAATGAAAATGATGTTGTCGTTATAAACTGACGGCTAAAAAACCCTGCATAGTTGATGCCTGGTATTGTTTTAAAATGGCGACGACTGATGCAATTACACGATTTGGGCAAAAGTGACCGAAAACAGGCGCTGACCGAAAACTGGCGACTTTACCCTTTAAGAACATTAAAGTAATTGAAAACAAAACTGTATAGTATTTTTCTTCTCTAAAAGCGTCGGGTAAGCTTGAGAATAGAACTATAGCAAAGATAAGAAAAGAGAAAAAGTAAATCGACCGACCGACCCACTTTTTCCCCCTTGTTTGGGCAAACAACCTTTTTTTGGCCTTACTCTAATTCTAACCATCATGTGAAAATATAATTTGCATGGACCGTTAGGAAATACTGTTGGCTGTATCATGACATCCTATTTGTTACAAAAAGCTGTTAACCCAGGGGTGCTCAATGGTCATTACAAGGGGGTGTCCGGCCAGTCCATGGACTTTCAAAAAGCACCCTAAATAAGTAATTCATTAATGTGAAAAAGCACTCCTAAACAAGTATGGACAGTAAAACGAAGAGGGACCCGAGAAAGGGCCGGAACGGGGGTCCGATGCCGGAATGGATTAGATTGAGGAATATATTGCGGCTATTTACAATCCTCACTGAACAAATATGGACCCTAAATATGTAAGACCCTTGGTATAAAAGTATACCCTTTCTTAAAATTTTGCTTGTATTAAATAATACCCTATTCATGTTACATGTGTAAAATGCCCCGGTTGAAAAACTACCCTGATTACATAGTTTTCTGGACGGCCTGATACCCACTCCTCATAATGACCACCGAGTACCCCGGCTGTAAAGCGTTTGAGAATTGCTGCATTTTATGAGAAATCATGCAGTTTCAATTGCAACATTATTACAAGATTATACTGGCAGTTTACTTTGGGTATTGTAATTTAGCTAACACTATTCCTATAGACCTATGTAAATTACAGCATCATAGAATGGTTAGAAATTCAGTTGTGATCCTTTAATGAGTGTGGACTTTCTTGTTTTGTAATGTTCAGTAACTCTCATTGGAATTGGCAATGACATGATTAGATCATGAATATTTATATGAGGTGTAATAAACATCTTTTAAAAATAAAAATGAGTACTGTCCTATTATTTTCATCATTATCTTCAAAAGTAAAACGTCCATTCAAAGCCAAGCTGATCTTTTACTCTTTTGGAAAATGATAACATCTCATTTAAAAAAAGCAGACTACCCTATGACATGTTGCATCACCAATGCGACATAGATTCTTAACACATAACATTGTAACAATTACTGAACGGTTATATTGCATCATGGAGCCATTTTATTATAAATATATTGTATGGCAATAATCATGCCAGTTATAATATACAAATTTCGCTACCCTTCAAAATACACAGGTAAATGTATCATATTTGGAGCGATTTCTTTGATTAATGTGTTTGTGAATTGTTTATGTTCTTGATGTGTATGTTATTATTTGTGGCGTTGTTCACATTGTGAGTGGGGATTGTCATTAGTTCAACCATGTCAACGCTACCATTTTTGTTGTTGTTGTGTTGAAGTGATGACGGTTTTCCTTCATTCAGATTTTTGTACTAATTTTGTTTTGCAATGTTGTGTCGCTGCGCCTGGAGCAACAATTTTGTTGAATGTTGGCGCATTATAAGCTGCCATTATTATTATTATTATTATTATATAAAATCAAATTAATTGTTTACATAATGAAGCAACTGCAATGATGCCTTAATTATTGATACAATTTATAAACATGTATCATACATACATAATTCAAGTAAAGACTTCTAAAACATGTTCAATCATAAACACACAACATTGTAGCAACTATTGCACAGCTTAAGTTAAATGGCAGTATGGAGTAGTATGTACAAAAATATTGCATGATACAATAACAATGGTGCCTTAATTATTGATTGCATTTTCTTATACATACAATTCAAGTAAAGAATTCTCAATCATAATGTTCAATCATAAACACACAATGTAGCAATTATTGCCTGGCTAAAATGGCAGGGTATAATTTTTAAAACGCTAAGAAAGTGTTTAAATTTTCTCTCTTGTCCCCCTGTTTTATTCTTCTAGGACCGGGGGAGGGGGAGGGGGAGGGGGAGGGGGGGGGGGCTTGAGACCCCAAAGGCCCCTACCCTTGCATACATGCCTTTTTACTCATGTAGGGTCACACATTTTGGTCTTTCGCCAAAGAATTTTGAGAACCACTGCCTTACAGGTGTCAAAGATCATAAATACTATTATATTCAAATTGTGAGATAGGCTTTTACGACGGGTATTCATAATATAAGTTAAAAGTTTAACGGGTTCGCCGTCGGACGAGTTTTAATCTGTCAAGCTTTCGTCAGGATTAGCTCTGACTTCTTCAGGACCAAATTATTATAATATTGAACAAAACATAGAGATTGCCACTTCTCTTGTTATCATCATTTGGGCTGCCCCTTGCCCGATGATTTGAGAGTAGGTGCCCTTTCCTACTTGTGAAAGAATTGGTGGGCAACCTACGTGTTCAGTGGAAGCGGCAATCCAACTGAACGGCTCTTTTCAGAGCCACCAATTCTTTCACAAGTAGGAAAGGGCACCTACTCTCAAATCATCGGGCAAGGGGCAGCCCAAATGATGATAACAAGAGAAGTGGCAATCTCTATGTTTTGTTCAATATTATAATAATTTGGTCCTGAAGAAGTCAGAGCTAATCCTGACGAAAGCTTGACAGATTAAAACTCGTCCGACGGCGAACCCGTTAAACTTTTAACTTATACTATTATATTCACTTCATCAGGACTTTTCTTTAACTTGAAACCTTAGAAGAAGTCGGCCAGGCAGTCAATGGCAGAAGAAAACTCATCTCTATGAGATATTTGTATATCTTCCATTCAGTTCCTTTTTGTGAAACAAATATCGCAAGTCTTGAGAAATAGCAAATCTGAAAGAATATAAAAGAGTGCTGAACATGGTGAAATTAATGATTGTCCTGTACCAGCTCTGACTATAAAAACAGAAAGCTTTTTTGTCTTAACAAATCACCCATTCAAAATCGCTCAAGAGTCTGTTAAAGCTTTATCTTTGGTGTGAGAAAGCATCATTTGTAACATACTTGTGATATCTGGGCTATGGCTATGTTCACCGTGTATCAAAGATAGGTGGCGCAGATAGTGTAGGTCGGTCAATGCTTCATATAAAGGGATTAGATCTGAGGTGACAATATTAGCAGTGTTAAGGTCAATATTTAATGCGACTAAGTTTGATGTGTATGTCAATAGTCTATGGAGCCATGGAGTAAACCCTATTGTGATTTCCAGGTGACGCAGTAGAGGGAAAAAGAGATGGTTGTTTGTCACTAATGGTGATGATACCAATTTCAATTGGTACAATACAGGTGCTATGTCCTCCTGTGAAATATGAAGGGACATATTGCTGAGGTTGGAGTAAATTTGAAGATGATTCAAGCATTCTTTGTGAGTGAGTTGACTTTCAAAGACACAGCGTGTTCCAAGTGACATATGAATGTGGGGGGAGGTAAAAGTCTCATATTTGCTGCATTGGCATACAAGGCTTGCATCATATTTCATCACAACTGGGACTATCTCAGGCTTTATACCACAACAGAATTCCAGAACACCTGGTTTTGTACGTAGGGTACGTTTCTTATCCAAAAAATGTAGTTTTTGTAAATATCTATCAAATTCTGGTCTGTCTATCTCATATAAATTTGCCAGATACATGGCAGCACTGAATTCCTGAAAGGCTTTGTGCAAGAATGTGACAGATGACGCTACATTCAGCTTTGATTTCAAACGCTCGCTCCTTATTATTCCGACCTTGCACCCTAAGATAAATGTGTCCTCTCCAATATCCCAATCAGTGAACATAACCCTCTCCTCTGTCTCCTGCAATGGGGCTATACCATTTAAGGCCACTTTACCCAATTTGTACAAAAGGGTCTCCAGGTCATGATCCATATTCTTTCTATTCCTTCCCTGTGACTCAAGCTTTTTCTCCAATCCATTCTTTTTCTGGTATCTTCGCCATAGATAATTCATTGTTTCTTGGTACAGTTGTGTCTTTGTATCTGGTAAACTACATTTATTCTTCCAAAGGAGACAGATCATTAGCAAAAGGACTGGTGTGGCTGCCATGGACATGAGATGAGGCTCCTGTCTTAGCTTTTCGAGTAATCTTTGGATTTTGTAATTATTTTGCATAATTTTGGTAATGTAGCGCACTATGTTTTCTTTAGAGAAACCTGTCAAGTTTACATGCACATACTTTTTCAGAAAGTCACCTTGATCATCTACCTTGTGGGGACGACTCGTGAGAATTACACAAGAATCACGTAACCTCCTGTTATGCAATACCTGTGCAACCTCACTGGACTGATTTGAAAGTGTGCTTGAACTATCTTCATCTAGACCATCAACTAAGAGTAATACATCTTTTGCATGAGATATGATGTAATCTTTAAGGCCTTCTGGTGATACCTTACTATCTACTTTAAGAATCTGTTGGAAGATAAGATCTATCAAACTAGCATTCTCATCTTGTATTTCATGCATATTAAGAATAAATACCAATTGATACTGTGATAATGGGGACTGGGGATTTTGTAACGCCCATTTGTATGCAATTTTAGCAAGTAATGTACTCTTACCACTCCCTCCTTCACCTTGAACTAGAACCCTATTTAATCTTTGTCCTTGATTTGTTTTCAAAGCTACCAACTTTTCATTACTGTCCAATATTGTGCTTTCTTTTGACGATATAGCTGTATCTTTCTTGACTAGCTCCAGGTCAACAAAGATGGCCTCCATATCTGCAATGTCATCGGGTTCCTGTCCCCATGGTAGTAGTTGCACACCCATTTCAAGGTAGAATTTCTTTAGCTCATCTTCACATTCTTTCAAGTTGAAATTGGACTGAGGGTTTTCTTGGAACACACCTAAAATGAATTATGAATAATCCAAAAATATTTAAATAAATATTAGCCATAATTTTTTCCCCTTCTAACATTAACCATTTTTACATTAAAAATGGAGCAAGAAACAGGTAGACGAACAGAAAACGGGCCAAAAGGGAACAAATAATCAGGCTTAGTTTATTTAAAGAATGAAAGATAATTCATATGCCCATACTTGTCAAGGAAAAGGTAATTAGAACAAATTAAAACAATATCATGTGATGTTTTTCAAAATTTTACACATATTTTCTCTTTCTTATAATGAAGTTTGACCATCAGGAAAGACTTTCCTGAAATCATAAATCTATTTTGACTGTATTTTCTGTTAAGAAACCATCACAGCACATTACTAACTCATAATGGAAATCTGCTTCCAACATAATTGTTTGATTTTCCTCATGAAGCATTCGGTAGGGGTGTGTTCACTTGTGTACAGTTGCGGTAACTGGAAACATGGGATTAAACGGTGTTAAACCATGGTAATGGTATTCTAAGTTACAAACGAAAAAAATCCACTCAGAAAATAAACTGTCCTGGTACCAGGACAACTTATTTCAAAATCTGATTTTGGAGTAATTAGGAAACATATTGCTCTGTAACTTCTAAGATATTTTAGTGTCATGGTCATAATGTAATTTGGCAAAAAAAATGCATTTCTAGGTAAAAATCACAGATAGAGGGCGTCCCATGAAAAGGATCACATAATATGCCATTAATTCTTTGTTTGCGTGAATTCAATAAGTTTACCATTTTGGTTTTGATGGTACACCCTGCCAAGCCTGTTCATATAAAGTTGCGCTTAATGCTTAAAGGTAGGTGATACAATTTTGAAGATGCTTTCTATTCTATATGGAGGCGCACCATGAGTACAGTTTGTTTCCAAAATGATACTTCTCAAAAGGTTCTTAAGTTAGAACTTAGAAGCAAAATGTCATTAAACATTTTCTCATCAAACAGTACACAACTTCAAGTGTGGTAAGATAATTCACCCCTTTTTTGGTTGTAGCATCAAAACCCAACTATGCTATCTATTTCTATAACCCATGACATCAGTACATATCTGTGCACCTTGAAAAGTTTGTTAAGCTTTCCATTTGGGGTATCAATGTAGACCTTTACAATCATGCCATCAAAATGAGAAAAGAAATGGTCTTCAATCCTGCACCCAAATATAAATGTTGGTGGCCAAGTGAACTTGATTATACAGAGTTCCACTGGTCTGAACATTTCCTATGTGTTGTGGATTTGCACATGGATTGCTATTTCTAAAACTATATTCAGTCTGTATTTCAAATTAAAACAGGTTCACTATTCTGAAAAGCATATAAGATAAGATACATTCACCAGTTCCAAATTGAAAATTATATATCTGTCAACAACAACAACAATATATATTTTCTGTGGCCTAAATGGTCTTTCATTTATGTTTTCCTTTTGCTTGATTCTGTTTACGGGCGCGTGTGGTCCAGCGGATTCACCCTCGCTCCACAATGCAAAGATTGTGGGTTCGAGCCCTGTTGGTGCCAACGTGTTGTGTCCTTGGGCAAGGCACTTTACCGCACTTGCCACGCTTCACCCAGGTGTATAATTGGGTACCGGCATTAATTCATGTTGGGAAGTAAAACAGACTCGCTGTGCGGGAGGAGTGGCGAACCCCCCACAGCCAAGTATTACATGGGGAGTCTGGCCTAAACGCTAATGAAAGAGAGATGGGCACTCCGCGCGCGAGCTTTGCTCGGCACGAGTCTTTACTTTTCTTTTTTTTTACATTAAAAAGCAAAATGTTCTTAGGACCAAAATCCTCTTCATGAATTGGCTGCTGGTAAGGACGTGCCCTGTCTTCTTATCTTCCTCATGCCCATCTATGGGTACTGGCCAATATCATCTTTTGTGAATTATTATCTGATCTGTCGATCTGGTATCTCAACCTCGATGAGTCCGTTTATAAGTCTTTCAGTTTATTTTCTCTGATATTGGCCAATAAATAGACTATTTAATTCATTACTACCAGATATGATGAAGCATTTTACTGATAGCAGGGACCTGTGGGTTTTTGGCCAGCACTGTTGCGACCCAATACCGTTTCATCCAGTACAAACCATTGATTCGCTCAATAGCACACAGCGGGCATAGCGGGGATAGATTACAGGGTAATACATCGTGAACTTATGCACGCCTCTACGTACGCCTCTACTACGCTCATGAGACGGCCTTGAGCCTGCGCAGCTCATCATTATATGATCCTAGACTCTTTAATTATGAATATTATTGTATTGTTTCAGCCGGCACGAATTGTATTGTATTTTTGTTTGATTTTGATGTTCGCTATATAAACAATGCAATGTCACTGTTTGGTAACTCTGATGTGTATGTTAGGAGCAACCTGCTTTCATGATCTATTTTATCAGAAAAGGTGAGAGATTTCAATTTTGTCCTCGATTTTGCAAAAAAGGGGGTTAAAATTGATGAATGATCCTTGCAAAAAAGGGATAACTTTTGCGTGCCGGCCGGAAGACGCCTGGCCCTGGAAGACGGGTCGCCCCGCCTTTCTGACAGCGTGTGACCGTCTTCCCTCACTCCCCCTTATTAGGCAACAAAAATAAATTGTTTGTTTGTCCATTGAGGGTCCTCAAAAGGTAGGGTCGGTCGGTTGGATTTTTTGTTTCTTTATTTTATTTTTTAAATACGGATATTGTATTTGTGAATATAAATTCGGCATGAATACTATGAATTAAAGTCTAGACATTGCTGCTTTACTCTCGGCCACCTTCACACTGCTGATTTCGATCTCTTTGCCAATCTCCTGCTGTGACAGATTGTTACTATAAAGTTCCAATATTGTTGCATTGGTTGCAACACTGCAAATATTATTTTTGTACCAAGTTTGCAATACGCAGATACCATGTCGCCGCCATTGTGATTGAATGTTGCAGAAAGCGAAAGAACGTTGTGTTGAAGTTTTGTTAGAAAAATATACGTGAAAGTATTACTAAACCTATTTTTTCCGTACTAACTACCCCAAAAATTGTTTTATACTATGTTGAAATTAATATTTATGCCGTGGGAACAAATATTAACCGTAACTAGATTTTTTATATTTTCTCCCACTGTGTTTTTAGTATAAAAATGACATCAATTGCATGTGCGATCAATTTTCATTTAGTCCTTTTAATAGTCCCCGCGGGTGCCAAGTTTATGCAATACACATCATGTTACATGAGACTGCGCATTGGGGATGGTGTCATAAAGACCAGATTAACGATGTCATACAAAATCAGGGATAAAACGGTCCGTTTGGCCATTCAAATTGCTCAAAAAGTTGTTTTAAAAAAATAATAGAAAATAAAAAATAATACGGTCGGCACCAGGGTACCCGGTCGGTCGGACGTGGACAAACAATCAATTTATTTTTGTTGGCCCTGAACCAACCAATCAATATTTCAATTGGGATAAAACGGTAAATTGGGATGAAAGTATATTGGGATCAAACGGCATTGGGATGAAACGAATTGAGATGAAACGGTAGCCGAAGGTATTGGGATGAAACGACCTGTTTCCTACTGCACAACATCTTTTTTCCCTCTTTTTTTCTTGTTTCCCTTTTTTCATTCCAAAATTGTTTTCATACCTGTAAACATTGTGTCCTGAACGTTTTTGACGATCTTGTACAGATCACCATCTTTTCTTTCAAGAACTTCCATAAACGCAAAGTTAGCACCAGTAGACTTCAACTTGATCTCCTCAAGTAAATGGTCTATTCTTTTGGCTCCAGTTTTCGTTCTAATTTTGTCATGCTCCTCACCTGATATTACTTCTGGGTCTGTTGCCTTTTGCTTGATCAAAAAATCTTCATCAAGATTCACTTGACTACAAAGCGTCGGATGTACTCTCTGCAGTTCAGTTCTGCCAGCCATGATCCCTGTTGGCAGAATAGAATTATTATAAGTTTATCAATATTAATGGTTTATCTGACAAAATCTGAGATTTCTGTATTTATAAATAAATCCGGCCATTAGATTTTTTCCCCAAATAGGCATAAGCCAAAGTCAAAATGAGGAGGGTGGATCCCTTTCCCGGTCCTAACCTTAAAGTCATGAAGTTACGTAATGCACGCTCACACATAAACTATCAAGTGTTTGGAACGGTAGCCGAAGGTATTGGGATGAAACGACCTGTTTCCTACTGCACAACATCTTTTTTCCCTCTTTTTTTCTTCTTGTTTCCCTTTTTTCATTCCAAAATTGTTGTTTTCATACCTGTAAAAATTGTGTCCTGAACGTTATTGACGATCTTGTACAGATCACCATCTTTTCTTTCAAGAACTTCCATAAATGAAAAGTAAGCACCAGTTGTCTTCAACTTGATCACGTCAAGTAAGTGGTCTATTCTTTTGGCTCCAGTTTTCGTTCTGATTTCGTCATGCTCCTCATCTGATATTACTTCTGGGTCAGTTGTCATGAGCTCAATCAAAAACTCTTCATTAAGATTCAATTGACTACGAAGCATTGGATATACTTTTCTTATGATCGTTTGCACTTTAGTTCTGTCAGCCATGACCCCTGTTGGCAGAATAGAATTATTATAAGTTTATCAATATTAATGGTATATCTGATAAAATCTGAGATTTCTGTATCTTAGTATTTTTTGTTCAATGTTAGAGTGTACAACTACACCATTTAAAGAGGTTGGGGTTAACTTACTAAATATGGAGAATAGTCATTATCCATGAGGCATACATCCAATAGCCACAAAGACAGAAGGGGGGGGGGGGGGGGTGGGTCATACACCCCTACATACATACATACATACTGTTATACTGTACACAGCACCCTCCTGGGCATTAACGGTACAATGCCCCTAAAACCTAGGGACATGAGTTTTGTGTACAGGTAACAGATCCCATACTATTAACAATGAGGTCTGCAACTATTTAACGTGTTCAGGGTAAAGTGTCTGAATACACAGGACCAACGGCTTAACGTGACTCTCCGAATCACAGCGAACTGACACTCACTGTATAGACCTGCACGTATTACACAGTGAATGGGGAAGAGGAGAAATTCTACAATTAAATTTGATTATCAGCTTGCACCACAGAAAGAGACTCCGATAACTAACCCTCACTGAATTAAGATTTAATTGTAGAATTTCCGACCTAGAAATGAACTTTTTGGGGTGAACAAAGAATCCTGGTTTCAAGGCGACTTGAACCCACGATTGATAGAAGACTCCCGACCGACGATCAGTGCGCTAGACCGCTCGGCCAACCTCTACCTCTAGATTGTTACACAAGAACCAACCAGCATGAACAGTGTACGTAAACATTTTATGATTAGCATACATTACAGTTCCGGTCAAAACAATCTGTACAAGGCTTCGCGCGCAAGCGTTCTCAAATGATAGTATTCACCTTTCACTGGCCGGGCTCCACCCAGCGTGCTCGGGTGAAAGTTGGATGGTGTTGGCCTGTTCTTTGGCTTGTGAGAGAAGGGCGGGTGGTGTGAGCCTGTATATAATGTTGTGAGGCTTATTTTGGACGTTATCTTATCACAATATAAATAAGCTTACTATCTATGGCCTACATGTATTACCTGATTTTAAATATTTTTAGAAGCCTGATAAAGGCAAATTTAATTATTCAATGGAACCATCCCTGATCCACATCCCACATCCCACTATTAAGTGGCGAGTTGTTGCTACCGGAAAATCAATAATCTTATTGCTATACTGAAACTACGTGTTTGAAATTCAACTGCAAAAATAACAATTGTACTTTGATAATACAAGTGAAGAGAAAATACTTTGATTCAGTCATCTTTTTAAATAAAAAGGCAGCTTCCCCTGTACACCAGCAGAATCTACCTGTTATTTAGGAAAACCTGGACACATCAGCCAACCGCGATTTGTTTGGCTTAAAATGTAGGTACAGACATCCTCAACCACGAAATGAAAAAGCAATACTGCAACTGACGGGGAACTCCGGATATTTTCTCCACAAAATTGAGAAAAAGAAGAAAATTACTTATTTTGGGTGTACCATTTCACTCATAAGACACATAGTACAATTATAGCCATACAAATAAGCTGGAAAAAGATTATCGACTAACAATTCGAAAACATTTAAAGAGATTACATCAAGATATCAAGGTCTTGTGATTATACTTCGTTTCGGCCTAAAATGGACAATCTTTATTTCTTGTTTACTAATAAAAAGCATACACTATGATGAGTATAAAGGCATTCGCACTGCTTATTTAAAGAATGATAGTTTATTTCTTTATTTCTTTATACACCTATATATGTGTTCATAAGGAGAAAGAGAACAATAACGTTTATTCCGTCCTTTGATTAAATGACGTTAAGTCACCTTAATCCCAAATTAAAACATTCTTTATTTTCTTTATTTCGCTATTTCGCTAAGATACATGTTAGAGCGAAGTAGGTTTTTGTTATTCACTCATTATTACGTTAGAGCGAAAAGAGTATTTCCCCTAACATATTTCTTTCATAAAGTAATAATAAGGTTTATTCCGTTATAAATAACAAAGAGAATTATTATTCATGAGCTAATTAATTATGCAAATTTATTCAAATATTCACAACATTTGTACTACAGGCTGTCTTTAGTCACATAATTGACAATTTATTGAATTTAATTTATTTAATTTATTTTATTTATTTTATTATTTTATAGTTTTATTTATTTAATTTATTTAATTTATTTAATTTATTTAATTTATTTATTATTTATTTATTATTTATTTAATTTTATTTATTTATTTTATTTATTTTATTTATTTTATTTATTTTATTTATTTTATTTATTTTATTTATTTTATTTATTTTATTTATTTTATTTATTTTATTTATTTTATTTATTTTATTTATTTTATTTATTTTATTTATTTTATTTATTTTATTTATTTTATTTATTTTATTTATTTTATTTATTTTATTTATTTTATTTGTTTTATTTGTTTTATTAGTTTTATTAGTTTTATTAGTTTTATTAGTTTTATTAGTTTCATTAGTTTCATTTATTTCATTTATTTCATTTATTTCATTTATTTCATTTATTTCATTTATTTCATTTATTTCATTTATTTCATTTATTTCATTTATTTCATTTATTTCATTTATTTCATTTATTTCATTTATTTCATTTATTTCATTTATTTCATTTATTTCATTTGTTTCATTTATTTCATTTATTTCATTTATTTCATTTATTTCATTTATTTCATTTATTTCATTTATTTCATTTATTTCATTTATTTCATTTATTTCATTTATTTTATTTATTTTATTTATTTTATTTATTTTATTTATTTTATTTATTTTATTTATTTTATTTATTTTATTTATTTTATTTATTTCATTAGTTTTATTTATAGATATTTAGGTATAAATAGTTATCATCTGGTTTTTTAGTTAGGACTGTTTTTACCAATTTTCGAAATTTGCTCTAAACTTGCATATATTTGGCCGATTTAAATAAACCTAACCTGAGATATTGTACTAAACCCTTCAGTTCATTTAGATTTGGCATCCCTTGAGTGCACAGTGTGAGTAAAAGACTGAGAATTTAAATTATGGGTATTTAAGAAATGAAAAAGCTTATAATTTCTAAATGCAGCAATATTTGTCAATCAAATTGGGTATACATGTTATATATCTATTACAGATCACTATTATGATGGGAAAAGAATTGTCGGACATTGCTCATTTGCATATTAATGACTTGAATAGATAATTAGCTAATTTTTGCTGTTGTTGAATTTTTGGTCAGAACCTAATATACTGTGGCTGGCCTTTTATTTTATTTTATGCATATTTTGCATATTTAATGAGCTTATGAAACTAAATTATAGTTTAAAAGATTGGGTATTATAGAGTTAGCCAGTGTACCAAGTTTGATTGCAATACACCATTCACATCTGGATTTATAACATTTACGCATATTAATTTGCTGGACTTAATCATTTTTTGATTGCGGTCAGTGAAACTGGTCAAAATGACCAATTTCACTAGGTTAATACTGGTCAAAATGACCAATTTCACTAGGTTATTTTAGCTTAATGCAATATAATTTTACCATATTTTTTAATTTAACATGGTACATAGATATTCAATTGTTAAAGGTCCAGCGACGTGCTCATGAAACTTATTTTTAAAAGTTAAACAATATATTAGTTAGAACATATCACATGTTATTTTTTATAAAATGTGAATAAATATATTTAAAAAAGATGAAATACGTTCGGCCGTATACCAAATCCAATACCTTCGCCAGAAACGCAATGAACCATGAAGAGGTTTGGGCGACTTCAATGATGACGTAGATGCGGGAGGAACTGCAGTGTCAATACGGTCGGATTCCCGGATCTACGTCACAGTTTCCGTGTTGCCTAAGAGGAGGACTCGTAGTCAGCAAACAATGCACCACGGTCTAAAAATATGGCCACAAAATAAAAATAACACGTGTATCAAGTTGCAAAGGTTGCCTTACAAACAGTATTATGACCTCGATCTATTCATTCACTGAATGTGATAATACGGCTCATACACTCGTGATTGTATGGTTTCGAATGCACACAGCATGGATCCACATATTTAAAGTTCGCGCGGTCATCAATTGTTCAGCGAGGCATGATGATGGGAAGAGGCTAACGTAGCATGCATTGTAAAGAGTGTGTGTAGACATATAGACCCTGTCACAATTTTACACTAGTGCATTGTTTGCTAACTTTGATTTCTCCTATGTGTTGCCTGGTAGAGCGGGTTTTTCAAAATACGAAGATCGTTTTTAACACGGATTTTGGGCGCATTTATTATTTTTGTAAATTTCTTCTTTCCCTTTAATGGATCGTTCATAAAATATTTATTTTCGAAATCCTTGTGATTTTGTCTTTATTTTGATATATAATACATTTACACTTCGGTGGATCTTTAAGAAATATGTGTAAATGAACGCATTGACCGATTGTCATAATTCTTTTTGGAAAATAAATCTTTCATTGCAATCTTTCATTTGACACCAATTTTGTACATGTCTCAATTGTTTGAATGTTATGTGTGCTATGCCTAATTTTAGTGTTAAAATAACCAGTTTTTGCACAAATTATTTTCAATGTTTTATTATTCAAGCTTAACAAGATTGCTTCAGGAACGTTTACAGGACCATTTCAGTGTAAAAATAACCAATTCTTGCGCGCTACACACGAATTAGTTGGAATGTTTTATTATTCAAGCTTAACAAGATGGTTTCAGGAACGTTTTCTTTAACCTTTCTTTTTACAATAGCCATTTTTTTTAAATATTTTGTTATTCAATTTGAAAAAGATTTTGCGCGCTACGCGCATATTAGTTTCACTGATTATTTATTATTCAAACTTAACAAGATAGCTTCAGGGACGTTTTTCTAAACCTTTATTTTTACAGTAGCCATATTTTTCGCGCTCCACGGGAATTAATTTTTATTTTGTGTTATTCAATTTCAACAAGATGGCTTCATAAACTTTTTAGTGTTAAAATATACATTTTTTTGCGCACTGTGCGCGCATTAGTTTCACTGTTTATATATTATTCAAGCTTAATAAGATGGCTTCAAGAACGTTTTTCTAAACCATTATTTTTACAATATCAAATTTTTGCACGCTAGGCACCAATTATTTGTATACTACTTTGTTATTCAATTGGAACAAGATGGCTTCAGAAACGTTTTCTGGACCTTTTTAGTGTTAAAATATACATTTTTGGCGCGCTGCGCGCAAATTAGTTTAATTCACTGTTTAATTATCAGTCAAGCTTAACAACATCAGGGACGGTTTGTTAAACCTTTCTTTTTACAATAGCCAATATTTTCGCACTACGCTCAAAACCTTTTTAATTTATTCGCAATTTCAAACCCTTACCATTGAATGATATCGATAATAAGCCAATATTGATTGGAAATGAAGTTAGGGTTTTCAATAAAATATTGGTCAAAATAACACACCAATTGGGTTCAAAATTTAAAAAAAACAATTCCAAGGGGGGCACATCCACCCTTAGACCCCCCTGTCCGCGTTACCCCGGGTAGCAGTGCGAACCAATGAAATTTATTTTTAAGCACCCCCCCCCCCCGGTAAAAAGATCCTGCGCACGCCTATGAAAGCCGTCAGAGGGCACAATGCCCCTGACCCCCGAGAGTTTGACTCGCTTTGTATGACATTCTTAATTTGTTCACTGTGTTTGGAAAAGAGTTAACTATAATAACAATTTTAGCCCGGCCCTGCATTATATTTATAAGTTTCATATTTCTTATGATTTTCCCATCAAGCCACTAGCATTATTTCATTACAAATATATTTGTATTCAAAACAAATCTGTAATTGCTATTTACAAAAAGGTATTACACCTAATCAATATTGGATTCAATGCAACAAGGTCTTCTAAAAAAACTGGGGAGACAAGTGTTTAAGGTGGCAAAAGGATGAGAAGACTTGGAATGGATCTGTTGAATTTTGTGGAAGTTGGCAAGAGGATCACTAGTGTGATGTTTCTGGAAGGAAATCACCGAGACGTTATGTGAGCTATATGTGATGAAGTTATGGAAGAAAAAGAATTGAAAGAAAAAATATCATTATTTATAATTTAATTTAAATTCCAATGTTCAATGACAAATTTAAAAGTGCAACAAAATAACTTGGATTTCCCGGGGCGCGAACTGGGGACCGCCGGGTGCCAGGCGGAGACCATAACCGTTTCGCCATGAACAAGTTGTCTGAAAGCAACGTACATGCAAATGGTTTATCCTCTCAATAAACTATACTGCTAATAAATCGAAAATTAAAATGTGATATTTAAACTACATTGTCCATTAACCCTAACCCACCCGGTGGATTTTCCAACGAATTTTTTTTTCAAGCGAAAAAAGCACACACAACAAGAGGTGCCATGCCCCGGGGTTTGAACCCACGACCTCTTGGTTGGCGGGCGAACACTCTACCAACTGCGCCACGGGGGAAGCTGTGCTGGGCGAGTGTATTCGCCCAGCTATATAGCCCGGGGCCATTATTTCACACAAAAACCTCAGCGCCGGGTGGAACCAGGATGCTGGGAAATGGGATTTCATGGGATCTGGGGCTGTAAGGGTTAATCAGGGTAAAATTAGAGAAAAAAAGTGAAAATTAAAAAGAAGAAAAAAAATCGTTCCTTAATCCTAACCCACTCGGTGGATTTTCCAACGAATTTTTTTTCAAGCGAAAAAAGCACACACAACAAGAGGTTCCACGCCCCGGGGTTTGAACCCACGACCTCTCGGTTGGCGGGCGAACACTCTACCAACTGCGCCACGGGGGGAAGCTGTGCTGGGCGAGTGTATTCGCCCAGCTATATAGCCCGGGGCCATTATTTCACACAAAAACCTCAGCGCCGGGTGGAACCAGGATGCTGGGAAATGGGATTTCATGGGATCTGGGGCTGTAAGGGTTAAAGCACCATTTTATTTACGATAAAAAATAGACTCATTTTATATAAAATATCATTAAAATACTAATTTCTATATACTAATTTCGCACTGAAAATCTGAATTTGGCGATATTTTCGCATTTTATACCAAACACTACTGCCGACTGTATTAAAGACCTCAAATTGCCTGAAACCACAGATAAAGTTCGTTTTCCTATCAATACTTCTTCCTTTATGTATAATACAATTTACATTATTTAGTAAATACAATAATTGTAACGTTTCACGTCACCACTAGCTTATTGAAACAATAATAATGACCATGTGACCTTTCATTTGAAAACTAAGGGGTCCGAGTTAACTCGTCCCCCCAAAAATGCAATGAATTGACTTAGCACAACATTATATGAGAATACACATTTTTCCACCGCAACTATAGAATCAATAGATATTGACAATACATCCTGCCATGCCCATAGTGTCACAAAACCCACGGGGTGAATACAACCAAGGGTAAATGCATGTGTATTGTAATAATTCACAGACTGTTGTGCTTAAAAAATCACAAATATATTAATATTAAATATTACACTACAGTTCTCGTTGGTTTCCTGTGCTTTTCATGCGGAAATGGCACAATTTTGAGACGTTGTGCAATCTGTAGGAGTAAGTGATCGGATGTGTGTTTAAAAGGGAGCACTGCACCGAATCAATGCGCAATTCGTGTAATCCTGTAGTAGTTCCGGAAAAGCACAAAGACTGGGCTTGTAAATGTGAGGTTTTCGGGCCATGTGTTTCTCCGGGGATGGTATGTTTGTATTTATATGAACGAATAGGACTTATCCGTTGCACCTACAATGATAAAATACAATATTTTTAATTTATCGACCTAAATAGTGCCCAGGGCGTAAGCACCTGCCTAAATGGTGAACAGGCATGCCAGAAAACGTAAAAAAGTGAAGGGCGCTGTGTACAGGTCCGTAGCGGAAAATTTAGGTTGATAACCCCTCATGAAACAAGGCTTAAATTAAAGTTGAGATGTTACTGAAAATGGTCATAGGTGACAAGTATGCCATAAATGTAACAGGAGGGTAGAAAAGGTGTCTTGAAATATGGCACTTTTACACGTATTGGTGCGCCCAGAATTACTAGTTCTTGCGTACACGCAGCTCGTGGGCAAAAGGTGACTATTTGTATAGAAGGCCATACCGTCAATAACTCCCAACTACCTGAAAAATACCCCATCATTTTCCCCCTTCATAACGAGAGATTTCCATCGGTTGCAGTATTGCATTTTTATTTGGTGGTTAAGGATGTCTTTACCTATATTCTGAGCCAAAATAATTGCGGTTGGCAGGTGTGTCCGGGTCATGATGGATTATTGACTAGTCTACTGGTTAAAATAAAGTACAAATATACTTTATGTGTACTTTTTAGTACTTGATTAGTACTTTATGACAAAAAGTACACCTAAAGTATACTTTGTGTACATTATTTTACCAACATAGAAATAAAGTGTACTTTATGGGTACTTTACAGGGACTTTTTTGGACATGGAGGGTGTACTTAATTATATGTACTTTTCCTGGACTTAGACAGCTTTAGAGATGTTTGGCACAAAAAGTGTACTTTATTTGTACTTTTTTTGGACTTACATTTATGGGAATGGTAGGTGTAGGTGTACTTTATTTGTACTTTTCTGGGACTTACACAGTTTGGGCACGGAAGCTGTACTTTATTTGTACTTTACGAGACTTGAAAAGCTTTGGAATTTTCTAGTACAGCAAGTGTACTTTATTATTTGTACTTTATTGAATGTATCCTTGGTATAATTCATTCATTGTGACCTTTCTGTCAACACTGGATACTTGCAAGGCATGCCCTTGATTATTGTTTACCCATTACCCAATGTGCAATTGGTCATTTATATTTAAATTTCCAACTGTCACTGATGTGAAAAAGAAATGCAGCTGAAATGAAAATAAAGGTACAGCAATTAATCTGCAATACAATGTTTTTTAAGAACACATGAGAGTATATCAAGCCATAACATTTTCTCCATTTATTGCTTATAGGTAACTCGAGGGGGTAAAAAGTTACGTATGCTCTGTGCGTATGTAAAAATTGTGATATATTTTTATGACCCCTTATGTATATAACCATATTGCCCGGGGGAGGGGGGGCACTCAACTTTTTTTTGGGTAGGGGTGTGCCGCCCAGGGTCTCAAAAAGGGGGGCTACAGAACTGAACTGAGTGGATTTTATGACGAAAAATAGGGTCTTAGGAACTGATTTTTTTCCAAAAAATAGGTCTTGAGAACTGGCCTATAGTTCAATTTTTGATTTATTTTGGTTTAAGAACGCACATTTTCGAAGAACTGGGGCTTTGGAACACAAAATTGGGGCTTTGGAACGCAAAATTTCGCGATTTTTGAATTTTCAATACAATTGGGGTGTTAAGAACTGATGCAGGCTCAAAAGGGGGGTCATAAGAACTAGCAGCAGAGGGTGAAAAAGGGGGTCTTCAGCGCGGCACATACCTATACCCTTTTCAAATGTCAGTGCCCCCCCCCCCCCCGGGCCATATTGTTAACTCACTTTGTTCTTGTTCAACTTTGTCTAGTGTCAACTCCATCTGTTCTGGACCTAGAATATACAAGGCATATTCAATTAATTATTTATGAAGAAAACCATAGTCATTTTTAGTGCAACAAAAATTCAAACAAATAGCAGAGTTTGTAAAGGACCAACAATACCATTATCGTTATAGATTTCACAAACTTCCCATTTTCGCTACATAGGTTAACATGGATATATGGATTAAGATTTTGGGAATGGTAGGTGTACTTTATTTGTTCTTTTCTGGGATTGAGACAGTTTTAGAAATGTTTGGCACGGAAGGTGTAATTTATTTGTACTTTATGAGACTTGGAAAGCTTTGGAATGTTCTGGTACCACATGTGTACTTTATTTGTATTGAATGTATCCTTGTTATAATTGATTCATTGTGACCTTTCTGTCAACACTGGATACTTGCAAGGCATGCCCTTGATTATTGTTTACCCATTACCCAATGTGCCTTTGGTCATTTATTTTTGAATAGTCAGCTCTCACTGATTTGGAAAAGAAATGCAGCTGAAATGAAAGGTTACGGCAATTAATCCGCAATACAATTTTGTTAACAACACAGTATATCAAGAAATGCAAAAAGTGCGGGAGCGGAGAGTACCACTCCTAGGAAGAGACAGTTAAAATTGAGGAAATAATGCCTTGAGAAGAAAATAAAATGAGGAAAAAAGAGGAAGGCAAGAGAAAAAAAGAGAAAGAGGAGAGGAAAATTAAATGAGAAAGAGGAAAAGAAGAAGAAAACTTCGAAAACAATGGAAGAAAAGAGAGGCAAAGATGAAGTAGAGGATATCAAAAGCTAGATCAAGTTGAAGTGAGGCAGTGAAGCCACAGACTGGTACATGTGGAAATGCATACCAAAAATAAATCTCAAGACCTTAAGAATGTACATGAATCCCGACATGAATGTACCAGTTGAACATGGAAATAGGTAATACAACTCTCATATTTGAGGAAATTTAAAAGTTATCACCAGGGCAGGCATTCTACATAAACTTTTTTGTTGTCCATGTCACGTAACTGAATGTTGCTACCTATTGCATTGAGCCATGATTTCATTATCAAGATCATAGGTATATGTGTGGTGGCATGGGAAAACCCTTCACATGGTCATTTTTCTAGCAACTTGGTTTTTTTCTTTGGCAGAGAGCCTCATACTCTACTGATTATAGGACTGTTTAAATTTTTCAGAAATTCCATCTAGAACTACAGTTATAGTATTTTAAAGTCGGCAAGTTTAAACGCAACACTCAAAATTGAAACTGACAATTCAAAGGTGACACAACATCTTTTATATGCTCTAATAATAATAAAACTACATTGTTATATCACACAGAATAACTTGTCAAATGAAAAGGACTTTTGATATGAACCTAGTTTTTTGCGATATTATTAACAATTGTAAGTTCTTCCCTTTCAAAATCGTTACAATGCATTGTTGAAGTTCAAAAATGGTTACCATGGTAACAATGTCATCTTACGTTAACATAGCATTTTACACATACAATTTGATACACAAGGTTCAGAAAAGTATTAAAATAAACTTCACATCTGGAATTTTGCATAAAAAACTCCTGGAGACTAAAGTTCAAGGTATAATCTCTATCTTGGGACCAAAGTTGGAAAATTGACTTGGAACTCTTTTGTTAGGAATATTTTGGTATGACCCAGATATCTCAATATTAACATTAACGACTTCCGACGGTTTTTCTTGTACCACCACACATATGTTCCGATCACTTTTTTGGGGCTATGATTTTTTTCTTCACATCAAGATATTTTGATATCAGAAGAATCCCCATATTTTTCTCATTATGTCTGTAAAATCTTAGGGGCCAGAAATGTTCGATTTGGAAATTATAGGCTAAAATGTGGTGAATTACTGCCAAAGGTGGTTAACCACCAACCAGTTTGTATACTACTCAATGGGCAAATGTCTTTTGACCCTGTGTTTCTAAAAATAGAACCATATATAGGATCCGCAAAGCCCTCGTACATGTGGATACCCTGAATGGACCATAAATAAAGTCAAACGCCAAATGGAAGACAAGAAGAACAAGCCCAAGGAGAGAAAGATGAATGAGGGAGTCAAATCGATAGGCATGGTGGTTGTCCCATATATCCAAGGCATTACAGAAAGAATCCAGAGGATTTACAAAAAGTACAACATCAACACTGCTATGAAGCCTCACAACACTCTGAGACGCCTTCTAGTGCACCCTAAGGACAAGAGGGACACCCTTAAAACCAGCAACTGCATCTATGAAATCCCTGCAAAAACTGCAAGCTGACGTATGTGGGTGAGACCTCTCGACTTTTCGGAGTCCGACTAGCAGAACACAAAGCAGAGTCAAAGAAAGCAGACATCAAGAAATACACAAGATCAGAGAGAAAGGCTTCAGAGCAAGAACAGACTAAATCAGCTATTTCGGATCATGTAGCCAGGGCAAACCACATCATAGACTGGAATGAGGCCACCATATTAGGTCGTGAACACAACAGGAGATCCAGAGAGGTACGCGAGGCGATGGAAATAAGAAAGAGAGGGGACAAAACACTCAACTGTGAGGAGGGGACTTTTTTGCTCAGTCACGTCTATGATCCACTACTAAAACTAACTGGCAAATCTGAAGATGTTTCTTCGCGCCAAAGTGGATCATTGCCATTCTGATGAAATCCTTCGATGTATGAGGATGAAATATTAATATGTGAGTATATTAATTGGTTTTGTCAAGCAAATTGTTTACTTCAAAGAACCATATGAGTAATGCAACTTAAACTTTAGAATGCGACAATTTTAAGGATGACCTTTCATGTAAAATAGAAAACATCAAGTTGAAAATCAGGCCAGCAATCGGAACATCTACCTTTAAAGTCACATAATGTGAGCCGACTTTTTAAAAAAATTGCTAATAATCAAATTTGGTTGGTGTCCTTTAAGCCCCTGATAGACACTTCAGATATTGGGGCGAAATCCTTAACGAAATAATAATAATAATAATATCCATGAAATAGTTTCATCAGGAATTCAAAAGAACATTATGAGTTTCGCGGTGACTGCGCCAAAGCTGTGGAATTCCCTTCCTCTCCAACTCCAAAATCCACAATCAACAACTCAGTTCAAATCTCGCTTGAAAACGTATCTTTTTAAAACCGCTTATAACTTGTCATAATTGATGTTTTATTGACTTTTAAATCGCAATGTTTATATCAATAGCAGCTGAAATGTGTGACTTTTTAAAGATATCTGAAGGGTCACATATCAGAAAATAAGTTTCTGGCTCCTTCACTTCTGGGTGATTTCGAAAACTTGTTGATACCCCCTCGTATATACCGAAATACCTAAGTAAAAAATCAATTCTACACTCGAGTGAGCAGAACGTGTGTGCAGTCTCCGTTTATTGAAGAGGTGATAATTTATCGTCTATTGTCAACGTATTGACCATATCCGCTGAGTACAAAAGAGGTTATTTGAACAACAATACATCTCTCTCGAAATTGTTACACACAAGATTAATAAGAGGTATTTGGCATAAACACTATTTCTATTAAGTTTTGACAGAATATTTTGGAGAGCCAAGTGACGATAAGCTTCACTGAATTTGAAGGCCTTTTTCTACAATTCTATAATTCAGTGGTGATTAACTTCAATTTATCATAATATCACTTTGGAATGGCCTATTATAACAACTTTGGTGTCATTTTAAACCTGAGAACATTGACTTTCTGAAAATGTTTTTTGTTGTTGCTACTTTACTCTCATTTTGTGGTGCCAGGTCACATATTTAACATTGTTTTAATCAATTTTGCTGCTTTTTTTGTGAGTAGAAACAACAATAATGGCCAATTATGATGATTATCTTTAACCTTTGAACACGGGCGGCTGTTTTAGAGGCCTAAATTGCATTGAGTGTAATGTTGTAAGTTCTAAACGTTTAAATGCTCATAGGGTGTTTAAATGTTTACAGAATTCGCCAAACGGCTAAACGTAAGCCCTAATAACATTTTAAAAGTCAGACTCAATTTTAGGTAAACAAGTAAGCTTGCTCGTAATTCTAAAATTATTACGATAAAGTTTCTAGAAATATATTTAACATTTCTGTTTTCTCTCAACTGAGATTTTAAGCTCACCTTTTTGGAAGTTTCTAGAAATAAATTTTTAAAAAAACCCGGTCGAAACGGCCTTGTTGTACTAAGTATACATGTCAAAATTATTACGATAACGTTTCTAGAAATAAAAACCTGGTAGTAAAAACCCGGTAGAAATCAACGTCGGCCTATCATACATGCATTATATCGATATTGTTAAACGACCGACTGAGGATTTAGACTAAGAATAAAAAATAAATAAAAATGGCGACTAAAGAAATGTGAAGATCGCAATCGCAATGAAATCAATGCAAATAACTGGCATAAAAATACATTTTAAACGTGTGTTTTTTAATAGTTTAAACGGATAGTTCATTAAACGGAAATTTACAACATTAATTGAGTGTCAGGGGGTCAGTATTCAAAGGGTTTATATTGAAGTAAAAAAATAAAAATAAATAACATCTCTTGGTACACCTTTAAATCAAATTAGCTACCACTGTATTGTGCCTCGTTTACTCATGTTGAGTCACATAATTATACTGTAGATTCTTGTTACAAATTTGCAGTGTTGGTCGTGGGCCGGATTAAGATATTAAATACATACCTTTTAGAGAAATGCCAATCAGATCGACATAGTCTTGTCCTTCGATGTGAATTCCAATGACATCACTATCCATTAGCCAATCAGCTCTTTGGGAAACATCATCCTTTAGTTTTCTCAGGACATCTATGTCTTCATTTTGTCCAGATTCATCTGGCCATCGCAGTGGGAGTTGAAACACTAGCACAACACAGCCAGGGCCATTTCCAATGTAAGATATAGCTGACTTTGGGACATTGGTTCTTTCTTGTAAAATATCTTTGTATTTAATCACATCTTTCCCGCTACGATTACTGATGTCCCCAGGAACGACAATCTCTGTGTTAAAAGTACCTCTGGCTGAAAGGAAGTCCATCATAAAATTTGACAGATGAGATCAGGGTATACATGAAAATAAATTAACAAAAACTATTTAGGGCCCTAGTTCGAGGAAAGAGCGGGGAAAGTGCAATCCTTTTTTCTATATTATTAAAAGGAGTGAAAAAGGATCGGTGATTGACACCTCACTGAATGGGTACTTGAAGTGTGCGGTTTGATAAGTCAATCATATTTGGGGTCAAAGATCAGTCAGAGGTCACTATAATTAGGCCGGGAGTCTACAAGGTTTAATCAGCTGAGTAGGTACAAAAAGTTTGATGATCTGATTAGTTTATGTAATAAGGTGAAACTTATCCCAACTGAAAGTGGGGGATGAAAAAGGGGGGGGGGAGAATTGGAGAATAACGACGTTTCGACTGGATATACCTGTCTTTATCAAGTTTAGTAGAGAGCAAAACTGATTAGTTTAGTTAGGTGCCAAGAGTCAATATTTTATATTGCTGCCGTGTCGCATCCTGTAAGGAGGGCCTCTATCGAAGGTCAAAGGTCATGTAGGGATCAAATGATTATATTGAAATGCATATTATACTCTTCCTGAGACCATCAGGAGCAAAAAATCCAATGGTTGTATTTCCACCTGATGCTTAGTTTCCGAGATATAGGGTAAAATATGTCAAATGGTAAAATGTTGCCTCAAATTATTCGTACAGGGGACAAATTCTCAAAATGCTCTAATTTTATTAAAAATGGTCTCATATTGTTCAGATGGATACCATGAGCCATAAAAAGAATAGTTCACCATATCTACTAGTTAGGCATAGTTTCATTAGGTCAAAGGTCAGTACACATTAGCGGTATAGCTTCCTGACCTTTGACCTAATGAAACTAATAGATGCTTAACTTGTAGATATGGCACACTATTCTTTTTATAGCACGTGGCATCCATCTAAACAATTTGAGACCATTCGAGGTCAAAGGTCAGGAAGGGTCAATATTGGTCATTGACCTATAATACAGGGGGTAAAATTTAAGACATGCTTCAATTTTTGTTGGACTTGTTGCATCTTATGTCTTTTGATGAGACCAGAAGATCCAGCACCAAAAAAAATAAAACCAAGGTGTCTTGGTCTTCGACAAGAGTAAAATCTAGTTGTATTTTTGTTCCAATGTGATATTTTGTCAATCTATTAATTTTAGTTAATAGCAGTTGTAGTTTGTGTAGGCATTTTGGCATATTTATTAAGTCTGATTTTTGTGTGCAAAAACTTGATGTTTGGACCAAATTGTTCCCTGATTTATTGGATAACAAGACAATTTAGAGGGCTGAAGAGAACATCATCATTCAGAATGATGATGTTCTCATTCTTTCAATTGGTTGTGTTATTACTTACCAGTAGTTCTTCTTGGCCTTTGTTCACCTAGGGGATCTTCTGCATGCGACTCTTGATAACATTTTATGTCGCGTGCAAGATCCTTTTGATCAACCTTAATCAATATCTCATAAAGAAAATCAAGATTTTGATCAGAGAGGTAGCCACTTTCCTGTAGGCATTCCAGGAACTGGGGGGGATCCATGTCTTGGGATTTTTGAAATGGTATCCCACGCCTATTTGATCCTTTATGGAGAAAAAAACACAGGTAAACATTACAGAGGGAATTCATAGGATTAATACATGTGGATGAAATAATTACAGATGAGGTGGCATGTGTTTACAAATAAACATTGCATTGAACAAATGCGTCTATTAGCATCTATTAGTTTCATTAGGTCAAGAAGAAAAAAATATCTATTTGTGTTTTAATACTTGTATATTGACGCTCTGCTATTAATGCATTTTATTTTTTTACACACATATCAACGTAATTATATATTGTAATTTTAGTGTATTATATTGCAAATTTGCTCGTTTACTTCTAGCCACCTGCTGGCAGTTGGGTTTTAATCTTTAGCTGTCTAAATTTATGTGTTTTTACATAGTTTTAAAATTGGTCTTTAGTCGTTTGTTAGTTGTACAGCGCATATATACCACTTGTTTAATGCGCTTTATAAATGATTATTATTATTATTATTATTATTGACTGTTAGAGGGAACAACCAGTACCACTGCACTGCGAAATAAACTTTTTGCCATACTGTCTTGTTTTGCCTGATGAGGTTAATATACAGTAGCGTAGCCAGGCGGGAGCAAGGTGGGCAGAGTGCCACCCCCCCCCCCCCCCCCCCCCGAAGAAAAATTGACCGGGCAAAGGCAAATCTGGAAGGCAGCGAAAAATCTGGAAGGCAAAGGAAGGAAGAGGAGACAAAAAGGGAAGGAAAGGGAAAAGGGAAAGGAAACGGACAGAAAGGAGAAAGGAAGACAGGAAAATTAGTTGAAGTTTTTCATGCCGGTATGGGGGACGCAACGCCTCATACCCCTAATGAATATAAAGGGGTCAACAAAAAGTAAGTCCCCCCTAAAATTTGATCACGTTTGTTTGCATAGCTCCACACACAAACGTACATTTTGAAAGATTGAAACGTTTATGAAAAGGGGAAACGCTTGGCTATCCATCAAAAGTTTTCCATTTTAAATAGCATGTTTACTTCTTTCAAAACATTCACATTATACCCAAAATGATGTTTTCAGAAAAAGTGGCACTTTTCAAAATCTTATGCAAGAAAGTTACAAAAATGAGTCCAGTGCTACTTAAAATTAATTTCAATTGTCTTTATTTTCAATTAAAAGAAAGTCTTTTCTTTCTTTAGCTGGTCCTTAATTGAAATTACAATTTTATTTCATGCATGACTAGCCAATAGTGTCCACCATTCATGTCAATAACTTCCCTGTATCATTGAAAAGTGCCACTTTTTGGAAAACATCATTTTTGGGAAATGTGACTGTTTTGGGAAAAGTAAACATGGTATTGAAAAGGGGAAACTTTGTGTGGGTAGCCAAGGGTTTCCCTTTTTGTAAATGTTTCGAACTCTCAAAACGCCTAATTGTGTGTGGATTTTAAATGCACACAATTTCGTATAGAATCTTGAAAAGTGCCACTTATTTTGAAAACATCATTTTTGTGAAATGTGACTATTTTGGTAAAAGTAATAATGATATTGAAATGGAGAAACTGTCTATGGGTAGCCAAGTGTTTTTGCTTTTCATAAGTGTTTCAATCTCTCAAAACGTCTAATTGTGTGTAGAGTTATGCATACAAACGTGATCAAATTTTAGGGGGGGGGGGCTTACTTTTCTTGACCCCTTTATATGCCAAGTTTGTTCCCATCAAATGCTATCATTTTGGGAATATTCACACGCAAGCCCAGTTATAAAAAGTCACAATTACGCCATTTTGACCTTCTTTGGAATCTGTGCGCAAATGGCTAACATTATCTGCATCAATGACTTCCTGCTTGGTGCATGATTTGTTAATGACTAGGAGTGAGAATCTGGCAAGTGCTGATTGCATGCATTTTGCGTGGTGATTGGTTGGCAAGCATAATTCAATCAGCTGGCTGTTCGGTTAGTAATGGGTGCAATGTTTCGATGATTAGAGACTCATAAAGACAATGTGTAATGATACTTATTTATTATACATGTTGAGTCATGCGTTACTCCAATAAGACGGGTGCGCAGGTGGGTGATTGAGTTATTACTAGATTTAGGGATACTACATCCCTCCCTAGAAGTTTGGTTGGGTCCCGATTGCACCAGACTCGAGCAATTGCTATAAAACCTAAAAGAACTATAATATGCGGATTCCAAAGGCAAAACCAATTCAATTTAGTTTGGGTACCGGTGCCGTTGACATGTTGTGTTTCATTTTTTTCAGGCATTGTGATGCAAGTTTCAATAATCTGTTTCATAACACTGAAAACATGTTCAGCCAGGACCCGTGAATATTTAACATGTAAATATAAACAAGATATATTTGTGGTGTGAGACCAGTATAATTATAAATAGCCCAAAATAAGCATGGCTTATTATCATTAAAAAAATAATTGAATAGCATAAATTTAATATCTTTGCAGAGGAGGAACTATTTCAAAAATCTTTTTCCAACGATAGTCTTGCACCCATATTATGGAATGATCGTCCCAGTTTGTATTTTATTCCATCTGAAGTATAATTGTGATGTCAGTGCATATTCTGGTATTAGATAGATGTCAGTGCTGGGTTTCATCTTTGAACTCAAACGCTTGCTAATGACTTAGGTGCACTCACTTTTAGTCACTTTGATATGATCTGATGTCACATTGAGTGGAATGGGGATATAGCAATAGTTTTGAGCCTAATCCATGAAATGTTATTGAGCAAAGCAAGCATCATGCAATGCATAGCTGGATAGTGTTTGTGGCTATTAGAGGTCCTAAAGCAAGAATATGTGAATAACCCTAGGTGTATGGTAATATTTACCTGGAGTATATATCCATTTAACTTGTTTGAAGAGTTGATCATACGCTGTAAATCTTTCCAAGACTTTAAAGGTAAGCATCTTGAAGTCAATATGACCAGTTCCAAATGATCCTTGTACTTCTACACCGTTATTGTCTTCACTGTTATTGTCTGAAATATTAATCAGCAACAATTGCATCAATGTCAGATGAATTATACAGTAAAACCTCAGGTGACCACCTACAGAACCAATCTACAGTCATCACAATAAGTAACTGACCAGGTAATAAATGTGCTGATAACTCTTAAAGTATAACTCCTACATAAACATATTAAATGATAAACATGTTGAGAAATTTCCCTTCTTGAATTTGAGATATTACACGCTAAGAATGGCTGATTGTTAAGGAAGTTACAATCCTAAATGTACTGTCAAGTCTGATTTTCATTTTCACATTTTCATTTTCAACACGGGGACTCAGAACGGCAAATTATTGATTACTGGTAGTGGTAGTGCCAATTCACCCGTCGATGGCCTGGTTGTTGGATAGTCGGCCGGAGGCATTGTTACGGTTGAACAATACGGCGCACACAAGCTTTACCTGTCGTACTCTCCCCGTGTTGAAAAGAAAATGTTAAAATGAAAATCAGACTTGCCCTAACGTTTGGGATCGTAACTTCCTCATTAATCAACCATTCTTAGCGTGTAATATCTTAAATTCAAGAAGAGAAATTTCTCAACAACTTTATAATTAAATATGTTTATGTAGGAGTTATACTTTTAGAGTTATCAGCATGTTTATTACCTGGTCAGTTACTTATTGTGATGACTGTATACCAATAGCCCAACAGACATTAACAAGTTAATGAACTAAGTAATAAGAAATCAACAAACACTGATGGGCCAATCAATTGGTTCAAGATTACAAGATTAAGGTTCAAGGTTACATGTGACAAAGTCAAGATATGACCACCATTTAAGCTGGCCTGAAATATGAAACTACAGACACTTTTACCCCAGAATTAACATATCTTCAAATATTTATAAGTGGGTTTTATTTGCATTATTGCACCCTCTTCTTATTTTAATTAACTTTTTGATAACAATTGTTGTGTGCATAGAAAACAAAGCTTTGATTGAATATGGCAGGATTTGTTTAGCTTTGAATTTAACTTGTGTGGGGTTAATTGTTTGAAATGCTGGTAGTGCTAGAGAGAATAGCTGTAAAGATGAATTATGTTAGCCAATCGATTTTCGATTATGTCTTGCCACAGCGGAACAATTTATGCTCAAGGCTTAACCAATTTTCACTGTATTGCCCTCAACTCATTCAATATTATACCAAAATTGCCTCTTTTGAAAGTCTTAAAATCATTAACTATAAGTTCGGCATTAAATGATATACGATAATTTGCTATTTCCTTTTTTAATTTCCACTACGAAGATTATAGATATCAACTGTTTGTGATGTTTATTACCTGCCATGGTTTTATGAAGCAATATTAACAAATTTCCGAAATGCAATTGAGCAAATTCGAATTTACCGACGGCCCTCGAAGTGATTCAGTTCGGTCTTGCTTCATTAAACAGGCCTTTGTCCTGTGCCTTGCGCACAAGGACGGCTGGGTTGGCCGTGTTCGCGCATTGCCTTGTGGTTTCGCGGGCCGATAACTGGTGGTTGGCCAGTGTTATCATTTCATTTCATGCCACTGGCGCGAGAGGTCGAAATGTTGAGTGATCGAGTTGGTATAAAATTCCCCACCCTCCCGCCCCTTAGGGGTGTACAAGGGAGTTACTGTTAGCCAATGGGTAACTTGCAAACCCGTGGCAGTGTTCTAAATTTTGACGTAAAAAGTGTCATGTTAATTGCTATTTTAAACGAATAAACGGAACGTTTCACAAATAGTCCTATCATATAAACATGGATATCATAATGAGTTATGATTTAATAGTATATACCTGTTTAAACGTTTATGATAAACTGTCAAGTATTATAAATAATATGGTTATTTATTTTCAATATTATATGAGTTAATTATATGCAGATTCCGCTCCTTGGAAGTTGCTAGGAGCATGATTGGTTTCTATTAATATGATCGTAACTGACATTCAAGGGGTCGTGTCAAAGGTTCATAACAAATATACCGTTATTATGAAATCATAATTTGAATAATATTATACATGGCATATCTAAGGATAAATGATTCTTTAGGGACAAAGTGATTTGAATATGCATTGGCATACCTATGGCAAAAATCTGATCTCAATATCATTGGTATAATTGGCAAAATTGATCTCGATGTGCATTGGCACAATCTATGGCAAATAAGTTTCTCTTCGACCTCTTTTGTCTGTGCAATGGAGCATTGGGGGTGAGTTTGTGCTCACCTGTCGTTGATTACAACTGCTTGGGTATGTGATGATAGTTATTAATAAACTCGAATTGGCTATATTAGAAATTCAGACGGTTCCGCAGAATCGATAGAAATTACATTAGAAAGTACACGTGAAATCATATGTCTCTCTTCAGGCTCCATTCGTCTATGCGTGTTGGAGTGGGGTGAGGTTGTGTGTCTCGCCCGGGTGATGGGATGATACCAAATAAATTGTTTATTTGATGGAATTTATATATATTGTATGTATAACAGTAGCTTTGGCGTTTGTGCTTTGTGTGTATGTTAAGAGTTGAATTCCGTTGATAGCCATCATGAATAAAGGCGGCCTCTCGCATGGCATGGCGTGACTTCCGCAAAATTACCTTTTGGTCTTGTCAGTCACTTCTAGGGTGTGGTGGTAATTGAATGGTGTGAGAAAATTGTTCATATCAAAAGGTTTAGGTTACTTATGCTGAGCTTGTTTTGTGAACAGAAATTGTCTATAGAGAACGGCATTAAAAAAAACTGGTGTTTTTTACATCCATATCAATACTGCTGAAAATATTGCTTAGTTTGCCTAGCTTGACTGATATTATTTGTAAAAGACTATATTCTTTCTGATAAACCAAACAAAATACGATTTAATTATGATCTCCACCTGAATTTTTTTGTTCAAAGTGTTGGATTTTCCTCATTTTTAGGCTTGTTTTCTGTGTGAATCAAACGATAGGTGGTGACCGTCTACGTCTGAAAATAACCAGCTTGAAACAGCGCCCTCGTAATTTAAAGCTTGATAAAATGATATATCTATGCAAATTTTCCTTTCTAAATATATAAGACTCGATATGATTGGTCAATGTTAACCCCCGCGTTTATTTCGGTGAAGCTATCTCATATTATTGTCGAGTGGACAATTTCTATTACTCTCGACACAGCCTGCATATAGTCTTTTGCGCAGTCAACCCTTTTACGCTACAATGATTTGGATCAATGCATGCTTTACAACCACGAAACACACAGACTGTGCATAGTTTTACTATGTTGTGTTATTGTTTGGTAGAAGCATTCTGAGACCGCCGATAACATGAATACTTTTCTAGTTTTTGATCAAGTTTAGTATTTATATCACACAATCTTTAAGATGTTAGTAGCTGAATATATTGTCATGTTACTAAGTCAATATGGATCTCGTAAATCTATTAGAAATATTGAAATTTTGGACTGAAATATTTGAAACTATTCAGTTGAAGACGCCGAATTCTGAGTGAACCACAGCTGTGTGTAAAGCAATGGGGTTCATCCATGCATTAACTTACGCACACATTACGGAATATGGCGACCTTGGAGTGTTTTTAACTTACGAGCAGTCAATAATTAGGATACCTTTTTGCTCAAAACCTTTTGATATGCATACATTCTTATAAGTAGCGTATTGAAGTTTGGTGTGCAAGTTTTATCAAATAAAACATGCTGAGTGTGAAAAACAGTTTTTCATTGATTTTCAATATTGTCATGCTATATTGGAACAGATAAAGATAAAATAAACAGAGTAAGTAGGAAAAATTTTCCCAATTATACAATAGTGCAGGTATTAGATTTGGAATGAATGTTGTTTTTATATGTTTTTTCAAACACAGTATAAATCATTATGATACACCCTGAATGTGTATATCATGAAATTACACATAACATATTACACCTACATACGAACCATCTGACCACAAGCCCCTCTTTGGGTAAAACAATAGGTCTATTCGCCTGATAATCACAATTGCCATGTGTCAGACTACATGAAACCAATGTTAGCAAAATAGACTGATATTATATTTTATATTATTATGTGATTTGAGATGTTGTGTATACAGTGTTATACCCTCATGCAATTTTCCACCTGTCACCTCATTAAAGAAGAAACATAATATTAACCATTTTTGGACTTACACTTTTTCCAAAGCCTAAAAAATACTGCAAGTCACGACTTGCGAATCCCCTTAGCTGGGAGTGGGAGATTCACCTAAATGGGGTCAAAGGTTACATATGGGTCATTAGAGGTCAATCTGGGTACACCCCATGAACATCTCGAGTCCCCTTACCTAAAGATTATTGTCACCAAGTTTGGCTGAGATTGAAGTCTGACTTTACATGAGAGCCCAAAACGGCAACAACAAGTGCAGTTTAAAGTGTTGGCAAAATGGGGTCAAAGGTCATCTAGGGGTCATTAGAGGTCAATCTGTGTACACCCCATGAGCATCTGAAGTCCCCTTTACCCAACGATTATTGTTATTGTGACTTTTCATATTAGAGCACTGAACAGGCCGAACCTAACCAAAAAGGCTAACCAAAAGGGAACATACACATAACACACCACGGTTCCTGCTACATGTAGGTCAAAAAATTATTGGGTCCACTGGACCCATAATCTACCAATTCTCAAAATTATGGGGTCCAAGAAAAATGATTGGGTCTAAGATCAAGTCAAAAAAATGATTTGTGAATTAATTGTGAGTACGGATACAGATACGGAGTCTAATTTTTTTTGTCTACTCTATTTATTAGTTGTTTGTAAATAGAAAGATAAGTAAATAAATAGAAAGAAGACAACTATATAAATGTGTTTTTTGTCATTCTCTGTTCACTTTATTGTTAAGTAGTAAAACTTATTGTAAAGTTAAAAAGTAGTAAAAACATGTGGCTCAAAGTTTTCCTTCAAAATATTCACCCATGCAGTAATCCCTATAACAATCACTGATTCATCTTCAATTTTATATTACAACGAACGATGAAAGCGATGAACTTGATATGTCGGAGACGAAATAATTATAATTATCATAATTTATTCAACCTTTGCCCTCATACAATAAAAAATCTGCCCCTCATACCATATTATAATCAATGCAACATCATGTTTAACAACCAATCAAGCGTCACTATTGGTCTGTTGAAGAGACGAAAAAATAGCGAGATGGAAAAAAATACGCAACACGCACATGTTTAATCTCTCTTGAAAATTGGTCGTATACATACTGTATTGACGCTGTTTGCATTCAACGACGACTACGGACACAACGAAAACATTGCAGATGAGGAGAAAACATGGACGATGGTCGAGAGTTGTACAAGGAAGACGAGGATATTCAATATTTTATTACCAAGTATACTTTTATTCGGATCGTCACGAAAACTGATATAGCTTACACGTGCAAGATTATGTTGACACCAGATCAAAAAATATTGCGTCCAAATGGACACAAAAAGAAGAAAAAAGGGTACAATTTAAAATTTAAAAACATTGCGTCCCCAGATGCGAAAACACAGTGTAGCGGAAAGCCTGATACACACACCCCTACATCTATAGTCGAGTACCAACCCATGTGAGGACCCGTATTAAAACATGTATAAAAAGTGTATACAGACACACATTACATGATCACAATATCCCCCTATGGCTTTTCAAGCCAGGGGGATAAAAAGGGGAGCTTTTACAGAATATTAATCAATATTGCTAATATTAATACATGTAATACCAACATCACCTGAGCTGGTGCTTGTTTGTAAAATATCACCTTGGGTGATAAGTTGTATAGCGTATCCATAATACAAATGAGGAGGGGTTAAAATGCCTATGGAAGTGACATAAAAGATCCATTTATACAGAGACCAACAGCGTACTTTGTTCAATAATGCTTACTATACCACTGTCAAATCAATCACCCTATCCACTATTGGATACAAACACACACTTCTGATTCTGGTATACAATTTGGTTGATTTATTTTACACTTACTTTTGTTTGGATTACAACATGCCTTAATGTGTGTTTCCCTCGTTTTGCTATCGACAGATATATGTTGATCATTGTGTAGTCTTTCTGTTTTCTGTAAAATAAGATCATCAGGCATACATATTTAATGCTAAAGATCGCTGTGCATGGAGAAAACGTGAGGTCGACTGCTCTGCAGCCGAATGATGATGATGATATTTTGTAATCAAAATTCAGATAGATAGAATTTGTCTTATAATAAATAGAACAGGAAGCTGTACGATATTAGCTGCTATAATAATTAAGTAAACCACTAAACCACAAAGCCTGGTATCATAATAAATCACTTGCCCAAAAGTGTGTTTTATGGGATTTTTGATAGGTCAATAGATAGCATTACAGAATTTGAGTTTTATTATTATTATACTCCACTATTAACTGAAAGTTAATACAGGAGTATATTGTTTTTGTTTCTGTGGACCGACTATCATTTTCGAATTACTTGTAAACTAATCGACCTATTCCAACCAGAATCGGCACACGTTATTTTTTTCTCGACATGCGCTACGACTCCACGTTTCGGAAAAAAATATGCGCTGGAATTGTTGTTATCATAGATTTAGCTTATCTCAGATTATCTAATATTATCTCCCCCATTGAAAACAATGGGAAAATACTCCCGATGAGATATCTCAAAAACAAATTGAGCTAGTGCACTGATATTTGGCACACAGGTTGCTGACTACAATACCCGGACTTAATGTGCCACCGGGAAAATTTTGATCGTTTCCATGGCAACGGGAGCCATTTTAATCAAAAAACACCAAATTTCACCGGTTTCTATGGAAACCATGCACGAACAAAATCTGATGAATTAACCAAAATAATGCATCATACATGTTGAACATCATATCTAGCATCATGCACCCAGGTTTTAAAGTCAAACATGCAAAAATGAGAGATTTAGAGCTAATTTTTAATTTTTCACTACGGGTTCAGGGAAATTTGGTCGTCACGGAAACCCGAAAAGCCACGTCATACATTTTCAGCCGACCGATCTGAATCGACAATTTGTCGACTCGACCCGACGCTGAAAATTTCGTTCCAATCGCTCAATTCGTTCCCAAGATATTGCGCCGAGAAGGTTTGTGCCCTGTCTGGGCTTGCTGATAGTCTGCTAATCAGGCCTAATTGCGGCAATTTTCGTGGTACCGTAATGTTCCCGTTGCCAACCATGGCAACGGGAGCCATTTTAATCAAAAAATACAAAATTTCTCATTGAATTTCTGACCCTTTATCATCAAATTGCTTCAATGATTTTACTTCCTATTCCAAATCCAAGAGATGGTTTATAGGCTCACTGCTGCATTCAGAACTGTACGTGTCGTTTGATACATTGATTTACCGATACATTTATTATTCAGTCTCAAAGAGATGATATCACTATCAGAATTCAGATCAGATTATGAATCAATTCAATGGATAAGCTTATTTGTTTCAATAACTGTACCTAACTCTCGGATTCTATCGAAAGCTTCATTTCATGCTAATCTGTAAAAGTGTGACACTGGCAGGCAGGTAGAAGTAGAAGTAACAAAATGTTGTCAAATTCTAGACAAAACTTAGTTACCGTATATTGGCATAATTATTTGTCCCGCGCCGGGATTGATTGTTTGCTATAGGCCCGGCTATAGGGAGCACGAAACTAATTCGCTCCCCCATAGGCTTTACATACAAATGTTGACTTATTAAAACCGCTCTTTCAAAAATTCTTCGATCAATTTGTATGTGAATTTGCAATCTTATGCCTTAAATGGTTATTTATATTACATATATGAATATCAAGGCAAGTTAGCTGATTACATTTTTCAGTAAATGCCGCTGAATCTGGAAGTATTAATTTCATCACCTAATTGTCAGTCCTCAGGCTGGGATGCACGGTGGCGGTAAATCGGCGGATAGAATTATAGCAAAGCTCAAATCATCCTGTTTTTTACAAACTTTACGTTCATATTTCACACAACACATAAATGCAACATTCGAGTGGACAACACCAGCTAATGTGTCGATCTCGCACACTTTTGTTGTGCTTGATATAGGAACTATTGCTGTACTCAATTTTTGGCCGGAAGTGGATTTCTAGACTGAATTAGTTGTGTGCGCCCATAACTAAACACAGCCTGTGAGCGTGACACAAGGGAGCACACTACTAAATTCATTATTCATGACTTCCCTTTAACGTACAGCAGTCAATTCAAATTCGTCTAAATCCAGCTTGTGATTTGATCAATAAAATGTTAATGTATTTTGTCATCTTTTTATAAATTGATATAACTGAAAATCAAACCTTAGATTTTAAAATCTCAAATGAATTTAGGTTAACACAAATTATGATGTTATAATATGGAAGGTTCATTATACTGATCCAGTGTAAGTACTCACGTGTACGTTTCGGATACGTCTGTATCCTTTGTCAACACTTGTGGTAGTGATGATCTTGACGACTCATGACGCTTTTTGCAGTCTTGGAGTTGCCAGTTGATTTACTGGGGATTTTTTGCCAGATGATAAGAGATCATCAAAAACGTGAGTGAGGTAGTATTGCCCCTCGTCGCGGTTCATCGTTGAGGCTCCCTTCTTCCTGATTTCTATAGCCTCTCGGATCCATCTCTTGTACCTGTCTTGCTCCGTGCCTATAACCTTTGCCTCGTCCCATCCGATGACATGATTAGAGTCCACAACATGGTCTGTTATTGCCGACTTGTTAACTTGAGTGAGCGACGCCTTTCTCCTTGCTCTGGTGGTTGTTGTATTGTTTGCCTTTTCTGCCTCTTTCTTGTGTTCGCCGAGTCTTGTGCCGAATTGTCGTCCGGTTTCACCTATGTAGCTCTTATCACAATTCTTACATGGAATATCATAAATGGCGTCCGAAATACTGTGAGGATCTCGTTTGTCCTTGGGATGTACCACTAGATTCCAAATTGTGCAGTGTGGTTTCATAGCCGTGCCGATTCGGTATGATTTCATTGTTCGTGCGACTCGCTCGGAGACACCTTTGACATAAGGTAAAACAACAAACCCACGGCTCCCGGTGTCTTCATTTTTCTTGATGTTTTCCTTTTTCTTTGTTTTGGGAGTAGCCATCTGTTTTTTCATTTTGTCGAATGACCAAGGTGGGTAGCCGCATACTTGTTTTTGATGATCTCTTATCATCTGGCTAAAAATCCCCAGATGATAAATCAACTGGCAACTCCAAGACTGCAAAAAGCGTCATGAGTCGTCAAGATCATCACTACCACAAGTGTTGACAAAGGATACAGATGTATCCGAAACGTACACGTGAGTACATACACTGGATCAGTATAATGAACCTTCCATATTATAATACAATCAACGATCCTTATGAACCTTTTTGGTAACAAATTATGATGGTTTCCGAGGATTGTTTTCATCTAAAATTGGTTTGCCTCTCCTCTTGAAAATGCAACCCTGCTATATTTTTTTATCTTTTTCATTTTTTTACAATGATAACACTGGACTATCGATTCAAGCAAAGCTGATACGTTAATAGTGGAATATTTGTTCTCTTTGAGTACCTTTCTTGTTATTATTATTATTATTATTATTATTATCTCACTAACAGGTACCTTAGGGGGAAAGAGGTTTTTGTTATTCACTCATTATTACGTTAGGGCGAAAATAATGTTTCCCCTAAACGTAATTTCTTTCATAAACAATAATGCGCTTTATTCCGTTATAAATAACAACGGAAATTACTATTCATGAGCTAATTAATTATGCAAATTTATTCAAATATTCAATAAATTTGCATAATTTGTACGACGGGCTGTCTCTAACAGTGACTAAAGACAGCCCGTCGTACAAATTATGCAAATTTTGTGAATATTTGAATAAATTAGCATAATTAATTAATTTATGTAAATGAATGTTATTGTTAGTTACTCTCATGTAATTTTTCCCCTTATGGTTATCATTAGCGTTATTATTATTATTATTATTATTATTATTAGTATTATTAGTATTATTATTATTATTATTATATACCCTGTTGTTCAAACAAGTATAAAAATTGTTTGTGATATTGTGATGTGGTATATTAATAATGTGATTGGACCATAAGTATTCATTTTCTTTCTGATTTGAGACTGTTTACACCAGTTGGCATACACCGATGCACCACAAATTGACTGGTGTACTACCACAAATCCTGGAATCTGTGATTATATCAAGAACAGAATTCCAATATGGACTTCTGTAGGAAAAGACCACATTCTATTGAGTTTCAGATCTGTTTTAATAGTTACATCAGTCCAACAACAACTAATAATTTCAATCGATAAAATGCGTTCAAAAATAGAAATTATCTTTTGCACACTTTATCAACAGTTAATAGAGACTAACGGCCCAAGCCCTAATTGCAACTTACATGATTTTCAAATGGCAGCAGTTGGTTGTCATCAACATTGGCACAGGCTTGAACTGTATCAAACAACACAAAATACAAGATTAAAATATACCCACTTGAAATAAAATTCAAACTAGAGCTAATTGTGATCATAGATCACGGATATTAGTCGAGGGCATTGACCTTTGAACTTGTTATATGGCTGATAGTTGTCAAAGGACAATTATCTTATAATATTTTTAATTGTACTATATTGGAAAGTTATTGTCTTAAATTCCGGCCCTGTGGTAGTGGAAAAATTACTTTTTGGCCCCAATGTGACCCCTTCTTGGTCGAGGGCATTGACATTTGAACTTGTTATATGGCTGATAGTTGTCAAAGGACAATTATTTTATAATATTTTTAATTGTACTATATTGGAAAGATATTTTCTTAAATTCCGGCCCTGTGGTAGTGGAAAAATTACTTTTGGCCCCAAGGTGACCCCTTCTTGACCTTTGACCTCAAGATCATGATTGACTTGTTTTCTTGTCTCATCAATGCGCACAAGGTGCAACAAGTATAGTCAAAATCGGAGCATTTCTTAAATTTTACACCTGAATAGTTCAATGACCCCTAGTGACCCCATGACATGTCATTTTTAATAGCCGAGGACTTATATGTACATGGATGCATAAAGTCCGGTTAAATCGGAAGGATTTCTTAGATTTTACCATTGTATAAGTCAATAACCCCATATGGCATGTCACTTTTAATCACTGATGAGCCTATATGTACATGTAGGCAAGAAATCTTTTGACCAATTCTGACAATAATCAATTATTTCCTCTTGGAGGAGTAGCATTTTGATTGAAAGGATTACAAATTAACATTTTGACCCCTAGTGACCCATTCTTGACCATTGACCCCAATGTTATTACTAACTTTATTTCTTGGCTTATCAATGCGCATAAGATAAAGATAAACAAGTCTGGTCAAAATCAAAGCATGTCTTAAATTTTACACCTGTATAGTTCAACGACCCCTAGTGACCCAATGTCACATGTTACTTTTAATCACTGAACTTTCTATATGTGCATAGATCCAAGGAATTTTTTGACTAATTCTGAGTGAATGGAGTGAAAAATTACATTTTGCCCCTAGTGACCCCAAATATTTTTCATTTAAAAAAAACCAGAATTTTATATGTGCGTACGGTTCTGAGGAATGTGTTGACCAATTCTGATGGTCCTGGGTCATTTCGTTAAGGAGCAAGGGCGTTTAAGTGAAATATCAAGTTTTGACTCCTAGTGACCCCTTCTTGATCTCTGACCCCAAAGTCATGCATTTACTTTTTCTTGTCTTGTCAATGAGCACAAGATGCAACAAGTACGAGCAAATTCGGAGCATGTCAAATCACGTTTTTGACCCCTAGTGGCCCCTGTGTGACCTTTGACCTCTTGTGCTTTCTGGCCTGAGTAGTGGTTCACCAAAGGGTACTTATAGCTGAATATGGTCAAAATCAATCAAAGGGTTACGGCGCTATGGCTCTGTTGCCAGAAAGAAAGAAAGAAAGAAACGGTAGCAACACAGTATATTAGTCGAGATAAATAAGTTAATATAAGAACTATATGATCACATGTTACAGGGTGCACTACACTAAATGGGGTATCCCCTACCCTTAAGTCAGTGTTTAAAGCTAGAATCGGAAAGTATGCATCACAAAATCCTCAATTTAAAAAGACTTGATAGTAATGTAAATGCCTATGATTTTTGATTAATTATGATTAATGGGACATCACCTACATGCACCCTGACTATAAACTGTGAATATCATCTAGGTAAATATTGAGATCTTTCAAAATTGTGCTTTTTACTGAAAACATTGGCGATAACGGCGACATTTCCAAGCTCGTCAGAGAGGTAGTCAGTCAACTCCATGGGCATATTTTGGAAAATCAAGCAGGCTCACCTACCTATTTTTTTCACTTTTTGGTGGGGAAATGTAATAATCTATAAGAAAAAATCACTCTACAGGGTGTATCAAAAAAATTAGGACACTTTTTGATGATGGTTTAAATCCTTGTTAAATCACTGAAGCATGACCAATTTTTATTTCAATGTAAAGTACAACCGATAAAGATAAAATCCTGAAGAGATGAGAAAAATCCATAATTAATTAAGGAAATTGTGACCTATTAGGCAAGGCAATCTATTTTGTAGTATGTACAATGGCCATTCACACAGTAACAGTAGAGTAACATGTACGCGCACACTATTTATGCCAATATCATGGTAATGAACCATCGATAGTGGGTTCGAGAACTTTTTTGATTTGCACAGAATATGCATGCATCTGATTTGTGGATTATTTAGCCAGTATTGATTTGTGCCAGAATTAAATGGATTACCAAACTAATCTTTGCTATTGACTGATAGATTATTTTCTATGTTTATAATTATTGTAACGTATTGAAACGTAAACCATGTTATGTACTGGTCTATACATGTAAATCCCATTGTACAAACCAGTAAATGACATGGTTTACGCAAATTATGCTAGTTTTCTTATTTTTCATCGGATTGATCTCATATTTTCAGGATATCATAATAATTAATTGGGCTTTACATTGATACTAAATTGGTCATGGTCCAATGATTATAACAATTATTACACCGCCATGAAAAAGTGTCCTAATTTTTTTGATACACCCTGTACAGGGTCCAACTTCGCAATTTAGTGGTCTAAAACAGAGTTTTATATCAGTGTTTTTGTACATATCCCTATGGAGCTCTATTTAGTAGTGTGACCCCTTAAGGGAATTCGGCCATATTTGACCCCTGACCCCGTATTTAAGTATAATTAGGTCAGATATCAGCTGTTTTTGAATTTTATTGCAGACAAATATTGTAACCAAGGATTTATCAACCAGATTGGGATGGTTTCGATCCAATAGTTGCCTTAATTTGACCCATCTGAACGTGTTTTGTAAGTAAGCCTATTGGAAACTGTGTAATTCTGTGCTATAGAGAAAAAAGTGATTTTTACACAAACCGCAAATCTCAGAGGGGGCGGAGGTATGCAGAACTTAATTAAACCTTAAATATTTGGTAAAGATCATTAGTGTCAATTCCACGTGTATTAGAATCGGAGATGGCTTTTTAATTACAGTTTAGATCATTTTAGACCCCGCGCCGTACGGAGGAAGGGTGGGGGGGAGGTGAGTAGGCAAAACTTGATTTTTTTTTTAAATAAAAAAATCTTAATTAAACCTAAAATCGTTTAAAATTAATTGTTTTGTTATTTTTAAAATAACATTTTACTCTGAATTTTGTTCCTACTAGCGAAAGTTAAACCCTCATATTTCAGCCATTTCGATAAATATACACGGTAAACTTTAAATCGTTTAAATCAATCATTTACGTCTATGGCACGTGTCCGAGAAGTCTTAATGTCGCAGGGTCTTGCATTAAAAGACAGGGGGTGGAGAAAATGAGCTTTTATACAGAGCTCTATGGAGAAAAAATTACATAATCGTCAATATCTCGAAAAGAAAATCATTAATCAAGCAATTTTTTTCTTCAGATTAACTTTTTTTGGGGTAGCCTATATAGACACTGGGACGTAGGTCTGTATCAATCAATCTAGCACTCTCCATGTAGGGGATAGATGAAATGTGGCTTAAAATGAAGCTAATATATGCCTGATCAATATTTTACCTTATCCCACGTTCGTAGGTTGCACATTATGACCCTAGACCTCGATTTAGGGTCAAAGGTCACATGTGTTTCAATGGGAAGTCAAAAACTAAATTTAACATGGTAAAAAAACTAAAAAATGAGCTATTGACTATAAAAAGTATGTTATATTGTTGGGATAAGTGTTTTAAACAAAAAAGTCAATCACAACTTTGATCGTAGATCAATAGTTTTTGAACTGTGACCTTTTGAAAATTACAAGTTGGCCAAAATAGACCATTTTGGTCATATTTTCGCAAAATTGGCACAAAAATGACATGATATCATCATTAAAAAAATATTTTGACTCATTATGAATTGATAAACCATGTTATAATGTTGGTATATAGATGTACCTTACATTACAACACATTTCAAAAATCAATGGTATGTTGATGCCATGGCAACCAGCATTAATATCCTTCAAATCCTTTAAATTTGACTCAGATTTTACCCATTTTCGATGAATTTGAAGGATATTAAAGCTGTTTGCCATGGCATGCGGACACCATTGACTTTTGAAATGTCTTTTAATGTAAAGTTCATCTATAAACCAACATTATAACATGGTTTATCAATTCACATTGAGTCAAAATATTTTTTTAATGATGATAACATGTCATTTTTGTGCCAATTTTGCAAACAAATGACCAAAATGGCCTATTTTGGCCAACTTGTCTTTTTCAAAAGGTCACAGTTCAAAAACTATTGATCTACGATCAAAGTTGTGATTGACTTTTTTGTTTAAAACACTCATCCCAACAATATAATATACTTTTCATAGTCAATAGCTCATTTTTTAGTTTTTTTACCATGTTAAATTTAGTTTTTGACTTCCCATTGAAACACATGTGACCTTTGACCCTAAATCGAGGTCTAGGGTCATAATGTGCAACCTACGAACGTGGGATAAGGTAAAATATTGATCAGGCATATATTAGCTTCATTTTAAGCCACATTTCATCTATCCCCTAGATGGAGAGTGCTAGAATTGTTTTCTGAAGGAATAAAACATGCACGGCCTACAGTCTAATATAGGAATCTTTTCTTATAAAATTAAAATTAAAAAAACGAAGACAAATTATATAATTATATAATAATTATAACCCCCTGCCCTTTCAGTAAAAACAAACAAACTACCTAGACATTCAATTCAACAACAAGAATTTCTTTCAAAAGGATGACTGCTGTCCTGACAAGTATTTCTTTCAAAAAGGATGGTAGCTATCCTCACAAAATGTAATATTGCTATGTTAATTTTGCTATCTTCAGTAGATAGCAGGTATCCATGCATGACAATTTCCACTCATAAATAATTATAACAACATGGAAATATCATTAAAATGGTCATAAAATGTTCCAAATGATTCAAGGTAACTATTCCAGTACATTTCAATTCAAGTACATTCAGCACAATATCAATTTCCTTAAGGGTGTACTACACTAAATGGGGTATCCCCTACCCTTAAGTAGGTGTTTAAAGCTAGAATCGGAAAGTATGCATCACAAAGTCCTCAATTTAAAAAGACTTGACAGTAATACAATTGCGTAAATGCCTATGATTTTTGATTAATTATGATTAATGGGACATCACCTACATGCACCCTGACTATAAACTGTGAATATCATCTAGGTAAATATTGAGAGATCTTTCAAATTTGTGCTTTTTACTGGAAACATTGGCGATTACGGCGACATTTCCAAGCTCGTCAGAGAGGTAGTCAACTCCATGGGCATATTTTGGAAAATCGAGCAGGCTCACCTACCTATATTTCACTTTTTGGTGGGGAAATGTGATAATCTTTAAGAAAAAATCACTCTACAGGGTCCAACTTCGCAATTTAGTGGTCTAAAACAGAGTTTTATATCAGTGTTTTTGTACATATCCCTATGGAGCTCTATTTAGTGGTGTGACCCCTACAAGGAGGTGTAATTTGTGATACATGGTCAAAATTGGCAACATAAAAAGAATTCTTTTGATATGTTTTAGGTATTGTCACCCTATAATAATTTAATCATTCATACCAATTTATGGTTAAAAATCACACTTGTCCAGGCAAAATTTTCTTATTAAAGAGTTTATTAAGTCCGTTGATGGCAATAATAACTAGATATTTTAAATGTGTTTTTCTGAAATTAGACCTGCTGCACCAAAAGAAGCACAACATTTGAGTGGTTAGCTGTATATCGCCTTTAACCAATTAATACCAGTTATTTTGAGCTTCTCGGAATTAAATTTCAAGGGCAGTATATTGTATATAAAGTGCTTCCCATTGTGCTCCCCCTTTTATTTGTTTGACTTTTTGACTATTTTGAAATGGGCAATAAAGAGGGCGGTAAACACCAATAACATTTTTCATATTATGCAGATGTATTTGCGTTCATGGGTTAGTCATCATCGACGTGAACATCGACCGGAAAATCGTCTTGTCAATACATTCTCAATTGCTTTAATCAAATTTGCAAAGAAGCCGAAGACAAATCAGTGGGTCCCACAACAAAGCTGTTTTCTAGGATTGGAATCCGATTCAGTCAAACAAGTGATCAACTAGAAAAAAATCATGTTAAAGGTTCAAAATGTGCATGAATGAGTGAAAATGGTCTATAAAACGGGATGTGTTGTCACATTGAAAACTATATGTTGAGCCTACCTTTGAAAAAATGATTACCTGGAATAGTTATATTTAAAATGTTGACCATATAAAATTCACTCACTTTGTTTTTGCTCTTCATCATGCACTTCTACTGAGCTTGGTGTAAACCCACTTACAACAGCTGGAAAATAAAGTCATTATATTTGTTAGAAGAACATATGCCAACTAAAAGTTTCCACAGATTAATCTGCTTGAATGCATTGACAACAAGGAATTGTGTATACTGTATTACAGGAGTTGTAAGTGGCGTACTCTGTCTTGAAAGTTGTTAGTGAAATCAAAGATAAGGGGTGCCTTTTGAGCAAGATTTTGATGAAAGGATTGACCAAAGAATTGACCCTATGTGACCTTTGATCTCATGTTCACCAACCCTTCACCACTTGCAATGTTTCCTGACAGTTTGACTGTCGTGCCATAGACTCTATTGAAAAAGCTCCATCCAAACACATACAACTCGCCTCAGCTCTCTTGGTTAAGGAGAAAGTCTGTCTGTCAACAGTATGAATCTATGCATATTGTGCCACAGGCAGCAGTCAACAATCATGCTGTAAGCATGCATGATCAAACGATTTTCTAGACACCCCCTAAACACGTTTTACATACCAAGCAGGTACACCTGCGCGTCCAAGCACCTCTGAAATGGACCCTAAATGGCGTAAACCAGAACACTATTTTGATACCCTAAATGGCGTAACACATACAAACCCTACCCTAAACGGCGTTACCAACACTCAATAATACACCCCTAAATGGCGTAATAAGCAATGCTCAAAATAATCTTAATTCATAATCACATATCAAAAAATAATGCGCATCTCAACGCTCACTTATTCACTTCATTAAACACAGGAATCCACCGGTGATAATTTCTACCTGGACCAAACTTTTTATCATCAGGGGCTGGCTAATTAATTTTCTTCACTTTTTCGCTCGATTCTATTTAGATTATTGATATCTCTTTTAAATGAGCCTAAATTTAACATTATTTGATGTACGGATATAGTTGGCAATTCTGATTCAAAATGCACATTTTGTCAAGAAATCATCGCCATGTCAATGACGCGTAAGCCATTTCCTGCGTGGTTACGGCACTAAATTAATCAGTAAAATTCGTTGGTTTATTGCATTTAAAAAATTCGGACGGCTAAGAAATCTACGGGAACTACTCTTTCCTATGAAATAAGACTCGAGATGATTGGTTGAGAGGAAGAAGTTGGCAATTTTGATTCAATCATGTGTGTTCTATCTTTTCCAGACCAATGCTGGAAGTGTGCGAGGTCAAAAATCGATCGATCGATACCAATGTCAATAGGTAGATCAATAGTAACCAAGTCTCTGTGTGTTGATGTTCATGGATGCATAGAGATGTACATAAAAGGTCACATGTCAATGACGCGTAAGCCATTTCCTGCGTGGTTACGGCACTAAATTAATCAGTAAAACTTGTTGGTTTATTGCATTTAAAAAATTCGGACGGCTAAGAAATCTACGGGAACTACTCTTTCTTATGAAATAAGACTCGAGATGATTGGTTGAGAGGAAGTAGTTGGCAATTTTGATTCAATCATGTGTGTTCTATCTTTTCCAGACCAATGCTGGAAGTGTGCGAGGTCAAAAATCGATCGATCGATACCAATGTCAATAGGTAGATCAATAGTAACCAAGTCTCTGTGTGTTGATGTTCATGGATGCATAGAGATGTACATAAAAGGTCACATAGAGTATATAGTAAGAGCTGGGGATTTCTGGATTGTTTTATGCTCGTATCAGGTAATAATTTATCAATATGGTGACATTCATACAGATATGCATGTGATATGCATGATGTAGAATGCATGCAAAATAATTTCCACACTTGTAACAATGCATAAAATTGGCAAGTATATCAATTTTGCATGCATACTAACATTATATTATTTTTCACATGTCTGTACGGGCTAGTTCTGGGGGCTACTGTACCCCATACTGTACAATATGAGGAAAGGTGCAGTATTCATATGTATTTGTCTTGTTCTAAGGTTTCACAATTAAATAAATCATCCAAAAGAAAACACATAAGGTCAACATACAATATAATGTGCTTACATGGAGAAAGCATTTACATTGTGTTCTAAATACGGATGGTTGAGCACTCCCAAATGGTAACCATGCAATATGCAATGACAATAAACAGTTCCAAGTTTGTTCCTTGAGCCTTACTTAATCGTTTAATCACCTACGGATAATCATATCCTTCTTCCTTTCACTGATACTTGACTAAGTTTACACTGTTTACTATTCGTAAAGACGATATCGCTTGTTCCCTTCGCAAGAGGCCATTTATCAACAACAAAGCTATTTCTAGAAACACTGAATCCAATCGATCTGAAACACTTTACTTTAGAGACGATAGAGGGCGTAAACTCTGAACATGGACAGTTGGACATTACATACACCAATTATTACCCCTGAACGTTGATACCTCGATGCTGTAATGGATACCCTAAAGTGCGGATACCCTAAAGTGTGATGCCCCTAAAAAGTACCCACGTTTTTTTTGGACGCGGATGCGTACCCGCTTGGTATGTTCACTGACCCCCCAGGTTTTACCTCTGATGCCAAAATTCACCATAAAATGTGTTTCCTCCTCATTTGACCCCCTAAATTAGTAAAAATTCAACAAGGTTTTTGAAAAAAAGCACAATTTCCTTGAAAATGGTCGATTTTAGACCCTTTTAGATCCCTTCATATGTAACGCATAACAGACCCCAACTAATAAATGTTTGTAGGCCCTATTAGTCCTCTATCAAATACACTTTATCCCATTAAATTCCACTCCCTAAACTTCTGAGATATGATCAACCTAGGGCGCGTTCCCACTGTGCCTGTTTGATACCATGATGTGGACTCAATGCTACATCGAGTCCACTTCCGAGCATAATGAGAACGCGCTATAAGTGGACTCGACCCTACATCCAGAATGTAGCATCGAGACCACCACAATGAGGTAGTCTCGCACCTAGAACCTAGTACCAAATGAGCTAATGAGAACGAGTTTACATTATCATATATGGACTCGTACCATTTGTTCCACAATAACAAGCATATCGCGCTGCGTCAAACTGCACCGCCGTCAGTCGCGCGCTTCAAAATGCAATTTGATGCAGCCAATATATGTCATGCATGTGTGATAATTTACGCAGTAAGTACGCACAGCGCACGCGCTTAAACTTGTAAACAAGTAACATCCGGGTAAGTGGACTCGATACCACATCGGTATTTTGATGTATTTTATCGAACAATGAGAACGCAACATCAATGTTATGCATGTAGACTCGCATCTAGGTATGAGTCCACATTTACACAGTGAAAACACACCCTAAGTAACAAGAGTGTGACTCCCACTTTGGTCAATTTTGAACAGGAATTGGATTTTCAACAGAAAAAAACTGCATTTGAGATTCCATTGATGATTTATACTAGAATACGTCAGTGTATTGTTAATAATGTTATTGTTTAAAATACACTAATATTCAAATTATTCTTTGGTTTGTCATGTATAATATTGATACATTTTTTCTGCTTAAATTGAACTAACTAGCAACATTAGTAGGTATATATTATTATTAATTTTATTGATTATGTTCAATTACACACTGAATGACAATTCTAATAAAAGAGTTCTCTGCACATGAAAAGTGGCCAAAGCTGAATTTGACATGCCTGAGTAGATTTGCCATAACTTGATAATTAAAGCTGAACATTATTATTATTAGTTCAGGTACAATTGTTATATTTGTCATGGAAAAAAAAAATCATGTTTCACATGGACACTTTTTTGACACGCCCTGTATTATTCCCAATCGTAGTTTGATTTCCCCACGCATGCTCCTCACAATATCAAAATATACAATGAGAAACATAGATCCTGATGTCGTTTGAAATGGCTACACAAAAACAACATCATGACGATAGACCTACGTTAGTAACAGAGGTCTAAAACCACAATAATTAGTTTTTTCATTATTTAAAGCCAGTAAAGAACTTCAGTTTCTTTTAAAAGATTAATGGTTTACACTATTCCTCAGAAAGACCTCATCTGGCTGGTGCTGCTTATTGGGGGGGGGGGGGGGGGGGGGGGGGGGGGGGGGGGGGGAGGGGGTACATAACACATGAAACTGCCAAGATTTGTAAATCTATTTTTTAATTATATAAACAAATAGTAACATATCATGCTTACTTTCTCTTTCTTTCTTCTTCACCTTAGTTGAACGGTGACAAAGTTGACGTAATGAGTCCCTCTCTGAAAAAGAAAGCCATGTTAAATTGATGAAACTTGAGAGATTAAAATTATAGGTGAAATAACAACGAACTACATCACCATGCAACAACTCTGAAATTCATGCTTGCACAATATAATATACCAATCCCAGTTTTTATCATAATTGAGGGAGCAGCCTCCAACACATCTCTTAGTGTCAATGTAGGTCTTTTTAGCAGTTACCACAGGGAATCTCTTAAACCACTCCCGCCTTGTCCTCGTTGGAAAGTTTGTCTTTTGGGTGGACAAGCATTTTTAAGGCTGGTGTGTGATTTAACTGCCGAGCTGATGTTGTGTTTGCCCAATATCCTCTGAACCGGTACAGTGACACCTTGGATATATGGGAGAGTGACCGAAGTTACAGATTTTTTGTCGGAGTCTTTCGTCTTTTTGTTGACTTTCGCTTTTGCTTTGGGTTTAGACATTTGTTTCTTTACTTTGGTGAAAGACCACTCCGGGTAGCCACACAATTTGAGAGCTGATTTGATTGTACAATTGTGGATTATTTCATAAGACTGGCATATATGATAGCAAAGTTATGAGGTATGAGGTAGAACTTATTGAATGACCCTCATATAATCATGATAACATGTGTAAATGGTCGACATCATGCACATCAATTACCTTCACACAGAATGTCTTGTCAGAATGACCAAGTGTGTTGATAACTTGTCTATTTTCATCCAATTAAGCATTCATCCACTAGTGATGGGTAAAATAAACTGTGAAAAAACAGTCTTTTGTTACATTTGATAGCAAAGTATGTGAAGTATGCCACTGATTACTTTAATCAGTTGATTTATTAGGTACTGTGAACGTTTAATTGTTACATTTTACTTGATATCTCAGAATTTCCCACAAGGCCACACAAATATGGAATCTTTGATACCAGAGTAAAATGTTTTTCAAAAGAACCCTAAAAAAAATCATATTTAATCATTTACAGGCATTCTCAGTGGATTAGTTTGGAACACAGAACACCATGTAAAAACTAACTTCTAAGTATTATAAGGTTCCACTAGGATTCAAACCCAAAATCTATTGTATATCAGTTTTTCATTATGTCTATACACATCGCAGTCTATACCACTACGCTACCGAGGCGATCTGCCAGAAGCCATGTTTTTATTACATATGACCATTACGGAATAAAGCTCATACACATAATTGACTATTATTTTGAATGAGTACAATCTGCGATCAATAATGAACATTGCCTCTGACTATGATGGTATATACAAACCTGTATTACAGAAAATAAAATTGCTTCCTGGACACCCTCATCAACAAAAATGAAGATGGATTAGTAAAGCTAATGGGTAGTCTATAGAAAGCCCACACAGACCAATTTCTAAACTATCAATCTTTTATCCTCTGTACCAGAAATTGGGAGTTATAAGAACTCTTTATGATCGGAAAGCAAAAATTGTCACGTAAGTAGATGTCACGTAAGTAGATGTAAGTAGATGTTGAGAGAGGAGAAAAGAAATATAAGAAGCATTCCATCTATGTGACTATCCAAAGTAGACCTTTGACAAATGAAAACAAAGAAAACTGACCAAAGAAAAATTGATATCATGTGATTGGATGGAAGGAAGGTATGGTCATAGGCACGGATCAAGATCGGTTAAGAAATGGATCAAGGAGGCAGTGGAGATTAGAAAGAAACCGAGATGAGGGGCAAATTATCTTTCACCTGTTTTGGATGAACTTTTTACCAAAACACTGGCAACTCCAAATCCACCACCGGGATACTCACTCTTGCATTGGTCATATTAAAATAACTAACCAAAACCAAACAACGGTTGGCGAAATGTACATAGTGTGTATACTGTTTGGTTCAGTCTTATGAACCTTTATATCGAGGGCTCGGAAACACAAGGCCTCATCTCCATTTTTTCAAAAATGATATTTTGGTATCAAAGTTTTCAGAAAGAAATTCTCTTTCCAGTAACACAGCCTAATCTCCATAACACAACCCCTTTCAAAGTTATCCAGTATCACAAGGCCTCATCTCCATCTCCCTAATGTGTTTATAAATCTTCAATAGTCTTTTTCTCAAAATGGAGATAAGGCCTTGTGGTTCTGAGCCCTCGATATGTTAGAATCACAAGTAATCTTTCCAATAGGGATGATATTTATAGCCAAATAAATACAATTTTCCTGGTATAAATAATTCTGGGACATCCTGTATTTTACATACCTTGTTCATTTTCTTGTAGATGTGATCTCTTTTTCTTTTTCTTCTTCTTTTTTGTACCTGGAAAACAAATTGGTTGTTACTTTAAAATATAAAGAATTTTGTCAACATTTATTGAAAAATATTTGATTGTATAATTGACAAATTTACATCTTTGCATTGCATTTATAGCACTATTCAGTAACATTTGTTGCACATTTTCAGTTCCATGTATAAATAATAAAAAAAGTTCAGACGTTTGGATTTGGAAGTGATGCAAAAAAATGGGTCACTCTTTTTTACACCAACATCAGAAGTTGTGTTACAAACATGGGCGTTGTCTCAAACTATTTTGATTTATCACATGGTCTTCGTCAAGGATGCCCTTAAGTTGTTACATTTTCATAATTTGGCCATTGCAATCCGTAAAAATAAGTGTATTAAAGGTATTCATATTAAGGTAAATGAGTCTGTTAAGTAAACACAATATGCAGATGATACCACTCTTATCTTGGATGGCTCAAAAGATTCCCTCGTGCAATCCCTTAAGGTTCTTAAATCTTTCAGCAAAATATCTGGTTTAAGTGTAAATTATTCTAAATCATCAGTTTTAAAGATAGGTTCTTTAAAGAATGATGAGACCATTTTACATCCAGATGCTAATCTAATCTGGTCTAAGGGCCCTGTCAAATTCTTGGGAGTAAATATTTCTCTGAACAAACAACTACTTTTCACCCATGCTTTCAAGCATGGGGTATTAGTTTGGTTTTCGCTCAGGGGGGTGGTCTGATAAGGAAGATAAGGGCAAAGAAGATTTCTTGAGCAACACCAGCATGCATCTTTTTCATCACATGACCCACTGATTTCTGCCACTAGTGTCTACTGGTTCCCATTGACATTACAGTACAATGAAAGGCATAAATATGGTCAAGCGAGGGTCTTTAAGAAAATCCGGAGGTAGGGAGTTCCTTTAATATACCCTACCACTGCATGTCTTCAATGGGGACTTTTAAAGAACGACCCATACACTTACAGTGAGGAATACAAATGGTACCCCTGCATGTCTTCAATGGGGACTTTTAAAGAACAACCCATACACTTACACAGTGAGGAATACAAATGGTAGGGTATTGTAAAGCTTTAGGGAGTTCCTTTATTATACCCTACCACTGCATGTCTTCAATGGGGACTTTTAGGATAGTAGATAACCATCAGACTAGTCAAGCAAGAGTCGGGTATAGGAAACAATTTGTAAGAGACACTTAGAATCCTTTTAGTAAGAACTATAAGCTCTGTATAAAGCAATACATGTGGCATTGCTCCCTAAGAAGGGATTGTTAACCCTGATACTTGCTAAATAGATGGCCTACCTTCTTCACCAAATAAGTATATAGGTATATACTGTCTTGGCTCATAACAAACCAAAATGAGCATCAATTGCGAACAAGATTTCTGTTTTTCCACACTAAACATGGCTTTTCCAGAAAAGAAAAGAAAAGTCCAATCTAATATAAATATGTAACTGAATTTAAAGATTCAATTATGGAAAGGCTGGTTTATTTCACTATTATCAGCAAAGTTATTGAGAAAGTACACTTTCACAGTATGGATTGTTATTATTTTGGTTCAATAATTTCAATGCAAAATATGTTTCGCGCAAAATCAAAAGTTAAAAATTGACATCATGAAATAAGTTTTGAAAGAGGAATAAGAACATCAATTATCAGTAATGACAATTTTGTGTGCTTGACATAATAAAAAGAGGTTTTTGTTTCATTTCAATTTTGGAATAGCTGGCAGTTTGTAGTTTTGATTAATGTGGAAATCAAGCTAAATATAATGTAGGCCAATGCATCCTTTAGGCCTATAACTTTTTTTCTCACCGAGTAATGACACCATGAAAATAAGCTATAGGTATTTATCCTCCAACTTTCACCAACCTATAAAGACCAATTTCATCTTTTAAAAATGAAATGATTAAAATCAGTGCCTTCCATTTATTTTATTTTTTATCTTAATAAATGGAATCATCTTGGGCATGGGTTATCCCTTTTAAAGGGAATTTTTATTGAGTTAAATTATGAGGTCCAGTTTCAGAAATTAAGCAAAATCTTAAACATTTGGTTACAAAGGGGTCTTATCCCTATTGGAAGAGTGTTAGTTATTAAATCTTTAGCTATTTCTCAGCTCACATATTTATTATCTGTTCTACCAAATCCTCCTGATTCGTTTTTGAAAAAGATTGAAAAGGTGTTTTTCAAATTTATTTGGAATGGTAAACAAGACAAAATAAACAGGGACACCATGTACAATAAAGTTGATGAAGGTGGTTTGAATATGACTAACATCTATGATTATAAAGATGCTATTAAGATATCATGGGTTAAAAGGTTTGTTGACCCTAATAATGAGGGCAAGTGGAAGATTTTGTTTGATAATGAAATTAAGAAAATTGGTGGTGATTGGATTTGGCAATGTGAGCCAGCTAACGTGTGTGATTTAAATGTAAATAAAATCAGCAACAGTTTTTTGAAAGATATTTTGAAAGGATGGTTGAAGCTACGTAAAAAGTACGAGATTGTTGATAAAATTATATGGTATAATTCCAAAATTAAGATTGGTAAAAAAACTGTCTTTTATAGAAGTTGGAGTAACAGTAATATTATTTTTTTTATCAGATTTAATTGAATCTGACCATTTGATGAGTTTCATGGAATTCAAGAAGAAGTATCATGCTGTGAAAACTAATTTTGTTGAATATTTTGGAATTGTTCAAAGTATCAAAAAGATTTTAAAGGAGTCATGTTCTAAGTTATTTACTTTGACTGGTAATTACGAGAGGAATGAACAGCTGATAACGGAAATTTTATTAACAAAAAGAGTCTGTAAATTTGCCTATGAAAAGATAAGGTACCATGTAATACCAAATGCGAAGCAGTACTGGGAAGGCAAGGCTCAATTTGATATTGATTTGTCACAGCCAATTAATGACTGGAAGGAAATGTACTCATTAGCTTTTAAATGCTGTATGGACTCATATACAAGATATTTTCAGTTTCGTTATATTCATAATATTCTACCAACAAACTATTTTTTGTTTAGGATTGGTTTAATAGAAACAGATATGTAGTTTCTGCAAAGTGAATAGAGAAACTGTAAAACATCTCATGTGGGAGTGTAATGTAACAAAAGATTTTTGGAGCAATCTTAGTACATGGATGAATACTGGGCTAAGTATCTTTTTCAATGTGAACTATCAGAATATATGTTTTGGCTTATTTAATGAAGATTTCGACTTTTTCAAAAATATAATCATTCTTTTGGTAAAACATTATATTTATAGATGCAGAGTTGAAGAAAAGAAACTTAGTATTTATGTCTTTAAAGCATAGGTGAAAATGACTGAAAAATCTGAGAAAGTTATTGCAGAAAGCAATAATAGAATGGCATCCCATAACAAAAGATGGGGGATATTGTTTTCATAATATTGTTTTCATAATGTTTTCTTTAAAAAATAAATATAGCATTATGTGCCTATATAATAGTAAAACTTTGTCTGGCACTTGTGGCGTCTGAATGTTGATGCCTTGTCTGTATTGATGTATTTTGTGTAGTGTTATTTTTGTATTTTGTTGATTTTTATTGTTGTATGTCATAAAATAAAAAGTCCCTATAAACGGGCTGGAAAGAGAAAGAAAAAAAAGTTCAGACGTTTGTGACAAAATATTATCAAATCTACCAACCCACCATATATTGGCTCATCAACCATTGCTTTGGACGGAATGGACGGATCATTGACTTGTGATGCCGCATGGAACCCATGCTCATGATTGCTGGACACAGTCACACCTCTTCTGCTTGAAGTTTCATCAACATCAGTAGTCATGGGGCTGCCACTACCAGTGTCTGTTGATGAGCCTAGCACATCATACCCAATGGATGCACAAGGTTCTCCTGGAATGTGTAGAAAAAAAGAACAATATCCCAAATGGATCATGTGTTAATTAGGATAGGTGAGTAATCATTCTAAATATTACCAAATAGGTTCATCCGGATCATTGATTAGAATCTGGTATGGAATAATCATTAGTGATCCAGTGTAAAAATAATAAATTAGTTTACGTGTCTCATCAATGCAATGAAATCAACATTTTTTCTGACAAACGAAAGTGGGGATCTCTTTGGTATGGCTCCTAAAAGCAACTCGAAATATTAGCTTCTCTGGAAAATTCCAGTAACCTTTTCAAAACATGAGCCATATTTAAGGTATTAATGAGGATTGCAAATCCCTACATAATAATTATATGTGCTTGCATTTTGTAATACAATCTAAAACTGATGATTTGTCAAAGACGATTTCCGGAAGCAAGGTAGCCCATAGCGCTATAACATTGATAATGAACTCATGAATATATAATGAACAAAATGCCAATGGGGTTTCACGGTGTGTATTTTGATTTGTCTCGATTTATCAGGTTTTGTTTGAAATCTGATGATCATAACATGCAACAAACATGAATTTATATAAAAAAAACTATATAACGCACACATTACAACATTTTTAGTCAAAATAATCAATAGTTTGTTCATAGAAGATGGAATTTCTAGGACATAATCACAGCACAAATACTTATGAGCAGCAGTGTATTTTTACCGTTCAAACATAGAATTCATACATTGTTACCTAATAGTCTGTTATTTCTGTCACAAACTTCTTCATTTTTTTAATCCAAAAATTCAGAGAAAGTTAAATATTGATGAGATTGGTGATATCTCATTAATAAAACAATTGACGAGTAAATAATATTTCATAGATGATTATATTTCAAGGTGCTGAAGACCAGGCCCCAAATGGCCATCCTTCAACAACCAAATCCTTTAACAAAATAGTTTTGAAGCCCAAGGATGTTCGAAAACTATTACAACATCTCAATCCAGATAAAGCTACTGGACCAGACCTGATTCCAACCAAGGTACTCAAAGAATGCTGTACTGAACTTGCCAGTCCACTCTGCTTCACTCGTGGTGTGTTTCCTAACCAATGGAAAACAGCATCTGTCACTCCAATCCACAAGAGAGGTTCCAAGGCTGACCCAACAAAGTACCGTCAGAAACAACTTCAACGCTTTCTTCTCAGCAATGATCTGATTTCCAGCAGACAGTTTGGATTTAGAGAAGGCCACAGTACGAGGGGGTATCAAAAAGTTCTTGACATCACCAAGAAGTGAAGGAGCCAGAAACTTTTTTTTGATATGTGACCCTTCAGACATCTTTAAAAAGTCACTGTGCAAAGTCACACATTTCTCCCACTTTTTATTACATGTCCACAGACCGCCATTGTAGAGATCCTCAGATTGACCGCCATTGATTGATCCTCAGATTGCCTCAGATTGCGTTATTCCCAAAACAGCAATGAATGGTTTAAAGTGTTGACAGAAAGGGGTCAAAGGTCATGTAGGGGTCATTAGAGGTCAATTTTTGTACACCCCATGTTACCCATAAGATTATTGTCACCAAGCTGGTTTGTAATGACCTTTGACCCCTTTCTGTCAAAACTTTACACTATTTATTGCTGTTTTGGTGAATAACGCAATCTGAGGCAATCCGAGGATCAATCAATGGCTGTCAATCTGAGCATGATCTGAGGATCTCTACAATGGCGGTCTGTGGACAGGTAATAAAAAGTGGGAGAAATGTGTGTCTTCATTGATGACCTTGTGGATGTCTGTGACAACAAGCTCTATCTGTACCAAGGCTCAAGATAAGCGGGCGCTGGGCGATTTTTACTCCTCGGTCCTTCTGCCATAGCGCCTGGTGATGCTGAAAAATAAATAACTGAGCGCTGATATTTTGTCCAAACCAGCGCTCGGTGACTATCGGGAAGCTTGCCCAAGACATCAAATTTTGAGTTTACAAAAAAAAATTGCCTTCTTATGCTTAAACTGTCTATTTTTTTTCTTATTTTAAAAAATTAGAAAAATGTTGGGGGGAAAACTGGGGTGCAAGAATTTTTTCTGGGGTGGGGGGGGGGGGCAAATGCCCCCCCACATCGAATTTAGCAACAGGAATTTCTGAAAGAATAACTGTGTCATATATCCCTCTTTGTGCCACCAAGGACTAGAATTTTACTGTTGATGGAGAACCCACGTTCCACTGATGCTTGACCATGACAAACAGTCAAGAGGAGCTGCATCAGTGCCCATAATTCCTTCAGATCCTGGTTCTCTGCCAGGCCAATGACTGAATAAAAGAAGGTATCCACTCGCTCTGTATCTACTGCAAAGCTCTCACATTGTACCTTGAATCTTCGTTGAAGAAGTTCCAGTAGATCCCTGAACTGACGCAGTAGTTCATCACATTCACGGGTTTGTCTCCAGTTGTGATCTACAAGCTTATCCAGTATGGTCCTGATCTTCTGTAGAGCAGTCTCCTGGTGAGCAATCATGAACCGGGGATCAAGTGCTTGAAATGCACGCACAATGGGGTATTTCAGTGGGCATCTCTCCAAGATCTTCTGTGTCATCACAGAGTAGAGTTTCAAGCAGTCAGCAAGATATTTCTTCTTTGCCAGAGGCGAGGCAGCCTTAGATATCAGTGCCTGGTCAATCACTCTCTTTGCTGCAAACCCTGGATCAACCTTGTCAATTTGTAGCCAAGTAGACTCATCACCAACAGCAACAGTGGCCAGTTTGTAGGTTGTTTTGGCCTCTGACAAAACTGAGCCCTTGATAAACCTGGTCATGAGGCTGCACAGGATATCACACAAATCATCTGTGATGTTTTGGACATTTTATATTTCATTCTCATTATTAAAGCAACTTCCATATTCATTGCCTGGAAATGTGTAAGTCACACTACATATGCACACAAAAAAGCCACCATAGCCATTCAGTCAATGGATAAAACTTAGACAGAAAAATACCAAAATAATTACCCACTTGAGCCATCAAATTCCCTGAGTTTTCCCTGAGTTTCTGTATTTTTTTCAAATTCCCTAAGTTTTCCCTGTCTGGAAAAAGTTATTTTGATTTCCCCTGATTTCCCTGATTTCCCTGAGTGGCTGGGAACCCTGATTGTATTTTTGATTATTTTCTGAGTTGCAGTGAACCAATTGATTGGCCCATCAGAGCTCTCTGTTGAGAGTTACCTGTTTGATTTGTAATCACTCAGTTCATTAACTTTGTTAATGTCTTTGGGCTATTGTTCACATTTGCTCTTTATACACAAAACAAATTATTGAAGAGACTGGAAGACAACTTTCACACAACTCTATCCTCGGAGATCGTAACTGTAACTATGTTAGAATCATTACAAATAATATGGTCCATCATAACAAAGTGGATGGTCACTGCTTAATAATTATTTACATACCATGTCAAATGTCACACATACAATAATATAGGAGTGAGAAATGAGGGGCTATGACATCATGAAACATTGGACCAATCAACAATAAGTAGGAGGTGACTTAATGACTAAAGGTCGCAGAGATTTGTGGGTGGAGATTATAAGAAGGATTATGGTAGAGTAATTATTTGACGGAAGACAATAGCATTGTCTGCCATCCTGGTCTCTTAGAAATTGACCAAGGTTGGAAACTGACCATGTGAAATGGTGCTTTGACCTGCAGTGCATAGACCTTGTGTACTATTATGACGTTTAGGTTTGAGATAAAATACAGGTATACATGTATGATAAATCTCAGATCTCAACACTATATGGTGTTTTTTCAGAATCACAAGCAATCTGACATTGTATCAGGATGATATTTATCACCAACATTTTTTTCCTGGAATAAATAATTCTGGGACACCCTGTATTTTACATACCTTGTTCATTTTCATGTCGGTGGGATTTCTTTTTCTTTTTTTTCTTCTTTTTTGTACCTGGAAAACAAAATGGGTTGATACTTAAAAAATATAAATAATTTTGTCAACATTTATTGAAAAATATTTGATTGTATAATAATTGAAAATTTTACATCTTTGTATTGCATTTATAGCACTATTCAGTAACATTTGTTGCACATTTTCAGTTCCATATATAAATAATATTGTATATCGTTAAAAAGTTCAGACGTTTGTGACAAAAATATTATCAAAACAAAAATGGGTTGATACATAAAAATATAAATAATTTTGTCAACATTTATTGAAAAATATTTGATTGTATAATTGAAAATTTTACATCTTTGTATTGCATTTATAGGACTATTCAGTAACATTTGTTGCACATTTTCAGTTCCATGTATAAATAATATTTTATCCCTAAAAAGTTCAGACATTTGTGACAAAAATATTATCAAATCTACCAACTCACCATATAGTGACTCTTCAACCATTGCTTTGGACGGATCATTAACTTGCGATGCCTCATGGAACCCATGCTTCTGATTGCTGGAACCACCAGTGTCTGTTGATGAGCCTGGCAGATCATACCCAAGGGATGCACAAGGTTCTCCTGGAATGTGTAGAAAAATATGGACAATTTCCCATTATGATAGGTGAGTAATCATCCTGAATATTACCAAATATGTTCATCAGGATGATTAGAATCTGGTTTGGAATGTTCATTATACTGATCCAGTGTAACGCGCCTTGTGTGTACGTTAAGGATATGTCTGTATCCTTTGTCAACACTTTTGCTAGTGAATCATCCTGAAGTTATGAATTGAGCAATATTGATTAATTTAGAAGTTAAAAAAGATAAAGAAATGTTGGTTTGATTTCGCAACAACAAAAAAAAAGGTTTACATACAGTTAAATAAACCCACCATATAGTGGCTCTTCAACCATTGCTTTGGACGGATCATTAATTTGCGATGCCTCGTGGAGCCCATTTTTTGGGGCAGTAGTTGCATGTACGTTTTAATGCATTGTAATTCAAACTATAGTATCAGGTGACATTTCTTTATCTTCTGACAAAAGGAAAGTGGGGATCTCTTTGGTATGGCTCCTGAAAGCAATTCAAACCTAGGCACCAGCTGTGCGCAGTTATGTGATAGGGATATGTTTACTGTTGTGAACATAGTACAAGCACTAGTCTGATAAATAAATCAAAACGGAAAACAGTTCTATAAATGAGCAATTTCATTTAAGCATTCACTTTTATTTTCCATGTGGGTGAAACATGAACGCATGAGAATAAGATTGTAAGATATACAAATTACCATTCCAAATTGAAATAAGAAAAACTTCATCCATAGATGCAGGTATAGGATTCTCCATGACCACCAAGAATTAACTCAGACATCAAGTTGTTGCTCTGTTATCATATATATATAGTCCTTCGGGAAATAACGATCACTGCAAACCGCAGTTGTGGTGACGTATCAAATATCAAATGCATTGTTGCCATTCTATGCCATAGCGCAATGGGAATGTGCTACACCATGCGTGTGAACTCCGATGCTATCATAGGTGCTGCCACCATGGATTTGTTATCATTTTAAGCGTGAGAGTTCATTGATCATCTTTAATCCTAGAGATTTTAAGAAACTGGATGCATATATATATTTGAGCTTCATGCCAGCAAATCAAGGTGATGACATGATTTGCACTTACCTGCATCTATGGATGAGTTGTGTGGAGCCGATTGATGCAGGGAACAATCATATACAGTGTGTGTCAAAATATTCAAGTACCATTTTTAAAAAATCAGGAAAAATACTTCTTGCCAAAAATTGGTCAATTTTGAGCAAAATAAACCCGTCTTACCGTTGTCGATTCAAGATAAACAACAACGAAGACCTTGTTGAACCCCGTTCAACAATGACCAAACATATTTACATCATTCATATGTGAATAGCGTTTTGGATAGTTGATGAAAACAAGTAAAAAACTTGTTTTAATAGGCTTAATTTGACATAAAAAATAGCTTAGCTGCTCTTTGTTTACGTTTTATTATAATTAGACCCTTATTTGGACATCGTCCGTTCCCTGTAAATGGGCGAGGGAACTTCTGAATGGGCTGGGTTACAAAAAGTAAACATAAGCACCGGGATTTTGCGCGATGCACATTTCAGGTCTCACAGCACATTTTTTTCAATTTTTGAAAGAAAAGAAAAATCAGAATTGGAGTGGTTAATTTGGCAAGAAATCCTTTATCTGAGACACATACGGTCTTGAAATGGATGAAAACGTGTTATCTGAATAATGAGCACAAGTCCGTACTACATTTTTAAGAATGTAAGCTTACTTACAAACTTTCATAAAATTGATAAATTTTGAAGAAAGATTTGCCTTAAATCATACATTTTCTGAAAGGCTCTTTTTCTGAAAGGCTCTTTTTAGAGCCACCACTGAGAACCTAAAGTGAACATAACACAAGATTGCTCTTTCTTTTGAGATTGAAAGAAGGTTCTAACCTATTTCCCACCTCATGTTATAAACAAAACTCTCACCATTTATTTAACACCTATGATTTAGAGACATTATTACCCTCCGTTTTTAAAAACATATATAAAATGTAGGTGATTTCCAGATCCAAAAGCTCTTTTTGAGCCATTATTGAGGCCTTAATTTTTTTTTTTTTTAAATTGATCTTTCTATTAAAATAGAAATAATGTTCCAACCTATTTACCCTTAGGTTGATAAAAAAAAATGTGGGTTTGTTTCAACATTGTTCATTAACTTGTTATTTATGATTTGTTTTGCTTTGTGAACATTTTCAAATTTCAAAACCTGGCCAGTTTACTCACCAATATTCCATTTTTGCTTCAGTTGATCCAGTGTTGCTCTGTAATCTTGAACTTTCTCAGCAGCCTTTATAAATGCACCCCTTGTCGCTGACAAACTATTCCGATTGTACCAGAGATCAAGGATAATGTTTGCCCATTTCTTATGATCTTGCTGTTGAGCCTTATTGATATCTATTCTTCTAACTTTGAGGTTTATGAATATATCATCTAGGTGTGTTAAATTGGAAATATCTACGATGGCTATGATATCTCTATCCGAAATCACTATTTAAATTAAAAGAATAATAGATACATTTACATACCATAAGTAAAATGTAATAACTGTAAATGGTATGAAATAGTGCAACATTTTATTGCTCTACTCATATAACTTTTAGAATAGAAATAACTCATCTATCATAAAAGCATTTAGACTAAGTCTTATTATAAAAATACTTCAAAGATTTGTGTCCTATTTTATTCCTAAAACATGAAAAAATGTTAAGACTCAAGGCTGAAGACGGGGAGTGTTTTACTTTCATATCCTATTTCAAAAATGGTAAAATAAAATAAAAGGCCCTTCTAAGTGGGACTAGGTCAAAGACTAAAATTTCACCCAGGACTAAATTCCCCATACTCATTTATATATTGACTGAAAAAGGTACAGGGTGTCCCAGAATGATTTATACTATGTTTGAAAAAATAATAAAAATATAAACAATATTGCAGTCTAAGTCTAATGCCTGCAATATAATGATGAACATGTTTTCTACTTAATGTTATTTTCATCAACATATCCGTTACAAAATGGCATAACATCTTTGAAAACTTATGACCTGTTTTTCTCTTTCAGCGTATTTCAATTATTAAAACTCACAACAAACTTCAGAACTGTCGCTTAAGAAAGTATGATATAAATCACTCAAGCAGAACAATTCCCTCACACCATTCAATAATTGCTTCGTAAAACATTCCCAACAGTTCAACAGTTTTGTAGTGGAAATCAAACGAGGACACAGTAAATTACTTGCATATCTTTTAAATTGAGCTTTGTGCAGAACATGGTCAATGCTTTTATGAGTTTCAAAAGAGGTAATTTTGGTCAAACTTGGATTGGACATTTTCACAAAAGAGTCCATTATTTCTGTCAGAAAAGTCTGATTTATAAAATTCAAAATTCCTAAGAAAGCTAAATATATGTAGATGTTAGAATTATAAGCACCAATATTACAATGGCATTCATAGCTAAATAAATGCACCTTTCCCGGTATAAATCATTCCGGGACACCCTGTATATATACGCAGTAATGGAAATACCCACATGACTGTCACGACCACAAAAAACAAAAATTATTGTTTGGAAATACATTTTAATAAATAAATAAAAGTTATTATAATATATTTTAACTTCATGAATTGTATATACATGATACATGCGACTCAATCAAATGCCGTCCTTTACTGGTACGCACAAATAAGCGCAGGTCACTAACGGAGAACCAAGTACCTCTGCATTAGTAACCCCACATATAATGTGTATCAAGTTCGACCATAAAAACAATTCGCGTAAAGCCACAAACGCAGGTCGTATTTGTACAATGCAGTAGTTACGCGACGTGTGAGTGGTTCGCTTGCACGATTTTTGGTCAAATTGATCGATTTGTAATGGGTGCAGCATGGTTAAATTACTGTAAAGTGTAACTTTTAAAATAAATAAGTAATGTTCATACCATTAAATTACTATTTTAAGTGACGGTTAGAATCAGGATAATGACTTTGATCAGTTACTGTGAAGAATCAAATATTTTACTTTGGGACCGATGATTCTCTGACAATTCTTTGGTTCCTTGATTTCTTCACAGTTACCTTCAAACAACTGAAACACAGTTATTATCCTTTAAATATTATACATATCATAAAGTATTTACAATGATTGTATGGACAATTAAATTAAAGTTACCTTGGTCCCATTCTTTGGTTGCAGCAGCACTAGCCATTGTACTAGGATTTTGTGGATCTGAAAAATGATGTTGATGTATGAGTTGTTACAAATACACATGGATGATATTTTAAAGCCACCCACTGAATGATCAATGACAAGTAGATTCAGTTGAGTTATTGTAATTGTTCATTAACTGGTTGATACCTACATGTAGTACAAAATACAATACATCAGACGATTGGTGAAAACATTGTCATTTTTTAAATTAATTTAACCAAATGTATTTGGGCATATTTGACATGCTCTTGTAAATCATCAAAATTGTGATTCGTTATCACTTTGATATTATTTTGAATTAAGGGGGGACTCAAGAAAGTTTTTGATTTGATTTTTTGAATTTTGTGAGTGCTGTTATTATTGAACTATTAATCAAATGCATATAAAAGTATACATTTTTGAAAAGGAAATGGATCAGAGAATCCAAATTTGACGTCAATTTTGAGAAAATCACAAAATTCACTTTTTTGACCATTTTTTTTAAAACAACCTAACAAAAATAATTTTAATAATCTTACAAATCTAAATAATTTTATAATAATCTAATATTTTTCAAAATTGATGCCAAATTTGGATTCTCTGATCCATTTCCTTTCCAAAAAAGTATACTTGAATATTCATTTGAGTCATAGTTCAATAATTACAGCACTCACAAGATTCAACAAAAAACTTCCTTATGTACCCCCTTAAGAAATAAAGAAAAACCCTGGGAAGACAAATCTTGGGTCACAAAAATAACTTTGTTAGACAACAACGCAATCATGAGTTTAAGTAAGTATCATATTATTCTTATAACTGTCTGTTTTTGAAATGTTCCCTACTCATATGACTGATATTGTGTTGCCATCGTAACAAACTGCTTCAAAATGTTTAATTATGCGCCAAATAACGGTTTTAAGTGCATTGCGAGGCATTCAACTTTCTAACTCAAAAATCTGTTTCATAAGGGGCTAACTCACATTTAACTAATATTCTGCAGGAAGATTAGTGACATAATTTTCCTCTTGCGATACCATATTTTAAATGAAATACACTTTTTAGAGTATAACCATACGCAAATATAACTTGAGTCAATGGACATAAAGACGATTCCATTATCTATCGATAAATTAATTCATTTGATAGGTAAATTCTTCAATATCTATTTATTTATTAATTGACCCGATGAAATTCAGTGGTTTTGTAGATCATTTATGTCTAAATAAATAAATCAAAAAATTAATGAATGAGTAAACAAGATGACTAATCGAAATTAATGCATGGATAAACATGCTAATTAAATAACTTATCAAATAATTACATAGTTCTTGGTCATTCAATAATTATTAATTTACAGTTCTGATTTAATTTAGGGTGGGTATGTTCATTTATAAATGCAAACATGCTCTTTACATATAATATTCTGTCAATTTGCATTTGATTCATATACAAATTTGAGATGGCAAATCTAAAATTGACACATGACAATTTTACCTACACACTACATGACAACTTCTTAGCTTGGTTCTCAGTTATCTAAGACTCTATTTCTTTCATTTTTTGGATAGTGTAATATAGTGAACATAAATATGTACATTTTAGAATTATTATAAATTAACTATGACTGACTTTCAGTTTAAGCCCAAGTCTATAAGCAAAATATAACAGGGACTATATCAATTATGGGTAAATGGTTTGTTAAGTGTTGTTTGCCACACTGTTTATGTAATATTTTCAAATAAGCTTAATTAGAATAATTTGAATGTTTAAAATACAAATCATAACATTATTAAAATAATTCATAAATCATTTGAACTTAATTTAAAAAAACGAGATTCTGCATCAATCAAAGTAACTGCAAAATGATTACAAAATACATTACTGTACAAATTTACTTTTTTTCTAGGATATTTTTGCCACCTCTTCCTCCTCATCAGTAAGGTCATTGTCTGCTACTAGGTCTAGCATAGATGAAACAATCAGACTTTGGTTGACTTTGCAGGATGCATTTTACCGTATGATTTGTCTGTGTCCTCTCCATTTATCTGTGAAAAGAATCATAAAGACAAGGTGATGAAATGTTCAACAGAATTCAATTACCGTACTGACGTGTGTATAGTCCCACCCTTTTTTTACCCCAAAATATACATAAATTAGGGGGTGGGACTTAAATCGGGTGCCCATGTTTGCATGAAAATTTAAATAATTTGAACTAACAAATTTTAGTAACAAAACACAAGGAAATACAGGCATTATTTCGCTCACGAGTCACAATGGATTTCATAATTGTTTACATCTTGTTACGATCGCGCGCCATTTTGTTATGATTCCTTTGATCCGTGGAGCACCACTAGTTTTATTCCAAGTCATTTTTATTGGCTCCTTTTCGTAACACTCGGCGGTACGAGAACAAGACTAGCATCAGAAGTGACGTCATGATTGTAACATCGCCCGACTTGCGCAGAAATCTGCCATTTTGTTAATTTTAATCCGACAGAAAAAATTCTGTGCACCTACGCAATGAATCTAACAAAAATGAAATATTAACTGCTGATACTTCAGGATTTATCATACTTTTTCTAGTTATTTGAAGATGAAACTCTATCTTTGTTGGTTTGGCTTTGATGGTATGTGATCAAATATCAAGTAGGGAATCTTTTTGCGTCAGTTTTTACATATTTGTGCAATAACATTGCAAATCTTCAAAAGTGTGTCGCATTTCAAGATCCTACACCAGTTAAATCGAACGCTACACTTGGTTTTATGCACTCTGCAGATTATAGCGGGATAATTTCTACTCCCAGACCCTCACGGAGTGCGGGATGATACAGGTACCCGTTTAATACGCACGTATAGAATGATCCATGTCACGTAAGAGAAATTGCACGAGGATAACTCATGCCTACTTCTAATCAAGTTCAATGATGTTTGTGTCCGGCTGAGTTACTTAAAGTAATTTTTCTAAGACTTGTACCCTACTTTTACCCCTGGGACTTAAGACGCGTGCCCATCCTAGTCTGAGATATAAGCTCAATTAGGGGGCGTCTCATTTCCAATTTGAGAACGCATGTGTGTCACTCGTTTCTACAGCGTCATAATCGCCATAGCAAACCGAGATAGCAAAGACCGTCCCCCAGACCGTCGTTTTGTAGCATTCACAATATGCGCTAGAGACTGGAGAATCCCGACGAACTGCAACGTACGGGCTGACATTTCAGCTGATAATTTTGACAGCGGCAGAATTCTGACCCGGGAATTCTGAATGTTTACATTGTCTAGCTACATTGTAATGCAAGATCCTCCTTGACAGCATTTAAATGTACATACAAGAAAGAACAATACCATGAATAAATTTTTGTCTATTCATATCTACGGGCATATATATTGCAGGCAAATAGACAAAACTTGTTTAGGGGTCATATTCTGGCAAGAACTTGTTTAGGGGTCAAAATTTGGAAGGAAAGCGCGCTAAAAACTTTGTTTAGGGGGTAATTTTGCTTGCAGGGTAAAACTTGTTTAGGGTGTGTCTGGAAAAAATGTGGTCACGCGTGTGTACACCATTATGTTTGACTGCCCCCCCCCCCCCGGAACAACAGGGTAACTTGTTTTGTTCCCCCCCCCCCCCAACAATTGGGAGATTTCTCTTAATAGTCAAACCAGGGAGGTGTAGTTGACACCTCCCTGGTCAAACCATCTGTGATCAAATAAGATAAGCTATTATGTCTCTCTGTGGGGAGTCTAATAAACATTTCTCTAAATGAATCATCAACTTCTATGCATCAACTAAACAAATATAGCTTTGACTCCAGCACAGACTGCGGGTACTGTTAAAATGAACTGCATAGGTGCATGTAATTTACAAAGAATACAAACATGGCGGCCCCCACTTATGTCTAGAAAGACCTAAATGTGCAAGTTTTTGCAATCCCATGCTATAGGGTGGCTTCACCCCCAAAAAGGGCAAGTCAATGGGGGGCTAAGTGTGGGGGGGGGTAGGTTCAACAAAATTTGCACGGTCACAAAATTTAGCACAGCAAAAAAAGAAAATCACACAGTCATAAATTCGCACATTCAAAAGAACAGCACAGTCAACAACTACTGGACAATTATGAGAGTTTTCATCAGTTTTCTCTATAACATTCCCTTTTTTACCAACTTTGGTGCATACATTTGTCATCTGCATGTACAAATTTGCTGACTACTTGTCTATTTGGATTACACCACATACCCACAAAAAAAACCTCTAGCGACGGTCCAGCCCGACTGGCAGTAGTTTCCCCCGACTGACAGTAAGTTTCCCCCGACTATTTCAATACAATTCATACTTTGCGCACGGCACTGCCCCCCCCAGAAAACGTTCAAGAAGCCATCTTGTTCAGCTTGAAAATAATGAAACATTGAACTATTTTGCAAGTGCGCAGAAATTAGCAATATTAACACCAAGTATGAAGTTCATGTTGGAATCCATGCTTTATATTTATAAAGTTAGTTTGGCTATAAAGCTATTCACTCACTGTTCGGTATCTGATTACACTATAAGTATAACTGTGGAATAGTTTAGTTGTTTTTTTTCTTCATAAAAACAGTTTCGTTTATGAGTTTGTGAAATTGGGTATTTGAAAACATTTTCCAAGCTCTCATGGTCCTCAAACACTCAAACAATGATAGTCTCACGAATCCCATGATGCAGAAAAATGGAATACTAAATTTAATTGGGGTTCAGATTAATTTTTACCAATCTAGGGAGGACCCACGCATAGTGCGGGTACCCGCTAGTTATTAATATATTCAGTGAAGATTAATGTGCATCAACAGCTGCGACAATTCTATTTAGCAAAACAAAGTGTATGTTCACTGTGCGCTATTAGAATCAGTCTGCCACTACTGTCTGGGACATCATGGTGTGGCTACATGGGTAGAGATCTTATTTAAACATTTTCAACATTGGCATCGAATTTGTAGGGTTATCGCCTGAAAGACATTTCCAGCGTAGATTTAACCGTTATGTGCAACTTTTAGTTTGGCATACCCCAACATTTTTATTGTAATGTTTTATTGTAGGCCTACTAGAAAGTGCAAACAATTCTTGGCTCCATGATATGTACGTAACCACAATGTTTTCCGATTGAACACATATGCGATAGTAGTAGTAAGCATATCTAATTTAAAACATGAAACGTTTCCGACTTGTCCATGTTTACCTTGTTTTCAGTTCACAATAACTAAATTGAATGGGTACAAAACATGAATTAGAGACGATGTAACCACGCAAAGATATTAGTGAGATGCATTGTGTACGTTATCTGTTCTTATTTGTGTCATACACTTTTATTTATAATGCATTTACAAACAACTAACTAAGCATCACAATTTGGCCTCTAATTGGCGACTGGTCGACCAGGAAAAACCTCTTGTCATACAAGCCTAACATCCACACCTAACTTCTATATCAGTTTGTGGTACTGGCACTCTCTTTACAATCTCCTTATAGCATGGCTTGGCGCAATGATAAATATATTAGGCATATCCACACCTACATGAGCTGGGTGTGAACTTCTACATCAGTATGTGGCACTGGATCTCTCTTAATGGCATGATTTGGTACAATAATAAAATTAATTAAGGCATATCCACTCTTACCTGAGCTGGGTTTACTTAATTCAGCATGTTGCACTGCATGGCACTCTCTTGACACCATAACCATGTGATAACCAAATAATTAAGGCACAACCATTTCCTGAAAATAAAGTGTATTCAGCCTATATAATAATAATAATAATAATAATAAAATAATAATAATAATATAAGCTTACAAAATATGTATGAACTTACCCATTTCAAGGTTTAGATATATCCTATAAAGAAGTACACAAATTACAGGTACTAAGTGCAAAATGTTACAACATAATACATGTGAATAGCTGCAAAATGGCGGATGAATGAAGGGCCCATTCTACCGCCAACAGGGAGTCTGCCGCAAATCACTGCTCAGATTTGATTGGTTACTTAACCCTCTCAGTACCTGCTTAATCTAACAGTGTGTATGATTGGTGAATTAATCCTACCTACATGGTATGCTAATAATTATGATAACAATGTCTCTGATTGGTGCAGGCTGTTTTCAAGGGGTATAATGGTACCGGTATAATTTAACCATATCACGCTTGGATCTGATGACGTACATTCATTTCCAGCCATCTCAAATGGTCCATTCCGTCATACCTGTTCCATGTACAATGTTAGACTTGCTTCAAGTCTCTCTTGTTAGTCATTTCCATCATAAATACTGTATGTATGCTGAAACCTTATATTCCCACGGCTAACCTTCGCTCTGGCTCCCGTGAGTTTCTTGTTGTTCCAAAAAGCAAAATGAAGTCTTTCGGTGATAGAGCTTTCTCCATCGCGGGCCCTAAATTATGGAACACTCTCCCAATGGACATACGTCAGGCAGGTTCAGTTCAGGAGTTCAAGTCGCGACTTAAGACCTACTTATTTAACTTGGCAATCTAATTGATGTGTTTTTGTTCATGATCTTTCATTTCATTCATAATGCATTTTTCATGTCATACACATTCATATCTCTTGTTTAAATATGCATTTGACTCTTTGTATGTTTATCTCTGTAGTTTTATGATCATTGTTGTATTTTTGCTTTAATCTTGTATTTATATGTTGTACAGCGCTTTGAGTTTAGATCTCACTAAAGTAAAGCGCTCTATAAGTGTGTGTTATTATTATTATTATGTATGTTTCCATCTTATTTTTGCTAATTACCTTTTAGTATGCCAGTCATGACACTTGACTTAATGTCCTTAAATATAAGGTCACACCATTGACCCTAGCCACTGTTGCATCATATTACTAATCTACCCCAGTCACTGATCTACCCAGGTTACTGATCTGCTCCCCCACTTATCGGGCTAGTGGATTTGTAGGTATGTAGGCTGGGACACAGTCTGCTTAGTATACCTGTATCCAGTTAGCAAAATTGTTCTGTGGCAGGAAATAATAAGTACAGCAGTTTCAACTGTAGTAGTATTAGGGGGTGAGTGATCAGCCTGGAACCAAGGCTAGTACAATGTATACATGTAATGCATCTAACTGCTTTTGAGTGAATGGTGAATTTGAACTTTGGTCACCCACCACTAGGCATGAAATAGTGTAATGACCTACCTATTGATATATATAGCCTTTTCAACGTGTTCCATATAAATGCAACAATTTAAATAAAAAAACAAGAAGAGTCTTAAAAAAGACAAACATCGCTCAGGAGGGGGTAAATCTGTATAATAAAATTGGGCAATATGAATTTATTGTTCGTTTCTACCAGGAAGGTATGTTTGTTTACATGGTCGGTCCGTACGGACACACGCTTGGGTCCTGAAAGGACCAAGCTCAAGCAAAATGCTCGGGCCAGGCTTAAAATGCCTATATAAGCATGCTGGCTGAATGAAATGAAAGTTAGAAAAGATGGAAGAAAAGAATAAAGTAGAAAGAGCCACTTCCAACAAATAAAGTTAACAATTTTGCTGTCAGCCTTCGGGCATAAGAAAAGAATAGTCTTGATCCAATCTCATTTGCCACATACCCAGACGTTTGATTAGGAGCCATGTGTGCAATCAAACCAAAAGGCTCTTGTTCATAAACTTCATTTAAGTATTGCTTTTGAACAAATACAACGTTTACATTGTTGTCATAAACTGTTCACAGAATACATAGTTATTTTATGTGAAAAAACTTTGACACATTTTGATTACCCTATATTTTTGTTTGATAATTAACCACGCCCACCATGACTGGAAGGGCCTTGGCTTTGGATTCTAAAATCTTGAGTTCTATTCTTATTTAAATTTACTACGATAAACTAGGATATATACAGTAAATTACTTAAGTTTTCCGAAGTGCATGCGAAGGAGAACAGTGTTGCCAGCTGAAAGTTTCATCCTTGCTGGATTGGGTCTTTAATCTTTTTCGCGGGTTGTTGCTTTCTATTTCCGGTTTTTTCCCGCGTTTTCGATCGGCCGATCTCGATCTGTCCGCTTTTCTTTTCATTCGCTTTTTTGGCTGCCTTCAACAACGGAGGTCCGGTGGAGAAAAAACCCACCCACCACCCTATTAGTTGCAGTTCCGTTTTAAGACATGGTGAATGTGTGTACCCTCAGGTCGGGTCTATTAAAATTGATAGAAAATAAGGTATGTTGTTGGATAGGAAATGGGAGGTTTGGTTGTAAAAACCCACCACCGGCTTATTATTATAAAGACGTTATAGAGACGTGGGGTCGGGTGTAACCCTCAATTAATAAAGGATGGGGGGTCAGGACTATCATAATTGTCCGGTTAGTAAAAACCCACCCACCACCCTCGAGGTGGGAGGTACCCTCAGTTCCTTTGAGACGTAGGGTCGGGTGTGCCCCTCGGTGCACATATATGATGTGTGGTCAGGACTATCAAAGTTGTGGAAAACTTTGGTTGAATGGAGGTTTGGTTGTAAAAACCCATCCACCACCCTATTAAATTAAGGCGGGAGGTACCCTCAGTTCTCTTTGAAGACGTAGGGTCGGGTGTGACCCTCAGTTGTAAATGACGTGGAGTGAGGACTATCAAAATGAATGAAAAAAACTAAAGGTTGGTTGTAATGGTGCGATTTCGCAACGCAGGTTGGGCAGTTTTCGTTTCCGTGGAAAAATAATTGTCTAAAATTATTACTTTTGTCTAATTAAATTAGCATTTTCAAGAAAAATCCCATACAGGGGACAACATAAAGTGGCAGGAGTGAAAGTCCTAGGAGAAGTGTTATGAAAATGAAGACTAATTCAAATGAATTAAAATGGGCGTCGTCATTTATATGTAATCGCCGTCCGGCCTTTGTCTATGTTAGGCTGGCTCAATAACAAGAATAAATTTGGGTTATAAATTAAAGTATTAAAGTATGGCAATTCATGATACATGTTTTCATGATCAATTTAAAAAAGTTCAGTGACAAGGTTAAATCTTGGTGTCCAAAAATTTCTGTCATTTATATGCTAAAGTCCATCCTTACTTAATGGTAGGTTGAAGTATTAAAGTATGGCAATTCATGATACAGGTTTTCATGATTAATTTTAAAAAGTTCAGTGACAACGTTAAATCTTGGTGTCCAAAAATTTCTGTCAGTTATATGCTAAAGTCCAGCCTTACTTAATGGTAGGTTGAAGTATTAAAGTATGGCAATTCATGATCAATTTATAAAAGTTCAGTGACAAGGTTAAATCTTGGTGTCCAACAACAATTTCCGTCATTTATATGCTAAAGTCCATCCTTACTTAATGGTAGGTTGGCATTGCAATCACTGTTCTTCTCATCACAATGGTGCATCATTGTATGCAAATTTAAATATGATACTGAATGATAGATATGAATGATCAAAGAGTTTATACGGAATGATATAATTAAATGATGAAAGAGTTGTGGTAGGCAGCCAAAATGCTACCAATACCAGATCGGTGTGTTTGTCTCTCAAACTTTTCTGTGGGCAACTTTCCTTGTAATAATTCTTTTGTTACACTGCAAATATTTCCTAAGTCACCCTGTATAGGCCTATACTGGAATAAACATTTTATATTTTCTTTTTGTAAGAAAGCGCTACAGAAAGATGCCCATATTATTTTGTGTGAAATGAATTATTGACCTGGTAATTGCTGTGTAGACAGATGACTGGGAATTAGCAAAACACTTTGTCAAGTGTTTCCATTTAAGGCACATGTACAGTGTTCCAAGAGTGTGGACGTACCATTGTTACCTTCTGACAGGTATACACAAACATTTTATTCTTAGTTAATCAGTTAAATGAAAATAGGTTTTGTTAACGACATTGCCCATGAATATTTTGTATCTAATTAAGAAAAGACTTATCACATCAAAGTCAACCAGGGACAAAAACAACTAATTAAGTAATGGCTAATTAATTAATGATTAATTGATGATTAATTAAGTATCAATAATTAATGGTCAATAAATAATTATTAATTAATAAATCATAATTAATTATTAATACTTATTAATCATCACTTCATTATTGAGTAATTAATGATTAATAAATAATTAACTAATGATTACTTAATGATTAATTAATAATAAATAATGAATGATCAATAATTAAAAAATAAATAAGCAATCATTAATTAATTTCTAATATAGTTATTAAGCATCAATTTATTATTAATGAATAAATAATTTAACTACTTTATGTTTAACTTACTTTTTACTAACTATTAAAAGATTTCAAATTAAACAGCAAGGCAAGTTATAATACAACTGAAACCTATTCAAACCTTACATAGCAAGGCCAGTATGATATATGCCAATTTTAAGTTAAGTTTAGTTAGCTCCAAATATGTTTCTGTCAGCAAAGCAATACAATATGCCATTTACACCATTCCATGTCATTACTTGAAGGAAGGCTCTTTGACCCCACATAATTGGACTGACTATATTGTGAGCAAAGACTGCAATGTAAGAAAAAGAATTACAGACTTACAGTGGAATACAAGTTATGTCGGCTGCTGTGAATGGATGACAGGATTATTTGTAAATACTGTGAGTGGCGTCTATAGCCAACTAGAACCATGTTTACTTGGACGTTTGGGAGGCATAACCTCACACTAGATTTATAGTGACAAACTTTGAAATGCAACACTGTACCCATGTGTAACCTTGCTAGCAATAAAGTTCAACTCTACAATGAGGGTAATGGACGTGTACCAGTATAGTTTTGAGCCATAATGATCAAACAGTCTATTACATCTGCGATGAATAACAAAGAAATAATGAGTTCTACCTTCTCTCTTATATTTTTTCCAATACATAATAGTCAGGTGGAAATACATTGATATGGCCTGACAGCTGGAAAGTGAGAACAATAATAATAATAATAATAAAACCATACTTATTGAGCGCATAACACAATTAAGTCCCTATGCGCTATCACAAACAAAAAACAAAACAAAAACAAAACACACAGTAACATGAGTAACAAAAGACGAAACAAAAAGAAATTAAACATTAACATTAAATAGGTAAGTTTTTAGCAATGATTTGAACTGTTCAAGAGTTTTGGCGGATTTAACATGATATGGTAAATTGTTCCAAAGTTCAGCAGAAGCATCTTGAAAAGAACGGCGACCATATGAAGTAGAAGGTGAGGAAACATGCGCAAGAAGATATTTTGAGCCAGAACGAAGATTGCGAGTGGGCTCATATTGTTGAATAAGATCTTGTAGATACATAGGAGCTAAAGTACGAGTACATTTAAATGTTATTAGAAGAATCTTGTAAATAATGCGGGATCTGATCGGTAGCCAATGTAAGTCACGAAGGACGGGAGAAATGTGACAGCGAATCTTAGACAGAGTAACAAGTCGAGCAGCTGAGTTTTGAATCCGTTGAAGTTTTGAGATTTGCGTATCAGGGAGGGCATATAGTAAACTATTGCAGTTATCAAGTCGGCAAGTCACAAAAGCATGAATAAGCCTCTCAGTTGTTGGCTGATCGAGATAACGCCGGATTTTACCTATCTTGTAAAGAGCATGAGAAGCCGCACGACAAATGTTGTTGACATGAACATCCATCATAAGATCGTTTTGAAGGATAATGCCAAGGTTGCGGGCATTGTAAGCTGGCTCAATATGAGAATCATTGATTTTTACTGATGAAATCGTAGAATTGTTCCTAAAACGGGATGAAATATGAAGAACTTCAGTCTTGTCATCATTTAATTTAAGGTCATTAGCTGTGGACCAGGTTTTGATATCTGTTACACAAGCTTCCAGTCGCGAGATTGCACCTACTCTGTCATCATCATTTTTTAATACAATATATATTTGAGTGTCATCAGCATAAGTCATTTTGGAGATGCCATGTGAATCGATGATATCTTCTAATGGAGATGAGTACATTGTGAAGCCTAAAGGGCAAGTACTGACCCCTGAGGAACACCCTCTTTCGGAACATGAACCGATGACTCGCGACCATTTATAATTACAGATTGTGAACGGTTGGTGAAATATGATTTAATCCATGAAAGTGCAGAACCTGTGAATCCATATTTATTTGAAAAACGCTCTAACAGTATTTGGTGATTTATGGTGTCAAAAGCAGCCGAGTAGTCCGAGAACAGACTCTTATTATTGATTAATTTGACTTTATATAAGGCTAAATTAAAAAATATTTTGTCTCAAAGCTCCCGCGCGCGTTAGTTAATTGATGCGCTAGTAGAAAAAATCTTTCTTTTTTTCTATTTTTTTTTTTTTTTTTCAACAACAAAAAAATCCAAAGTTTCACCGATTTTTCAGATTTTCATTGATCACATCATTTTATATACAAAAAGTCAGTTTTACAAGGATTTCAAAAAACGCATTCCGCATTTGAACTGAAGAGCTTCGAGACAAAACATTTTTTTTAATATAGCCTAATAGGCATAATGTAATGTAATATTTTTCATATAGTATGCAACATTTCACTCATTGGCATTTTTTAAATCCCAGGTGGCACTGAAATCTTTTAAAATGGCCATAACTTTGTCAGTGTTTGTGATAGTAATTTAATATTGTGTATAATGTGTAGCTTAACACTTTCCACGCGGCAGGCAGCTGCAGACGACATTCCAAAATTTCACAAAATGTTTAAAAAATATCAAAATTATGGAATGTCATTACCATATTTGGAATCATCTTGAGAAATGCATTGACATAAGTACAAACATGCCTAGTATCGGGTCAGTAATCCTTGAGATAGACTTTGAAAATTGTGAAAGGTTTCTGAAAAATCTGTTTTGAGTATGGTAAAATAATAGCCGCGTGGAAAGTGTTAAGACCATTTGATTTTATCATGTTAATCATAGTTGACTGCAGTGACCAAATCTTTTGTTGTTTCGCTCTTATGTTTTTGGTTCATCTGCAGTCAGCTATGATGTTTTTGTAAAGCGCCTAGAGAATTTATCTGTTGTTAGGCGCTCAAAAATGTCTTTTATTATTATTATTATTAGTAACATTTTTTGGTGTTGGGCTATCGAATGAATATGGTGCGATCCGGAAGGTGCTGAATACACCCTTTGTTACTTTAAAATATGTGGATGATAACACCATCTCAACCCTCTGTTATGCAACAGCACCTCAATCAATTTGAAAATTGGGCAGTATAAAATAATATGAAGCTCAATCCCAAAAAGTGTGCAACCATGAGGGTCGCCTTCATGAAGGATGTTGTCAATGAGCCCCCTCTTACCATATCTAATGTTCCTCTAAGAAATGTGCAGGTGACTAAGATCCTAGGTGTACATGTTCAAGCTAATCTGAAATGGGATGAACAGGTTACCCAAATTCTCAAGAAAGCCAATGGTAGACTTTATATGTTAAAACTACTCAAACGTTTCAATTTGCCACATGATGATCTTGTCACAATCTATTCTGGATTTGTTAGACCCTTGGCTGAATATGCTGCCCCCATATGGCATCCTGGGATTACAGTCGATCAATCAATTTCCATTGAGAGAATCCAGAAGAGAGCGTGCAAGATCATCATGGGTAAAGAGTATGTATCTTATTATGAGGCTCTTCATGATTGCAAGCTACATTCATTAAGTCAAAGAAGGGATGATTTGTGCCTCAATTTCTTTAAGTCTCTTATGTCCTCTGACAAATTTGCCAAATGGGTACCTCCTACAAGAGGGTCTGTCCACAAAAGAAATTTGAGGGGGTCCAACAAACTCAGTATCCCGATGGTAAAAACAGAGCGTTGCAAAAAGAGCCCTGTTTTTTATATGACAAACTTGTACAATAATACTTTATAACTAATGCTGTTTTTAATAGTCTTATGGTGATCATATGGTGCAATCTTCCAGTGGGGGGTGCCCGGTGTGTGTCTACGAGTTCAAAGAGGTTGTGTTTCGTTAAGTGAGTATTGAAGTTTGAGTGGTGTATGCGTGACTGTTTGATGTGTGCGGGCATAGGGTTTTCAATTTTTGATGTATTAATTCTATGTGCAATATTTGATCAGACTTGTATAATAATATTTTATAACTTGCCCGGTTTGTGTCTATGAGTTCATAGTGGATGTAAGTGTACTTATTGATGTTGTTGTGTTTCGTTAAGTGTAGTATTGAAGATTAAGTGGAGTATGCGTGACTGTTTGATGTGTGCGGGCTAGGGGTTTTCAATTTTTGATGTATTAATTCTATGTGCAATATTTTATAATCTAATGGTCTTTTATATCATAACTATAATGTATTTTTATTGTGTGTATTTCTTTGTAAAATTTGATGCAATTCAGTGTTTGTACTGCTATATCAATTTTAATAAACCAGTTTATGAATGAATGAATGAATGTAACTTCCACGCGGGGGACCCAGGGTCGATCCCGGCACAGGTAGAATTTTCCCCCACCCAACAACACACACAAAAATGGACACAGTTTTCTCGCCTGACACTATGTGATACAGATATAAATTTGGACTCTATACCTATGTTTTAAGCATGAATAATGTAACAGATAGGAAATAGAATGAAATTTTATCAGTACATGACCATTTGTGATCCAGATATAGGTGTTTACACATGAGGAATCTACATTACCATCAATTCCACCATTAACCCTAACCTTCCTAGACACTACAATTCACTACAGCCAAAAGCAATTGTAATATTTCAGCAATGACCACGCACATGCTACAGCATTGATTCGATGACATCATCATCAGAGCTGATATGTGGGTACGAAATCGCTGCCCAGGGCAGCATTGGCAGCTTAGTTCAGTGGTTAGGGACGTGGCAGTGGTGATCGGAGGGTCTGGGGGGGGAATCCCTTGGGTTTTGCGGCGATTTGTTGGGTAAAAAAATCATACTTTGTCCCCCTGCCCCGGTTTCAACACAAAACATGTTTAGGGTTAAAATGGTCCTAATTTTCACAATAGCAGTGCTACAAACACCTTATTAGGCTATATGCCAACATATCCAACCAGTATGATACTACAATCATTATTACATATTTGCCTTCATAACTAAACACAAAATATAAAATAACTGAAACTTGTTTGACATATAATTCCCAGAAAAGCATCAAGACCTTTAACCAGAATGCAGAGAGCAGGATCAAGTTGTGTGTACAATCTAGCGATGTAGGATGTGGGGGGGGGGGGGGGGGGGGGGGGGGGTGGGGAAGCGAGGTTGAAATAAAGAATTTAAAAGCACGAGCAACTTAAACTGCAAGTTGCCCCTTGAGAACAAAGACAACATGTCACCAATCAGTTGCTTAAGCTTGGGCATCGCCATATTTTAGGCATGATTAGCTAATAGTATGAACACTTACACAACATTGCGACTTGGTAGAACTATCTCAGTATTTTTTTGTGCAGTTGTTAAATCAATGTTTTAAGGGGGGACTAAAGGAAGTTTTTTTGGAATTTTGTGAGTGCTGTAATTATTGAACTATTAATCAAATGCATATAAAAGTATACATTTTTGGATGGGATTTGGGTCAGAGAATCCATTTTTTGAGAAAATCACCAACAACAAAAAATCACTTTTTTACCAATTTATTTTTTGACAAACTAACAAAATTATTTTTGAGTAAAAAATGCCCAAAATTGCTTAAGGTATTAGAGATTGTCATTGTCATTAGTTATCATTTTGATTTTCTGCCTCCAGTTTAATAGACTAATCCGTCAGTCTTTTAACAATATCCCACAGACACCAGTCATGCACACAATAGATAAAGACACTGAAAAGGATGTTTCTGAGGTATTCATCGGGTTTGTGACTTACTTTCTAGAAATGCTAGAATAAAGCCCAAATTCTTGCCTCTAATACAAACGCAAATTATGTTTGAGTTCCATATTGAATTTTGGACTGGGTCCCCATGTCCCTCTATATTAGATTCCACACCAGTAGATGTTAAAGGGGTGTTACAAAAAGACAATTGTCTTGCTTATAAAGTGACTGGATTTTTCAACTTGACATTTTCCTTAAAGTTCATGATATTTTTTATGCACAAAAATTAAAAGTTGTATCCCTGAAAGTTCTGAGAAATAAGCCCCCGACATCGGACAACTGGTGTAGGGCCTTCATTTATCTGAAAAAGTTGAGAAATGTTTACAGAATATTTACAATCAAAATTTATCCGAAGATTGCTTGAATAAAGATTGATTACACACATGATTTAATCCATGATATAGTAGCGCATATAATCCATGATATATAATCCATGATTTAATCCATGATATAGTCCTAGCTATTCAAAGAGAAAAAATACCTGCCGGAAAAAAATATTGCCGCCATGTTGTATAATTGACAAACAGTAGGCGGCATATTCTAATATTTTAGGTCAAGTTTTGGTAGAATTTGGAACTTGAAAAAAAATCCAAAAAGCGGTAGAACAAAACAGTCCTCATCAAGAATATAAAAACTAGATATAGTACCCGCGAATTGAATGATAAACAGTCTGAAAATCGCTACACAATTCCAATGATAATTTAATATCGGACAGAGAATCTCATTCGTACACTGAGAGCAGTCCAAATGAAAACTGGGACGAGTGTATACATGGCGGGGATGACGTCACGTGGGGAGCAGTGGCGTACCGACCGGGGGGGCAGGGGGGGCAAGTTGCCCCCCCCCCGGCTCCAAATACCGGGACGCTAAATTCCCAAGACCGGGTCGCTAAATTTGCATAAGGAAAAAAAATAGGGCCTAAAACACTGAGGAATTGTCATTATTTGTTAACCGTTGTGCTTTTTTGAGTCCAAAATTTTGAGACCGTGCAAATATTTTTTGACTGTGCGAAATTGTGTGACTGTGCGACATTTTGTGACTATGCGAAAAATTTTGACCGTGCGAATTTTTTTGACCCTACCCCCCCCCCCCCCCCCCCCCCCCCCACCCCCCACTTACGTGAAATTCACGAGTTGACTGACTGGGAAAAAAAATGGGGCAACCTTTTACGAAAATTTACCGGGAAATGTATGCCACTACCGGGACGACATACTTCTGCCCCCCCTGGCTCACATGCCGCGGTACGCGCCTGGTGGGGAGATCCCGGGCATGGTGTTTCTAGTTTTAAAATATTGAATATTTCAAGTTGGGAGTACCTGCATCTCAGGAGAAGATGCAAATTATGGTCAGATCAACATCGGATCTTTAGGTAAGCAGTCCGGTAGAGGAGTCAATTTGCTCTCTTCGATTATTTTGTCTGGGCATCATGAATAGATGAATAGATTGAAGTAGATTGTGAGATAGGCTTTTACGACGGGTATTCATTTAGATTGAAGTAGGTCGAAGAAGCACTAAAAAAACAATACCCATGTAGCATGTTTAAACTGTCTTAATATTGTGTTACCACTGACATTGGGGTGAATTGGTGGGTGTATTGTCGAACCTGTCTAGATTACTTGATATTACTCTTATGGTTGGTTTGGAAGAAATGTCCCCATCTCCTGCGATTAAAAACTTGGGTGTCACTTTTGATTCTTCGATGACCATGTCATCTTTTGTCACTGCCATTTATTGCACCATAAATGTCTGTTTATGGAACATATCCAGAATACACAGATTGATTGACACCTATATTTGTAATCACACAATGCGTTCCATTGTTCTTTCCAAACTTTATTATGCCAATTCCTTACTTTCTGGATGTAGTTCTGCTGACATATCTCGCTTGCAGCAGCTACAAAACAAGGCTGCATGTATCATTCTTAAAGGTAACTGGTGCCAATCAAGTTCATAACACTTCTTTATGTCTACAAATCCATTACTGGTTCAGCCCGCATATACATATCTGAGTGTATTTCCATCTACATCCCATCTAGACAAGGTCTACGATCTGCCACAGACAAAACCTGTTGTGCCAGCCAGCTATAAACGTATTGCAGCTAGCTCCTTTGCTCTCAAAACACCGAGGTGAAGTCTTCCATTGCGGACCACTGAAACCCAATCAATTGGGACAAAACCAACATACTCGCGAGAGACGACACTAGAAACACCAGATGGATTAGAGAATCCATTTGGATCCGTCACAAAGCCAACAAAGAGATGAAACAGCACCTTATGAATAGCGACGAGGGGGCCTACCAACTTATTAGTCACCTGTACAATCAATTGATCCAGAATTTGTCCTCAGAAGGTTAAGCTATGTACTGTAGACAAGAAACTACGACACACAGCCAATTTGTAAACTTTACACACAACTTTAATGATATGTGGGATGAGCTGGAGTAGTCAAAGCATCAATGCCTGATGCACACAACTGTAATAAGTATTTATCTTCTTTCATAGAAGTAGTAACAATATTATACCATGCTTTATACACCATGCATTAGAAAAAAATACACCATGCCTTAGTCAAGAATACACCATGCTTTTTAGTCAAGAATACGCCATGCTTTTTAGTCAACAAAAAATGTAAGCCTATCCTACGTTAAGTAGGACGAGGATCTGGATCCGGACCACGATTTGGAAGGGATCGATTTCCCCGAATGGAGCAACTCTAGCCCTCCACAAATTCACAGGCAAAACCATTGAAACGAGCATAACAAATATGGTCCAGACCATTATCCCCCTAAAAAAACTGCCACCCAAGGGTTCCATGGTTCCATACGGAACCAAGGAACCCTTGCCCCACCCCCCTCTTTTTTTTTTCTCTCTTTTTTTATCAATAATCACCAAGCTCCTTTGCATCTTCGCACACAAATAAACTACGAAAATGTCATTGTCAATGCATATTAGCCCCCCCCCCCAAAAAAACTAAGAACTTACCAAGGCTTTAATTACAGAGTTTTTAACACCCTGATGATATCCAAACAATGCACAAACTACTATCGTTGATCGACATATCTTGCTTATTGGCACATAATTACCAAGAACTTTTCATTGGCTTTGCTTATTAGCACGCAAAAATACTACACACTTATCATGGTTTTAATTAAATGAGGTTTTAGACACCTCATAGCTAAATCCAAACAATGCACCACGTACCTCTCTTTATCACCATAACATAAATTGCTTATTAGTACCCAAATATACTGCAACGTTTTCACTGTCTTTGCATAATGATAAACTTTTTTTTCTTTTTTTTCTTTTCTTTTCGCTTATTCAACTCATCATTGGCAATAATGTTCTACTTTCAAAGCAAGAGTCTTATTGTCCTTTTAGCTGCAAGCCTGTCCAAGTGGCGGAAAACCCACCAGATCTGCAGACGGAGGATTTGCGCAAAAGTACCTGATTCCATCGCTCAACTGCCTTATGAACATGTCATTCCCCTTAGGGGTTAAGTGGACGCCATCTTTTCTACTAAACAGTGAATGATCCCTCCTTGTGATGCCTTTGTGGAAGATAACCCTATTGTCTCCTGGTAACCTCTTGCATGAGTTAAACGCCTGCCTGTTCATGTCGGCTCTGACCTTCTCACCGGCATTGTCCCTGCTCTCGTTGTACCAAAACAACCGAGGTAAAATGCATGACCAAATCATACGGCAATAGGGCAACATCTGCCGTAGCTCTTTCAAAAGGGTGTCTATCTGTATCAGCCTTCTTGGTCACAGCTTGATCATAAAAGATATCATTGCCTCCTATGTGGACCACCAGTGTGTTGGGCGCTGGTCTCCCATAAACTTTGCCACGAACCCGATCATAGAGAGAGTTCATCCTGGTGCCCCCTACACCCATCCAGCTTACGTCACCACAACCATGGAGTGGCTGATTCGATTTGCCAGCCCGGCGTATGAGGCTATCGCCCACCAACCATGTTCTGTGACCTACATAATGCACACACAAAACAAAGAGAGAAAGAGCAGCAAATATGGTGTTGCACAATAAACATTTATCACAAATTAGTGTTTGGCACTAATGATCAAGGCCCCTGGTCTAACGTACACTTTAAAGAGCTCTGAGCGCCACCTCCCCTGATAAGAAACCATTTAAGGCGGCTGTTGTAGCCGCGCCTATGCGAAAACTGTGAATACTAAAATTAGCTGCTGGGTACCCCTCAAACCCCTCAGGCCCTCCCCGATTGGCCGTATTTTGAGGAAACGCACCATGGCTGCTACTGGGCACCCCTGAGATTTGGCTGCGCTACCAATTGTCAGCACAGATGCCAAACCCTGCTGGTCAGTTTTTGAAAAACGCAGCCGCACCTGCAGCACTGCTAAACTATCGTGCAGGGATATGTCATCTAATGCTAACACACGCGCTGTCGGCGCTGAACGTGACGCTGCAGTGAATTCACTAACAGTAACACGCATAAAGCCAAAAAAGGCTAGTGAGAATGCTGCCCTTGACATGACTTGCCATGATTTGACTTGACATGACATGCCTTGACATGACATGCCTTGACACGCCTTGAATTGACATGACTTGACTTTACATGATTTGACTTGACATGACATGAATTGCCTTGACATGACTTGATTTGACATGACTTGACTTACATGACATGATTTGACTTAACATGCCTTGACTTGACTTGCCATGATTTGACATGACTTGACTTGACATGATTTGACTTGATATGACATGATTTGACTTGATATGACATGATTTGACTTAACATGACTTGATTTGACATTATTTAGCTTGCCATGATTTGACATGATTGACATACCTTGACCTGACTTGACATCAACATCAACTTGACATCAACATCAACCCCCTCCGCTTAACCCGACCTGACTTTACTTTTATTTTACTTATTTCTAATTTATTTGCTTGTTGTATTGCCTCTTTTTTATCCATTTTTTTTCTTCTTTTTTTTCTTCTCATTTTATCCATTTTTATTTTATCTTTATTTATTTTTTATTTTTTTTATTTTTTTTGTTGTTGTTGTTTGTTTTGTTTTTTATATATTTTTTAATATTATTATTATTATTTTTATTATATATTTTATTTTCATTTATTTTTTGTACTATTTTACCATTTTATTTTATTTTTTCTTATATTATATTTTATTTTATTTATCAAATCGCTTTTATCTCATTATTTCTATTTAATTTTCTTATTTATGCGCCCTTTACACCAATTTATTATTATCATAAAAAACCCCATCTTTGCGTTTAAATAACATTTATATTTAATTATATCATTTATTTAGCACTCCAGTCAGGCCTCAAATTACGTCATTTAAGGGGCACGGCCACTTTGGCCTTAAAAATATACCATTTCGAAGGGCACCGAGGCCATGTTCTGGGGCACCAAGGCCAAACAAGATTTGAATCAAAGGCATCAAGGCCATTGTTACGTTATTTATTTATACCATAATTTTACATGTAAATCTCACTAGGACTTTTAATATATAAATACATTACCGTGACAGTCTTTTTAGTTTGTCAATCAACATATTTTAATACAATAAATGCAAATCTAGGAAACTACCGTGACCTATTAAGGATGAGCCTTTCTCCTCCCTAACCATCTGAACCTGGAGGGGTCTGTGAACCCCATTGAGAGTCAATCAACTCTTGAATACCATGTGCTGAGGCTAAGGGAACTTTGCCATATAGACAACAACACAGGCCAAAGGCTGATGACCTCCAAGCAGAGGTGGGTGTGTGCAAGCACAAGAAATGTTAGACTCTCAATCCAATTGAAAAAATAAATAAAAAACGAAAATCATTTTTTTTCTTCAAGTTATTTATTTCAAGTCATTTATTTATTTAAAGTTTTCTATTTATTTATTATTTATTTAAATTTATTTATTTAAATTTATTTATTTAAATTTATTTATTTAAAGTTAGTTCCATCAAACTTGGGAAACCCTAAAGGCTAAATCTTGTCAAATCTAAGTCGTCTCGTCCGGTACCGTTTGAGCCATGGGGCCTCACTCAGGCGGTGCTGCTGTTCATGTAGGGAATTATACCAAACACCAAACATTTTCGCGAAAAATAATTAGTATTTTCAATGCAGATTTGATCTCATTTGCAACTTTTGGATTAGTCAAACCCACACATATTATTCAGAATATCAATCTACCTAAACACGCAGACATTTTTTGTTTCAATTACCTATAATTATGTACTCAAAATTGTTTAGTGATTTGTTTGCCCGCATGCGATGGGGCAATGGCGTTGAATTCGACGTTGTTTACATGGTGTGTGTTCCGATCTACATTGCTATGCCTTTTTTATGGCATGTTTACACGCTAAAATGGTCTCGGAAATGGTCGTCATAGGAATGGAATACATTTTTAATCATAGAGTAAAACGCGTTAGTTGTATTTGGAATAATTTGATAGTTAAGTATATATATCGGAACTCCCGTCCGGGAGCCAAATGAAAAGGGCACACGGCCACTGTTAAAAATAGGGCACGGCCATTATGGCCGTGATTTTTTTACTGATCCGAGGGCATCGCGGCCAGATGCGAGGGCATCGCAGCAATGGCCGCGATGGCCGCGATGTAATTTGAGCCCTGACTCCAGTCTAATACTTTAATAATTACAACTTTAAACCTACAATCGCATTGCATGCGACACGCACGTTCTACCCCAGCATGTACTATTACCAACTGCCCGCCCGACATGTACAAGTGTACATCCATTTCGCAATATCAAAATCGCCCACGCAAAAGCATGCGCCGTCCACGTGAATCCCATGTGCAAAATCCTGGAATTGCCTCATGAATAAATGAATAATTATTAGAACACGCAGACCACGTGTCTCGCACGCGTGATTTGTATGTAAAACTACTGACAATACCGCTAATAACATGTGCATAATTAAAACACTGATGAATAAACATTTAAGACTCGCAAACCCAAACAAAAGGCAGGGCGGAGTCTAAAAACATGCTGCAGCTTGAAATTTCCTTGAAACAACGCGGCCTATCTAGGTGCTTTGCCGGCTGCTGGCGGCCCTCCCCCTGATTTAGACCAACAAGTACTAGACCCGTGCCCGGGCTTACCGCAACGTGAACAAATATGATCAAATTTACAAGCTTTCCTTGTGCATTTCAACCCATTAAAATCGAAACATACTGATGCTTGCGAGGGGTTTAACGGATCATGAAAGCCAGGTTTACGGCTTTGAGCGGGGTTTTGCGCCGCCGGAGCCCACCCTGCACGGGGCTTTTGATACTGATAGGATTTGGGAGGCCTCTGATCATAAGATTGGGTAGGCCTCTGATAGGGTTGATATGCCTTCTGATCGCCCCACTTTGGGGCCTGATTAGCGCTTGTGGCTACGAACATGAACCATAACTCAGCATCGATCGTCGCCCATGAATTCTGTGGTTTTCTCTGTTGGCGGACGCGAAAATTAGTGTCATATGCGGACCACGCTGCGCTTCCAAACCAGATTGCTGCAGTACTTCAGGATTTCTTGACTGCGTTGGGGGTGATAACTGAGGTAGATGGACATGTACACCAGAAAAGCACTGGTCCACGTTGAGATTGATGTTATTTTGGGCTTACTGGGCCCGGACTGCCTAAGAACTGGGTAGCCCTCAACATCAAACACCATGGAAACACTCCCGTTCTCCCCCTCAGAATGACCCCCACCCCCAATTTTCCAATAGGAGATTTAGCTCTACATATTCTCCCCTACCAATTTTGTCTTGGATGGCTTGGGGCACGCCCTCGCCCAGCGGGTCACACACTGACGCTAGAGGGTTAACATTAGTAACAGGCGGGATGGCCCCACTAAACATGCTACTACAATTAAACAACAACTCACCGCTTTGTACATCACGAGCTGGTTGACTCACGGGCAATGCAGGCGGGACTGTAGGCCTACTTGGAATCGGTTCTTGTTGTTGTTCCGGTGATACGGTCGACGCCGCAGGAGTTGGCCTGGTTAAACTGCCTCCAAAGTTGGACGGCGGGGCCTCCTCAACCGCAGACGCTACCGCTCCACGCTGATCTAGTCCGGTATCCTGCAGCGACCGTCTAAGAACGTCGTTTAAAACGTCTACTTGCTCCGTCGAGGAATTCCGAGTTGTCCTCTTGTTGGTCGGAGCTGAAGCACTTGCATTAGCGCTCTTGCGCTTTCTCCCCATCGTTAATTTCTAAGTCAATGTAGGCTCGTCAAAATAAGCCCCAATTCAAATTGCCGTCCAAGGCCTACGAGCACACGTGTATCGTAATAAATTTTAAAAAGTTATTTATGAAATCTCCAGAATTCACTCTTTTCTGTACCGCCTTGAAAAATTGAAACACAACGACTATCACTTTTATCCACGATATATTATCTCTCAGATCCCATGGTACTTTGACGAAAAAACGTCCAATTTCCGCTAGAACTAGTGAAATTTATAAGACGAAATTATTTTTACCATGCACCTATGACTACTCCAACAATACATTGAAACCCTAAGCCAAAAACAGCGCGAAATCATGCCAACTACTCAATACCACACGCTACCTGATTGGACGAGCACTAGGCATGAATACTAATATGACCAATCACAAATTAAGATAGGGAGACCAAGGCCACAGCTACAACCACAATTGGTATGAGTGCCGATAAGGACCGAGGCAGGGCAATTTTATTTAATGGCCATCCCCCCTCCGAAATTTCGAACCAAAAGCAAAATCCAAAACAGGGAAACCTCATGAAGACAAAATCGCCTTTGATTAGATGGGACTAATAAAAACCGGAAATGTCATCAAATACATCCTGTGACGTCACCAGAAAATCAACATCTTCTGGCAACCTTGGATCAACAGTCATACCATTGAGAAAGACATCCGATCGGATGTCGAAACTGTCTGGAACAATAAGCTCAAATTTGGAATTATATCTATGAAATCTCCTTATTATGTGTCCTTGGGATTCCTAATGAAATTATTCTCTGTAGCTATATCCATTAGGAAAATATTTTTGGGTAAAAGAAAATCAAAATTTCGGATTATCTGCGAACCTATTCTTCTGCGCATCTCGTCGTCATGTCAGAAAACCTGCTCCACATGACCTGATTTCTGAAGTTTTCCGTAATGGTTGATGATCCACAGATAATGCTGGGTATGAGAAGCTTGGTGGTGTTAAATTTGACACAATGCTTTGCAGTTAGCCTGAGCAGATTATTATTGATAAGATAACAACCGATAGTCGGATGGTGGAGGGTATTGCCTACAATGGGGCTGTCACAGAATGTTTTTTAGGTACCACTTACCTGAACCGATCAGTTGCCGCCGCTGTATCAAGAGCCAGAATACACCTCTCCAGTCAGCACCAAAGCCGTTATCATCGAAGCAAAAAAGGACTAACCAAACCCGAACCGGTTGGTGACAGTCTAAGTTGGCGCGCTGAGCAAGAAGTGCAATCACCTGGTCGTCGAACAGGAAATCCATGTAGCCATCAGAAAGACTATACCTGCCATAATGAAATATTACAAAGGGAATCATAAGCTATGCATCAAGCAATCATTTGTATGCAATGGAAATCCCAATGGAAGGTTTTTTCTTTCTCCTAATTACTTAGTTCAATTTATATCCAGTCATCTTATGATTTTGTATCCAACATGTACCTTGTAAGGATTTTAACCGGTTTCATTGATTTCCATCTCTGAATCAGCCACCAACAATAATTATGTGATTTGGCTTTAAAATACCGGGTTCTACTAAAATGGATGTTAACATTATGATTTAATTCTTTTTTGAATGAAAGCGAGATATGTGGCATTTAAAGCACTATCATTGGTTTTGAATACAAGCCTGCAATTTTCATGGTGCCTTTGCAAAATAAGTGCCCATTCTTTCTGACTCGCCCTGCACAAGGTTTATGCAATTTTCTGTTGAAGCTGTGCCGCTGCTCATACAATCTCTTCTATCCAAATTAACCACATGAACTTCATGAACAAGATGTTCTGGGTTCACACAAGTCTTTCATAGCAAAGATGGGGTATGTCCATTAGGAGATCATTTGGCATTAGTTGTATGGACTGCAACAAACATGGCACAATGTGCACTGATGAGATAATGTACATTGTCTTTCATTAAATGGACCATTTCCCCTTCTTGAAAGCACCTTTCCATTTCCAACATTCCTTCCTCCTCATTTCCAACATTTCTTACTTGATAATGCTTTGATAGTCAATGGCCTTTCCTTCAATCCTTTTTCGGAGAATTTCACAGAATTCTGGTTGCACTAGTTCCTTGGCCATGGTCATCATAGCTCCCTCCTAATATTGTAAATAAAAAATCAGAGCAACAGAAAAAATGTTAGTATACATACATGTAGATTGTAGTCCTGGATTGTAGGCCTACCCTATAACAACAAGGTCATCGGTTTGACACTGAGCCCAGAAATGGTCAATTATACAGACATCTGAAGGCACAATCAGACATGGCTATATAACTCGAGCTAAAGGTCGAGTAGAGTTAAATTCGCGAGAATGGTCGAGTTAGTGCCCGTGTGGACAAGAGTCGAGTTAACGTAACCCGACCTTAACTCGACCAATTTACCTCTGGCAAAAGTCAGAGGTAAAGTCCTATCTCGACCAGTCGAGTCGAGTTAACGCACCGTCTAGACAGCGCACTAATGATAGCTCGAGGTAAATGTGACCTTTCACAAATGTAATTGACCTGCTGCTATAGACTGCATTGTTTTTACGCACATCTCGCTTAATTGTTATCCTTGTTTGTACATAGGCCACGCGTGTATAATATTTTTCATTAGCATACCAAAATAACGGTCGTGCTACTATCTCTTCTTAAACATTAACTATGTTTCAACAGTAGGCCTAATGAATTTCTAAAAACACATTGAAATTCATAATGTCTTAAACGGATAAATAGTTCTTTTAGGATTGATTCCTAGCTCACTTTTAACTTTAAACATTGGTATTTTTAACATTTTAATACCGACTCGTCTCACTTTTCTTAGAATTGCGCATTGCGAACTTCAAAATGCCTTTCCTTTGTACTCAAAACAAATCAATACTACTTGATCTGTGACTGTATGCCTTACTGTAGCCCGTGTTGCAACATTCCGCTCTAAAAGTCTAGGCCATGAAATATTTCAATATATTTATTTGCATTTATTCTATATTTATTACAATAAAAAGTATACACCAATGTATTTCATCAATACTGCGTATCGCAATGCGGCAACTTAACATTTCTGTTTATAAAATGACAAATGTTATCAAATTTAAATAATATCACAAATATTAAATAAACTTTCTCAAAGAATCATGCCACATATGTCCCTAACGTAGTTATTTAATTAGTTTAACACAACCGTTTTGACTAGTTTGACCTATAATAAATGTAAAACACGATTGTTCTTCCCTCAACTGAGACAAACTGAACGTCAATGTTTCTGAATTCGTAGGGCTTATGTTAAAATGTAGGAAAATGCCACGATCGACACACATAAACGGTCCCTGGAATCTGAGACGATTTCCGTCCATTTCCGTCATTTCCCCTCAAAAGTGTTTTAGATTTAAAAACTTAAATATCCTAAAAAACAAAACAAAAGTTTGGTAATTTAATGGTACAAGTCCGTATTTTGAGCCTAAAATTATATTAATACATTTTTTGTTGAGAAAAAAACCCTTCCAAATAAACCGATATATCTTGGCTTAAATGAACAATCAACAACGAACAACTCAAGTACTGATCACCGGAAAATGGTGCAAAACACATAGAAACGCATAGAGGTGTGCGTAGAGGTGTGCTACCTTCCATAATGTGTTTTTTTAATTTTTAAACTTGGCTTTGTTATGTGTGATTTATCATGAAGTACATACCATTTCAAACTCATGCCGGAAGTTTCATTGACATTCGTTCAATAGTTTTCCAGTTGTGCCAATATTTATATAGAGCGGGAATCATCAAAATGGGTTCAGAATTTCCACGTTTCATTCAGCCAACGGGCTATTTATTCACTGCATGAGTGCATTTAAACAGTGCTTACTTGAGTCATTCTTATTCCATACTTTCAATCAAGCAACGCGTTTAGTTGTTTCTATAACATGCCATGAATATTTTCTATTGGCATTGATGCCCCCCTCCCCCGCTGATCAACCTGCCGCCATTCTACACTCTTAACCCGACATACATGCCCGGCGCCGCCCCACCCCCTATCACCCGTGGCCTGTAGTATCCTCCGCCCTGTCCATGGGCTCTCTGTAACCCTAACCTTAACCCAAACCTAACCCTAATCCTAACCCTAAACCTAACCCTAAACCCTAACCCTAAACCCTAAACCCTAACCCTAACCCTACCCGAACCCTTAACCTAACCCTAACTCTAACCCGAACTCGAACCCAAACCTTAACTCTAAACTTTTCACACCCTGTGATGTAGCCTTTTCAAATTGCATGGACATTATCATCCACGCCTGAGTTATAAGCCTATAGCACATGTTACCGTATTATCCCTATTAAGCGCCCAGGGTGGTTAGCAAAGTCATTTTGTGTGGGCGCTTATTAAGTTATCTTTTTTAAACTCATTTATCGTAAACACTGTCGAATTCGGCGAGGTTGCACTAGCAGAAAACCATGTGCGATCGAAAAGTAAACTGTTTAACATTTTTGGGGAAAATCAACATTGTGGCGTCGCAGTGGTCTCACTGTGGCCACGTTACGTGACGTCAGGCTTTACTGGTACTGCGCTTTACTGACGGACGCTGTGGTGAAAAATGTTGTTGTACAGTGCTACATTAATTGAAAGGGTGGGCGCTTATAAGGCATCGTTTGTTGGTAGTCATTGAGAAAAACAGGGGTGGGCGCTTATAAGGGCATGGGCGCTTAATAGGGATAATACGGTACATGTGTTAGATGCTATCTTCAGAAGATAGCTAACCTTAAATTCTACTTTCAGCAGAAAGCATCGTGCTCAGAAGACAGCATGCGTCGTTACTAGGCGCGATTTCACACCTACGGGTGCGTTTGCGTATTTGTACGCTTGATCCGCGTCAACTGCTATCTTCTGAAGATAGTAATTTTTTATACCAAACGTCCTTCAATTTGGGTGAAATTATCAGGATATCGTCAGAAAAGATGACGAATTGTAATAGAATGAAAATAACAAATGAAAATGATTAAATAAAATGGCTATGGACACTGATAATACAAAACCATACTCCCCTTATGACTATCACAATGGTTTTCGCTCTTTGTCTGGCGTATGTTGGGGTTTACCGGGGTTCTAGAAAGTTGAAATAACTCAAAAACTATTTAACCAATATCAATGAAAGTTTGAATGTAATTTTTAAATGAAATTTGGTTTATGAATAACTAAAAATATTGAAACAAGATGATGGTATTAAAATTAAAGTTCCTGTTCTAAGGTAGCAGTCCTCTAAATGTCCCAGATTGAAAACTGGCAACTCTTCTTGCGCAATACTTAAGTTATAAATAGCGTGATTAAAATAGTGATATCTCGGTAAGTAAATTGATTTAGCAGCCGAGATTGGTATCAAATTAAAGCTGAAAATATCCAGTTTAATAAAATAACAATCACAGTCAATATTAACAACATATTGTTAAGAAATCTTAGTCCTAATTTCACAGCGTAAGATTGAAGTCATGCAAAAACTCAACTTGTAAAATGACAATAGAGGGGGCAAATGCCCAATTGTAGAAAATCTATCCATACTAGCCACATATTTTACGATTTTATTTGATAGTTTATTAAAATAGCTCGAGTTTAATACCACATTCAATGATTTTCTATGTGTAAATTTTAATATATTCTTGACGGAAAATGGTTCAAATCATCAAAGAAACTGAAATCAAGGTGACCCATATGTGTAATAGACATTTATACATAGAAATTCATTAAACATGGTTTTAAATTGTAGCTTTGATAAAGATCTTGCGATTTAAATCGTAAAATATGTGGGGAGTATGGATAGATTTTCCACAATCGGAGAACTAAGCCCGTCTGTCGTAATTTAAAAACTTGGTTTTTGTATGTGTCTGGTTTCTACCATAATCGTAGGCCTAACATTTTACTAATATTTAATGGTTGAAATCTCTCTATCATTTTAACCATGTTCTTAATTATTGTCTTGGGTTTAATTTGACACCAAACTCAATTTCTAAATCACTATAGTCATTGAGATCTCATCGTTTAAAACGACGCGCATCGATCAAGATAAGGAGTAAAAATGGTGTCTAAATTTGACTAGCTATTATTTAGAGGTGTGCTACCTTGAGCTGGTCATGGTAAAACCTCCTAAGCTTGAGGAATACACGTTACTTGCACCTAGCTCTGTTTCTTAGCTCTCATACGTCGTGATACGACTCAGTATGAGAGCTATGAAATGAAAGCATATGTTCGGACGTCGCCGATTTTCGTTTCTAGTTTGCCTATTTCTAGAACATTTGTATACACTTACCTGGGTTATGCATGTGCTATGAACTGTTATTGCATCCTAGATAAATTTTCAGCTCCATAAATGCTACTCAAAATGAAATATTAATGATATAAAATCGTCCCTAATCACAGCGAAAATCAAGAACTCGTCAGTAGAAGGAGGTAACGATATGATGTCAATTCGCGGTAATTTACGATCGGTTCCGAATAGTTTCAATTAGTCTCATTCCACGTTTTACTCTGCATGTGTGTAAACATAGTAAATCACTAGGCGGACAACCAATGCTATGCATGCGATCAACTGTTAACAGCAGCCTGGTACTCTAATGGCCACATCACAGGCTGAAAAAGTAGGCAATACGGAAAGCTCCTTGCAGGGAATTTTGAGCATTTGGAGGGAAATTTTGTCATTTGGAGGGAAATGTTACTCTTTTATTAAGAAATGCATTCCATTTTGGAGGGACATTTGGAATCGCTTGCCGGGAAAAAAACATTTTTTCAGGCCATGCTAATGGCACCAGCTATAGTTTCCAGTTTTCAATACGATTTATTCCATTGAAATGAACTACCGGGTTCCAAATTATTGGCACCAGGCTGCTGTTAGTGAGATTCAGAAGAACGCACGTGACCTGTTTTCCGACGATTTCTGATCTCAATTTTAAATGATCTATTACGAAACTATACAATGTTCTAACATATTTGACATTTAAAACCACCTAATACGACAAATTATGTACAATTAGGGTCCTGGGTATGCAGTTTTCATTTACGTAAATACTAGACAGGGAATTAATGCGCAGGGCAAACAGAAGAACTCTATTTGATATGAACTCCGCATCGACCCCTATTTCTTTGGCTGATTCACGGTACCCAGGATCCCCTTTAAATGAGTTGTGTGGAGCCCATTGATGCAGGGAACAAGCATAAACGACGGCATTGGTGAAAGGTAATCATGGAAAAAATTATAGTCGTTAAAAAAACCTCTAAAATCTCCAGAATTCATGAGCGTAGAATAACATCGATAGTACCAAAAGAATCCGTAAGTATTGTTCTATAAGTAAGGATAACTTAAATTAACTACCAGTAAATTTATTTTTTGTTTTGAAACAAATACGACGTAGGAAATCAATGCTTGTTTTTGTAGCTAACTTGCACCGTACAGATGAAACCATTGAAAGCGAGGCTCTCCCCTCACCATGCATGCACTCATCACACACTATCACGCCACACTGCGTCATGCTTTCACGCAGGTTAGTGCATCGCGTGACGCGGTTTGGCGCGCGCGCGCAAACTCAGTACAAAAATAATATTTGACCAAGTTTGCAGTGTTGCAAGTTGCAACTAATGCTACAATATTGGAACTATACATTGACAATCTGCCCCAGCAGGAGAAAGAGATCGAAATCAGCAGTGTGAACAGGGTTGTCACTTAGCCGGTCGGTGCCGGTCTGGTGTAGCCTGCACTCATGATTGCCGACCAGCACTCTAAAAAAAAGGGTAAAAAAACAGCACTCTAAAAAATAAAAAATAAATAAAACAAGGTATTTACAAAAAACTGGTCAACATCCTAAAATGAAATTAACAGACGACACAAAGGAAATATGAAAAAGAAGATTTAGACAGTGTATGATGTATTTTAACAAAAACTCTTTGTTTTAATGCTGGGCCCACTTTTCTCTCTGAAACCCCCCATCGTCTGACTCATTTATTCTATCCCATGAGGCCCCACCTGTGTATCTCAACATTTGATGAGGTTGGGTTGAAAATTAACCCGACTAAAAAAACTAAGAATGTTTTAAGGTTATGAATATTAAATAAACAAGTTTGGGGGGGGGGGGGGGGGGGGGGGGGGGATAAAACATCAAAACTTCAAATAATTAGTAACAATTTTTGAACAAGGAATAAAAATATAAGTTATGTTACATTTTATAAACATCGCCAGCTTCGGAAAATATAGCAGCTTCCGAGCAGCTTCCAAGATATATCCAACCATCCCATAATAATCGCGACTTTCCACCACGTTGTTATCCCATAATAATCACCCTTGGACCCCGGTAGTTACATTTATAGGGACATTAAGTGGTGTTGAAAATGTTAAATGTTTAAAAATTTACTTCAGAATTCAAGATGAACATTAAAAATTGTCATTATGGTTGTTTAAACACAGCAAAACTTGATTAAAACAATATCATCGCTATTTATTTAAAAACGCCCTATATCATGTAATGCAAATATGGTTCGCGTTATCAAGCGTACTGCAGGGGGATACTGTCGGACGTAAAATGCTCGTTGCGGCTCTACGAGCATTTTTAATCGACGTTTTCTTGTACAAAGAGGGCTATTTTTCTTAATCCTTATAGGTGTAAGTTCATGCATGTAATACAATTATAAAAATATTGACTAATCCCAGTTTTTATCATAATTGAGGGCGCAGCCTCCCAACACATCTCTTAGTGCCCCTTTAATACATAACTCTCTATAAAAATACTCCACATTTCCATCTTCAGGGTAGTCCTTATATGCAAATCCTCCCAGCAAACATGAGATTTTAACACCATTTCCAAAGGACTTATCCACAAGTTATTCATCACAATAGAAAAGCATAATTTATACATCATCAACTTTCAATAGAAACTACTGAGGGTCACTTATCTGTCTTCCATCTTATAGCATGTTACACATGACTGAACTTTCGAGCCCAAACTACCTGCCATGGAGGTCACTAGCTAGCTATTCATTTTGGGTGCTAAATCTGGAAACCCTGTGCTACCTACTTTTAGACCTTTAGAGAACTAAATTTTGTTATCCCTTATTTTCACTAATCTACATTATTACTCTTAATTAGTTATCATGTAATGTGTTATTTACAAATGTTGTTCTAATCCCTACATAAGACCTGTAATGATGATACACTTTTAACATAGGTCTTATCATTACTTTTACTCAATTTAATGTGAGAAACTGGTCTACTTTACTAGTCATGGAGGTCTCACATTATACCATCGTTTTGCTCATAAGACATCCGTGTGCATCTTATTCTTAGCTGTAGGCATAATCACAAAGTGTTTATTTACCTTTGTGGCCCAGGGTTGGAAACAGGGATCATGATGACTCACCCATACATTATCTCTATTAGTCAATAAGTATGACCACACAAGTTAATACAAATTATAGGGGGCGACATTTTAGCAATTTATATGGGGGTCTATTGATCTGACCGTTACATTTATATACCAAACAGAATATAGTAAACACGACGAATGTCGCAGATTTTGCAAAACTCTATCATTTGTTTAATATTATTTAAACCATTTCTCCACAATTGTAACAACATATGTGTTCATATTTTCATATCTAGATCTAATATACATTTTAAAGACATCTGTGTACAAATACTGATTCAAGATACATGAAAGCAATTCATAGACTCTACCACAAGGCCTGAATCTGAATTCAAATGTCAACATCCCAGGATGTTGACAAAAATAGTTTTTAACAATTTGTGGATAAAATCATTAAACTTACCTCATAATCAAGAAATTATGTGGCAGGAACCCTCAAAGTGCATTAAAAACCTACAAAAACATTAAGGTCTCTGGAACCCATGTCATGATCCACTGCACTTCGTTCACTACACTTACTCCGTTCGCCGTCACTATAAGTAAATTAATAATTGAACGAACACAACTAAGCAGCGTATCGCGTACATTGCGTGAAGCGCGCACAACCATTCGCGTGATAATTTCGGGCGCAATCATCTTTGTACTGCGTTCGCATTGTTCGTTCAATTATTAATTTACCTATAAAATTAGCCGTTGACCACTGAGTGTGAAGGTGACCAAGAGTAAAGCAGCAATGTCGCAAACTCATGAAAAGTGAGGTGTTTTGTGTTTGGACTTTAATTCACAGTAGGCCCCTATTCATGCCGAATTTATATTCCCAAATACAATATCCGTATTAAAAAATATTTTTAAAAATAAAACAAAATCTGACCTACCGACCCTACCTTTTGAGGACCCTTTATGGACATTTGGAGACCCTGTATAATAAATTGTACATTTCTACCAGAAAGGTATGTTTATAAACTTCATATAAGTGTTTCTTTTGAACAAACAACATTTATACATTTTTGTCATACTGTCCACACAGAATATATAGATTTATTTATGTGAAAATTGACACATTTTGATCACAACAAACCTTCTTTTTTTTGGCCTTATGTTGAAGCACTGAATCTATTTATGGTGAAAAAGAACAAATTTGACAAGAATTCATCACAAAATTATATTGAAAATTACCCCTGAAACCCATGATCCCATGAGCTTTCGTTCAGGGAGCGCTGCCCCCTGGACACCCACCAGGGGCCATAAGGCGGGCCCCTGGACCCCACCCCAGGGATACATAAACTCGGGATGGGAAACGGCCAGCGAAACCCGGTTCCCCTATGCGAGTTGCCATTATTCGAGCCAATCTGGTCTGAAAATTAAATCCCAGCATGCGTCACCGTTAGGCAATCTCTGACACCTAAATACTAGAGTTCACGATGCACATTTGTAAACACTTGATAGTGGAACTCTAGCAGCTGTGTAAGAGATTAGTGCGAACGAAAAACAACAATCGTATATGTGTCAATTTTACGGACGTATAAATGCTAGTTTCTATGCGGTCTTAAAATATAGAAATAAGGCACATATACAGAAATGTAGGTATATCTCTGAGGAAAATATTTTGGCTGAGGGCTATATTGTCGAGGCATACTTGTAAAGCTACAATTTTAGTCCGAACGGTAGCTATCGTAGAGTACAAGAAAATCGCCATTTTGAATTATCGTCTGCAACTAATTTACGCGCTTGCGCAGTAGTTCACATTGTCGGCTTATTTGCTCCATTAACGCAAAGCACTTCAGTATAATGAAAACGGACCAAATTCGGATGCGAAATGAAATATCTCTTACATGCCAACGCCCCAAATTTATCCTAGCGGGCATCCTTCCAGCATGTAGATTTGGCAGATGAGCATGCCATGGGTGAACAGTACGCAGTATTGATGGCTTCGAGTGCCACTTGGCACCACACAGAAAACGAATGGGATTATTTTTCAAACGGGTTCCGCCAAACAAAGCTGTCGGGGGCCTGCCCACCCCTAGACTAGTTTAGGCCCCTTGCAATTAAATGTGAGTTTACTGTTGCCCGCGCGCGTCCAAAAGTCACCCGCGTGATATGTAATATTTTAAAAATATTTAATTATTTCATTGTTTACAGCTTTTTCATAAGCTTTTTAACACTTTTCTGACGATAAAATTAGCCGATGAGCCGCATTGCAATACTTCCATGTTGGGAAAACATTTCTGGGTAGTAAAAAACTCTGCACGAAACTTGCAACTGTCGCTTTGTATTGAAATGTGTGCATTTGAAGCATATTCATAGGCACGGCAATCAATTACTGCGCAATCGCTTCAGCGCATGACGTCACATCAAAACCGCCGAACTTCTTTGGAGTTTCCTAGTGCATTCTGGGTAATATTTCAGGTTTGTTTACGATCGCCATCTTTAAAATTCTCCGAGCTAGCGTAACGAAAAAAATTACAAACATCGATCGAATATCTCATTAATATTCAAAATAGGGATGCAAATATGAGTAGACTCCTTTATAAAAGAAACAAAATGCAAAGCCAAGGCAGTAGGTGGTGGTAGGACATAATTAACAGCATTTGAATTGTATTTGTACCTTGCATAATAGTTAACAACGCCGACAATATCAGGTGACTTTACCCCAAAATATTACAATATTAATATTAAATAGTCACCTCGTCCTGCTTTTCAAAAACGCAACAGTAAACTCACATTTAATTGCAAGGGGCCTTAGTAGAGCTTCGCGGCAAGCAGATGCTCTTCATCTTTGCTTAATTCAAACAGAAAAATCAAACTTTTAAGTTTAAAACCTTACCCCAACAGATGTTTACTCCATCCATTAGAACAATTATTTTGGGTTTCAAACATGAACAATAGTGAATTTATTACGCATTTTGTCTTGGTGGGCAAATTTGGCCCCGAAATTGGTGGGCAAATTTGTCCACCGACAAGGTCGACTCGAGGACTGATTTACAAGAGAAGGACGTAGCCTAGGCCTAATTGTACCTCGGTCCTTGATTGCACCCTACCGCCACTAAACTCGTACTCGTACTGTCAATAACATTGACATTGTGGCTGTTTGACTGTTTGTATTGTTTTGTGATGGTGTACTGACATTTCACATTTGGTACTAATCCGAGATTTGTTTTTGCCGGTGAATTCTGCATTATCTTTCATGTCAGTGTGTGTTTCCAACCAATATAATATTATTTATCAAATTAGCTGACATTTTTCGAGAAATTGACTTAAATATCCTATTATCCACAAATGTATATGTTTAATGCAAATTATGTTTTTAAGAATGATTTACATTGCCACAGAATTTGTGTATAAACAAAATATTTTGGGGACAATTGTAATTTTGTATTTTAAAAACACTACCATGAAGTCTTGAGGGCGCACCACCAGGCGAGCTAACTTGCTTGCAGACAATGCCGGACATGGAGGTATAATTATAAAGTTACTCCAATTCCGGACCGGCTCGGCTATGAGACCGCTCTCAAGTTTTCTGAACTGACTGCAAAAACAATTGGGGCACCCTTTTACGAACATTTTGGAAATCTGCCCCCCCCCCTGAAAAAAATCCTCGCAACGCCACTGTTTAGATAATTGAGATTTTCATTTTTCAAAACCAGAAATTTACTCACGATTGACAGTTTTGTTTAGGCCTAGGGTCACTGATGATAAAACTTGGTGATATTGTCTGGAATTTAAGTGGACGTGGTGGTCAGGGGTGGTAGTAAGTATGGAGTGGATCTTCTGGTGATTTGTCTTAGTGTATCACTCTCTGCTCTGGCTATACAATAGAGAGGCAGTGGGCATCCCCCTGCCAGGAGGCTTGCCCCCACGGCCCCTAAAGCCCCCCCCCCCCCCTCCCCGGCCCAAAAACACATTAAATGACAAACTCTATGTGAATAACAATAAGTAGTCGGTGACCCATCACGAGCCCCCTCCTGATCACTGTATTGAGAATATCTTCCAGATCCAGATTTATTGTCCTCTTTTCTTTGGGCAGCGAGTTTGAAGACACCGTATCGAGTCAGTAGGAAAGGAAAGTCTGAATGAGGTCCCTTTCGTCTCCATAGGCCTAGTAGGGGCAAGTACAATTCGTATCAAATTGTTAAGCTTGATTGTTGATTTTATCTTCAAGGGTTGAGAACAAAATAGGACGATTGCATTTATGAATTTATTTAGCTCATGGCAAGCGGGATGACAAGGGCGTCGCGTAACGTCATTCAAAAAGGGGCACCCTTACAGGATTTACATACAGTTGAGCTAAAAAGTTGTTCATGAGCACAAGGATTCAGAATTCATGCCTTGCCCTGTCCGATGTTTCGTTACAGAGTTATCAGGCAAAACGTAAATGGTTGTGGATTGCGGTTGGGGTCAAACATTTGACTTGGTTGGCGCCGACAAAAAAAAACCCAATTGGCGTCAAATCGTTTGACGAGGTCTTAGTTTAAGCTACTAAAGTATGTACTTGTAGGCCGCGGGTGGCCAAAGCTAAAGTTTGATCAGCAAATTGGCGAGAAATATTCGGTTTTTATCTCCCAGTGCTAAAGTAATCCGATTGCACCGCGCGAGATAATGGCCACATTGTTGGTACACAGAAAGAAAAAAAGTGAGTCATCATCGAAAAATTAGTCATTTTGTCCGTGTAGTGACACACTATGGCTCAAATGATGAGTCATTTTGTCCGTGTAGTGACTCATTTTACGATAATGACTCACTTATTTTTTTCTGTGTAGCACGCATACAGAGTGAGTCAAAAAATGCAATAGTGGAAAGAGTCCATTTTGTTTTCAAAACCAAGTTAAATTTTGAAACGTTGTAAACGTTGCAAGAATGACATATTTGTTCCTAACCTTGTGTGAAAAAACGAAGTCGATCAAATTTTCCGTTTGTCTTTGATGACCCCACTTTACGTGTTTGTCCACGAACACAATGATTTTTAATTGAAATTGCACAATTGCATTTTCGTACTTGAATTTCCCACCAACAAAAAATTGTAAAGGTTCAGTTTTTCATTCAAATTTAGAACATCATTAAGCAATTCATAGCATGGGTGAAGTAAATTGGTTTTAAATTCCAATTACATCACAAATTTACACGCTAAGAAAAAACGTGATCCACTTAGAACCTTTTTCTGTCCTATAATATGTAGAACCCTAAGAGCTCTTAAGGTTCTATAAAGAACTTTAAAAGTTCTTTACAAAATGTAGGTATAGGCCTAGGGACTTTCTTCATGGGCTCATCACTCAAGTTTTCAAATTTGAACGAGAGACATATTTTGCGATCTTATGCATGTTTTGGGTATCTCGTGGCAAACGTGTGAAATTGGTGTACGGGTAAAAAGACAATTGAACAGAAAATGATATAAACTTCATTTTTTCACACAAAGTTAGTAACAAATAGGGTATACTTATGACGTTTAATTTTTTAACATTTTCCAAGTTCAACTTAGTTTTAAAAACAAGATGACTTCTTTCCACTGTTGCAGGTTTTTTTGACTCACCCTGTATGATGCAACACAGTGCGATTGTTGGCCTCTAGCACGCTCCCGTCCTTCTGTATTCATTCGCTGCTGTAAAGAGGTTTCGCCAATTAAGAACTGATCAAACTATAGACAAATTTCTTTAAAGTTTGGACAAGTGCCAAACTCCTTCCTGGGTAATTTTAGATTTTGAGAAAAATATCTGACATTTTCGGGGAATAAGAAGATATATTTGGGGATATTTATGAATATGAGCATGTTGGTGTCTATAGCTTGTCTAGTATAACTTGACACAGGGTGATGTGAAGCGCCTAGTGCAGTAGTAGTAGTAGTAGAAGTAGCGTAGTTTTTACTTAGAGCTAGCATGCTTTGTTTCTGCTTTCAACTGCTGCCGCTGAATAGCCGTCAGGCGAAAAGGAAAGCAAATATGTAAGTCTTTCCCTGTCAGTACATAGCCTCTCCATCATCAAGACTCCTACAGTGCCGCCACGGTGGTTGCTGAAAGGCGATCACATGGCAACATGCGGATACTGGGTACCTCACGGCCCCAGGCTAAACTGTAGGGGATCTCGGAGCAGCTATGGGCCCTAGAGATGTGGTGCACAGGCCCACCCGCGTATGTGGACATGCCCGGCCCTGACACTTCATCAACCATGCCCCAGCTATGGGTTAAATAGTTCTTGACTGGTCAGCAAGGTCAAGATAGTCCTTGTGGCAGAAGGTCCGGAAGAGGATTAATGGCACAGGTGGAAGATCTAATAATATAGACAACAGCTGGTGGTACCGCCAAGTTAGCTGGCATTGCTGACTGACAACACGCCTTGCCAGCGCGTCAGTTACAGGCAAAAACCCTTAAAGCATCATGAAAGTACAAGAAAGAAAAGGCTGTATTGCCCGAGGCCAAAACGGGCGCAACCGACTAGGAAAAAGAGGTTGCAAATTGTCCAGTCCGACCTCCATAGGAAACAACAATCCTTTGAATGACGTTCTGCAGTCAAAGCCGAAAGGAAGCTCCAAGACTGATAAGGAGGCAAAGGGTGGACAAACATATATAAACATCTGCACATACAATACAAGGACAATAAGAACTGATGAATCTCTAGAATTGCTCTTGGACGAACTAAATGACTTCAAGTGGGACATAATTAGGTCTTGCAGAAACCAAGAGAGAAGGAGAGAGTACTATAGAACTACCAGGAGGGATCTGGCTTTACAATCATGGGAAAACAGAAGATAACAAAAAAGCCAAAGGTATTGGATTCTTAATACATCAGAAGTTCAAAAACTACATTGAAGAGATAAAGTCCTATTCTAACAGGGTAATCGCACTGAAAGTAAGACTTACAGGGGGACAATTTCTCTGCATAGTACAAATATACGCACCTACAGGAGACTATGATGATGAAGCTGTAGAAGAGGTATATGAAGACGTGAGTAAGGCATTTTCAGAAAGCAAAGCAAAATACCGAATAGTGATGGGCGACTTTAATGCCAAAATAGGAAAACGTCAAGCAGGAGAGGAATCCCTCGTAGGGAAACATGGAATTGGTGTAAGAAATAAAAGGGGCGAAATGCTACTAGAATTTGCTTCACAACAGAAACTAGTTGTTGCCAATACTTTCTTCAAAAAGAAAGAAAGCAGGTACTGGACATGGGAAAGTCCAAATGGAAAAACCAGAAACCAAATCGACTTTATATTGAGTAGCCAACGTGGTATACTAAGGAACTGTGAAGTGATCACGAAAGTAGATATTGGGAGTGACCATAGAATGGTTAGAGCCAAGATAGTACTAAATAAGAAACTGGCAAGGCTGAATTTCATCAACAATAAGAGAAAGAGCAAGCTGGATGCTGTGAAACTGGCAGAAAGAAAACAAGCATTTCAAATAGAGCTGAAAAACAGATTTGCAGCACTAAGCATTGAAGACTCTGATGTGGATACCAAGTATTCACTCATCTCCGACACAGTAAAGGAGGTTGCTGAGAAAATAGCACCAAAAGAAAAACAAGCCAAACAGAAATCAGAAGAAGACAAGGAAATTGATGAGCTTGATACCAAAAGGAAGAAACTCAAGATAACCGCCAACAAGACAACACAACAAAACAAAGACTACCAGGACACAGTAAAATTGGTAAGGAAGAAGAGAAGGCAGAGGAGCAGGAGAAAGGAAAGAGAACAAATTGAATCCATCTTAGAAAGCGGTAGAGGACCAAAACAGATACAAAAACTAAATAGCAAGAAAACCAGAATAAGACAGATGAAAAAGAAAGACGGAACATCAACAACAAATAGGGGAGAAGTGCTCAACGTCTGCGCAGAGTTCTACCAGGAACTGTACAGCTCCAGGTCTAATCAAGTTAAAGAAAACTTCTTGTCACCCGACCAAATGGACATACCTACCATCACAGTTGAAGAAATTGAACTTGCAGTAAAGCAGATGAAGAAAAACAAAGCACCCGGTTTAGACGAGATAACCAGTGATATCATCAAGATCGGAGGTGAGCAAATATACACCCAGCTGGCAAGTCTATACAATCAGATACTTACTGAAAGGAAAATCCCCAAGGAATGGAAGGAAGCAAAGGTCATACTTCTACACAAGAAGGGAGACAAAGAGGACATCAAAAACTACAGGCCAATAAGTCTGCTCTCCCACCCATACAAAATATTTACAAGAATCCTTCAAACCAGAATGAAGAGAGTGCTTGATGAAAACCAACCAAGGGAACAAGCAGGATTCAGACAAGGTTTCTCAACCACTGACCATCTTCAGGCTTTAAGCCAGCTAATTGAAAAGGCCAATGAGTACCAAATAAAGCTCTGCGTCGGATTCATCGACTATGAAAAGGCGTTCGACTCAGTTGAGCATAGTGACCTCTTCCTAGCATTAAGGAAAATAGGAACAAATGAAGGATATGTTCAAATCCTAGAGGATATATACACTGACGCTACAGCGAGGATCCATATCGACGAGGACATCTCAAAACCTTTCAAAATCAGCAGAGGTGTGCGACAAGGCGACACAATCTCTCCAAAGATTTTCACTGCTGCAATGGAAGAGGTGTTCAAGAAGGTAGACATGAAAGAAAGGGATACTCATCGATGGAGAGCGGCTAACAGACCTCAGGTTTGCAGATGATGTGGCTTTACTAGCTAACTCAGTGAAGGAATTGGAGGCCCAACTAAACTGTCTGAATACGGAAAGCAGAAAAGTTGGTCTGAAAATGCACAAAGGAAAAACAAAATTCATGACAAATTTCCAAACAAAGGAGTCCATCGAAATTGACAAGGAACCGATAGAAAAGGTAGAAAGTTACAAATATCTTGGCAAGGAAATAAAAATGGAGAACAATACGAGAGAGGAAGTCTTGATAAAAATCAAGGCAGGCTGGAGCTGCTTCGGCAGAAACAAAACCATTCTCTGTGATAAAACCATACCAATAACATTAAGGACAAGGGTTTTCAATCAATGTGTGCTACCTACCATGACATACGGTGCCGAAACTTGGTCAGCAACCAAAGAAACTGAACAGAAACTTCTAGTAGCGCAGCGAGCCATGGAAAGGAGGATGTTAAACATAACAATACGAGACAAACAAAAGAACACAACCATTCGTAATAAAACTAAAGTAAAAGACATCATTGAAAAAATCAAGGAAATGAAATGGAGATGGGCAGGACATATCGCGAGACAGAAAGATAATCGGTGGACAATAAGAACAACCGAGTGGCAACCCCGTACAGGCAAAAGGAGAAGAGGCAGACAGAAACAAAGATGGAGAGACGAATTAACCGAATACAGAGGAACGACATGGACAAGAGAAGCACAAGACAGACACAGATGGAAGATGCTGAAAGAGGGCTTCAGCCTACAGAGGCTGAAAAAGCCTAGGTAAAGGTAAAATGAATATGGGGGCAGGCAGTTTTTGTAATTCCAAAACAGAAACATTTTTCACCTATAACAATGCGATATTCACGTTTCTGGAAACAAATCTAACTATATAAAAATTATGATTAGATGCATGGAAACTAGCCCCACCTCAAGAGATATCGATATAGTATAGAAATAGGGTTTTCGGCACGAACAACGATGATACTCTTGTTCTTGTATTATTGTTAGCCAAATTCCATGTATATTGTATTCCCAGCGGGCAAAATGACGTTGTATCAACGTTGAAAAATCGTTGAATTAACATTGTATTAGAAAGTTTGTACCGACCATAGATTTCAACGTCAATTCAACGTCATATTTCAACGTTGATTCAATGTTGAATTTTCGTCACATAGTTGAAATTTGGTTGATATACCAACCAAATTTCCATTACTTAACCATGTTAACCAGAATTCAACATTGAATCAACGTTGAAATACGATGTTGAATCAACAGAAAATGTGTTGATTTCTTCCTTTACAAATGTTCTTTGTGAAGCTTTTGTATCGCTTGGCACCCAGAGGGATGGTGGTAGTGGGGGTGGGGGGGGGGGGGGGGGGGGGGGGGGGGGCTGCAGGGGCATTGACTATTGGATGTTTATGTTCCTGCACAATGTATATGCATTGATTTAGTGAGCAATCACCTTTATTGAACCCAGTGCGAAAATATGCATATATACAAGTGTATATCAAATATACATTCTATGGTGTTAAATTAATGCATAGACGTAATTCAAATAAAATAATACTAATAGGTTTAAATGAATAAAGGTGTACCATTGCAATTATGCTAATGAGCGATTTGCGCAATTTACTCGGCTAATATAAGGCCAAGTAAAATATGCAAATATAGATCCAGACTGAATTTTGGAAACATGATTTTTACAAGTCCATTCAACAACGTTGAATCAACGTCAATATTCAATGTTACTTCAACAAAGCACAAAATGTAGTTGAAAAGATGTTGAAATCATGTTGTTCAACAACGCAACCAAATTTCAACGTTGAAATATGGTTGAGTACCCGCTGGGTTATGTACACCTAGCACATAAAGTCCCTGACCAGGTGCTTTGAGAAGCTTTGAGGTTGGCTAATTCAAAATATATGGTCGGTACCAAAGATCTGAGATATACATTAAATGAGCAAATTTCTTCTCCGCAGTTTGATACCTCATTCAACCAAATCGAATGGATACTTTTAAAGTTATGTCGATTTCAATGACCGCGCATGCAACAGAAAAGTTGCACTAAGTATAGGAAATCATTGATTTGTGTGTGATTTACGCACTGAAAAACTCACAGCTTATCAGCTAAGACTTGTATTCTTCACAGCCAGATACACCCTTTGTCCCGCACATTGCGGTTATCACTACAGACCCATTCATCTGTCTCGTTCAGATAGCACACAGTTATGACAGTAATCACACACAAATCAATGATTCCTATACCTAGTGCAACTTTTCTGTTGCATGCGCGGTCATTGAAATCGCCATAACTTTAAAAGTATCCATTCGATTTTGTTGAATGAGGTATCAAATTGCGGAGATGAAATTTGCTCATATAATATATATCTCAGATTTTTGGTACCGATTATATATTTTGAATTAGTCAACCTCAAAGCACCTGGTCAGGAACTTTATGTGCTAGGTGTATATAATGCCCGGTACTGTAAATACTATTGTGTAGGTAATAGCTGACTCGCTTGGCATACAAATGGAACACATGATAACTCAATTACGTACATTCAAACATTATTTATTAAATAAAACACGCCATTAACATAGACTATAACACGATAAATAACAGGCGTTGCAAGAATAAACAATAGGTGTGTTCTGCTCCGTGGGAACGATAGACTGACCACGAATTGAGTGAACGCATCGATTATGTACTCATGCGACTATTCAAGTGATTCTAGAGTTTATACATCAATAAATATTTATAACAAACAGCGTCATAACATACACCCCACCTTTTTGAATTGACCCCTGACAATTAATTTGAACTCATGAACAAGAATTGACAACTCCAAAATCATATATTTTATGTGAACTTGCTAAAGACCTAATACCTGAACCAAATAATAAATTATCATCACACAGTATGCCCTTGATAAACATTTCTTGTATTAATATTATGGATAAAACACAAGAAATCTTAATCATCAATAAGGTAATATCAAATCCTTAACTACGCCTTAAATTACACCTTAAATAGACAGTCTCTAATGTTGAATCCCTGGCCAGTAGAATCACCACCGTTGACTGCAATCCTTGGCGCTGTTGAAGACCTCGACGTTGACGTTGAAGAACCCGGCGATACTGCCGCTGAAATGACGATACTGTCGCTGAAATGACGATGTTGTCACGGACGATAGTATTATGACGACGTAGAACGTAGAATAACCAGAGAGATGCTCCCTGGAATAACTAGATGAATGGGTGGTTATTATGTTGTCGTATTAGAAAGCCTATTATATATTTGATCACATAATTGAAGCGTAGAAATACCCCAGTATTATTGAACATATTTGTTCCCGTAGACCATGTATAATTCTGACGATGACACTAACATAACGGCAGATGAATGACATACAATCATGGCAATGTTTCTCCAGAAGCAGCTGCAATATTGAACCAAGAATTTATGTCGTCCACGACATTAATATAATAATTACATTCAGACCTTTATAACTTGCCTGACATATGATAAAATACCTTAACGACAAAACCACATCCGGATAACAGTAGCATGACGATGAACGACGACTTGTAGACAAAGACTATAGTTGAATGACGCAACAGCGACGACTATACACTCATGGGATGGTTATCAAGCCAAAGTTCAGGTGGAAATCCTACGTCGCGCGATCGCAAGATTCCCTTCTGCACTCCAGCCCTCGACGTACCAATCATGAAGAACACGTACATGTAGAAACCACAAACACCGGCCCACCAACTCTGGAATATAAACTCAAACAAGGGTTCCGTAGCATCAGTAAACAAATACATAAACATTTTAATTATCATTAAGTATATCACCATCATCATAACATACACCTCCACAATGATTAATATCAATCTCCAGGCTTAAATGACACGAACAATGAAAATGTTTGCCATCATCATAAGTTTTAACTCTGAAAACTTATATATTACGATTGCAAAATTCTCACGCGTAACCACGCTAAAGTTCGTTAAAATATCCACAAATCTCATATAAATCAAAATCTCTTTATCTTGTGCTCTGATCGAGAGTATATAAACTAACGAAATATCCACAGATAAATTATCACTCTACTCCTGCCTAGTATCGAGGGTATATAAACCAACGAAAACGAAGCAGTAAGTATATAAAACTTCCTACAACTTGTCTCATGAATCGTAGTTAAACCAAAGGTTCTATTCACCGTTGCAAACTAATCCATGTACAAAACAATAATCATTGCATAACATCTTCGCATATCGTTACAATATAAAATGATGACCAAAATATGTTTTATTATTTAATTAATATTGCACATCCAATAATTTGTATCACGTTGACTTGCAGTAAAAATGACGATGAAGTTCCTTGAAATGTATATAATTAAATTAGATTGCCCACCTTAATTGATGATGTTAGTTGAAATGGCATACTGCATAACTGGTAGATAGAGGTTTACATGGTATAAACTGGTAGATACACGTAACATGTCATAGCACTGTGAATTAAATGAACATGCATTGAGTATATAGCAATATAATATATTATACGATGTAAATTATTAAAACATTTATGATTTATTGCACAAAATATTGGTTCAAATGAGTACGATGATTTATTTTAGGTCTCTCATGTCTCAATGGCATACATTTTGAATTAATTTCATGGCAAGAACAGCATTTCCAAAATTGAAAATATTAGCATTTACAACAATACATATAAACCAACGATATAATCAGAAATTTTCATTCTCTGGCCTTCTAGTCCGACATTACTAGCATTAACCGCCTCGGCCCGACATATTTCCAGAAATATGACCTTGACTGACATATAAAAACGTAGATATAAAAATGGCGTCCTTTTTTAAAATGCCACAAATAAAAAATAATGCGCTGCCACCGCTAATCACACATAAGGATATCTATATTGGTAACAGAAACCCAGGAAATTTATAAACTCTAACGCCTAAACTAAAAATGTAGGAGATCTATAGATGCCACCTCTCCAAGGATTCTCACACCATCCAAAACAGGAATATAATTTTGTTTTATGAACATATATTTAATCAACACTGTTATTTCTTCTGTTGCCGAAGATGTATAATTGCACCAAAGAACAATAAATTGTACATACCTTCAATTGAGTATACATAAAATATATAATACAAACTTGTCCCAGTGCGGTAATTCCAAAGTCTGCAAAACAAGAATTTTAATGACATCATTAACATTGCCACAGTTTGCAACCTCCAAAAGTACATATTAAAATGACCAATTACAATTAGACAACTGTTGTGTAAGCAGAGGTCATGTCAATAACCTTCTAAAACTTTTAAATTGAACACACTATACAAATTGATGAAACGTCATTTATTTTGAGTGCAAAATATTCGTGCGCATAAAAACCATGAATTTAAATTTTGAAACCAAAAGAGGCAAAATGCACAAATGTTTTTGAGTACCAAAGATGGGCATAATTATTTACAACATTTCACACTAAAACTATCCAAATCTGTCAACGTTGCATACATTTGAATGAACATGAGTTTTAAAATTTATTTTTAAAATATTGAAAATTCTCATTGACATAATTATATTTAATTAATTATTTATATTTACAATTAAACAGCAAGACAAGCTGGGATAAATCACAGGAGATAATGCTCATGAAAGCCTACACGGTATGAAGGTGTCAACGACTACCGCATTTTCCGCCTAGATTTACGCTTTTCGACACAATCATAACAGTTAACGAGCATGAACACAACAATAGATTCGTATCGATCAAATTGGCAACCATTATATGCTTCAAAAATATATTACATCATACATTATAAAGATTTACCCACGTACAAATTTATTGCACACGATATCGTAAACAATTCTATAGTATAATACTCCTATTCAAAACATTTAGCTCGTAGCCACCAGCTGTCTTCCAATATGGCAGTAATCCGTGAACACAAAAGCTTTTATGTACACAAAAGAATTGGCGGGAACATATGACGGGTTTTAAATTCTGACAAACATCGCGTGGTTATTATTTGTAAAGAATTTTTAATCTAAATAACATGACACTACCATACTACAAACAAAATGACCGACGGTGGGTTTCTACACATGATATTACAGCACTATAAATGCATTTACAATAAACACGGCGTTTTGTGATAACCATTTGAATTAAAGAAAAAAATCCAAGGTCTTTCGCTTCGCACGTAATATACATGTACATACAGACCGCATTTACATTTACACATTTTTAACAAGGTTTTCAACAACCATTATGACAATGACACATTTTATTTGCTCTAGAATCACTAAATTATTATACAATATTTATTACAAACATACCTGTTTAATGGCGAAAACAGGGTCCAGTCCATCGCCCACACGGAAATTCGAGGCCCGAGACCAAGCGTTTCTCCACCATATATTGTGTAGGTAATAGCTGACTCGCTTGGCATACAAATGGAACACATGATAACTCAATTACGTACATTCAAACATTATTTATTAAATAAAACACGCCATTAACATAGACTATAACACGATAAATAACAGGCGTTGCAAGAATAAACAATAGGTGTGTTCTGCTCCGTGGGAACGATAGACTGACCACGAATTGAGTGAACGCATCGATTATGTACTCATGCGACTATTCAAGTGATTCTAGAGTTTATACATCAATAAATATTTATAACAAACAGCGTCATAACAATACCCATGAATGTCAAGCAGGCAATCTCTGCAAGAATTTCTCAGATTATTTTGTTGGCAGACAGGTTGTCTCATTAGCGTTCAAAATAATTTTAATTTCAATTTTAATTTTAATTTGTTTAAATTGGTTGATTTGTCTTAGGCCAAATAAAAATAAAAACTAGTTTATCGTCCTAACTTTTAAAATGTTAAGTAAACAATGCAAAATCACCATTACCAGCGTGGTATTGCATTATTGATTGTGTAACTTGAAGAGGACGAGGCTTTTGTAAAATCTTTTTATTTCATGGTTCTTGGGGGTTGGTTATGTAACACAAAACCTGATTTTAAATGCTTATTGGACTCAAGTAGCTTAAATCTATTACCAAGATTTTTTTAATTTTGTTTTTATAGAATTCATGAAAAATGATGCGCGAGGGGACGATAAATTGTTGCATATCATGCGTCATTGAGTACAATACTAAATAATATTTAGTTGCTGATATTAGTATGACTTATAGCAGTACATAAATGCAGCTATTGATTCAAGCATTAGTTACCTTCATATTCCGGTAACACATTATTTTAAATATTTATTTTACTTTGAGTACATTTTACTCACCCTGTATAGGGCGAGAGAGTAAACAATGCAAAACCAAATGTAATAGCTTTTAAATATCAATTACTTTTCTATGTCATCTTATTGCCGACAAATCTGCAGCAATAAGCAATAATACACTTAAAAACAATTTGATACAAAATGGGCTAAATGGAATTGTCTATTCGGTTGAAATTGAACATAAACGAAAAATATCATATTATTGTATTGATGTTGAAACAAGCCCTTACTTTTAAAGTAAAATCTGTTTGTAAAGTAAATATGGAATTCATAGGGGATGGCGTGTGGGGGGGGGGGGGGGGGGGGGGGGGGGGGGGGTTCAGCAAGGTGGAAATAATTTCTAAGGAAATTGGGGTATTCAGACGACGCTGGCCACGCGTATCGGACGACCCAATATAGCAACGGGAGTGCATCATTTTGAAATATTTTAACAGTCATCGCCAGGTTAACGATGAAAATAATTTAAAAAATAGCATTTACAATGGAGTTGGTTAGCCAATTCCAACGGTTTTGGATTGGAAAAAGAATCTTCTAATTATTGATGAATTTTTCAAAATGATAAGATTAACATTCGCGATTACGTGTTATTCCAATACGAATTCAAAATTTAGGTATCGCGTGGCCGCCGTCGTCTGGTATTGAAAGTAAGTATACATTTTGTGCTTTGGGAGGGGAGATTGGGAGGGGAGATTGGGGGAAAGTTTTGATTCAAAATCTGTAAATCCAGACTACCTGATTTCATCAGGGAAACGATTTGGATGGACATTTTGGAGATGGAAATATAGGAGGTGACATTTTGAAATGTAAATTTTGATGATTCACAAGAAATTTTAGACTTTTTTTGTTGGTGTTGTTTGAGTTTTTTACATTGTTTTGTTTTTGGAGGTGGGCCAGGTGGAATTTCTATTTGCCAGTGTGGATATCAAAAAGCTCTTTTAGGGAAATGTTTGGTGTTTATTAGTATCGTTTTGGAGGGGGTTGCAGAATTTGAGGGGAAGTTTTGGTGTTAAGAGGGAAATTTGGAAGATGAAATTTGAATACTGAAATCGGGGCGGGGGAGGGGGTTGCTTTCCAATAGGGTGAACATCATTCAAATGCTAGTCTGAAAACCGTTTCTTTCCCCCCACCCCCCCCCCCCCCCACCCCATCTCTCCCCCTCTCCTATTTTCCTCTCCTCTCTTTTTTGACCTTGCCAAAAATGTCCCCAATTATTTCCCTAAGGTTGGCAAGTTGCCCACCTTGCCTATTCCATCCCTGATCACACCTTCTATGCAGTGATGCCATTAACACATGGTTCCTATAGCCATCATCCATCTCATAATCTGGGGTTTCACATTATCTTTTGTTATTATCATTTTTCAATTACACTTTTTTCATTTCTACATGTAAATCGGTACAATGTTTACATACACATTGTATATTTTTATGTACAGTATATCACAATTCAGAAGTTCTCAAAAAGGCGTGGTCAAAAGCCAAACATTATTTGATGGAAGTATTTTATTGGTCCATGTATAATTATTCTTTTCCCCAGGCACATACTTTACAAACTTTTCCCCTGCATTTCCCAACAGACTTCACCTACCGATATTCCCTATAGGCCTAAATCAATCTGCTTTTTAAGCATTTCAAGGAATAACCATCCTTGTCCAATGCCAATGCCTGAGGCTTCGCAGTAGCAGGGGCGTAACTAGAGGGGCAAGGGGTAATACCCCCGTGCTAAAAGGCTCGCCTCCTGATGCCCCCCACCCCCAAATGAAATGACAAACTCTATGTATATTACCGGTAACACAAAATAGTTGGTTATACCACCCCCCCCCCCCCCCCCCCCCCCCCCCACCGCAGGCCTGTCCCCCCTCATGCCCCACCCCAAATATAAAAAGTGAAGACCCTAGTTACTCCACTGCAGGTCATGTTAGGAACTCTGTAAACAATCACATCTTTACTGAACCTATGATAATACACAAAACGCCTTTTCACTCTGGATCCAGAATAACACGTTTACAATTATGTAGAGACTAAATCACAGCCGTTTAAGACATAACATTTTTATGTCTATTATTTGTGTGTGTGAGCGATCATGTAGAGATGTTTTGGGTTTTTTCTTCTTTGTGCAGCTTACAGGCTTTGAATATGTACTAAATTTATCTTTTATAAACAAATCCTTTAATCAAATTCACACAGAAGAGTAATATTCAAACATAGTCTGTGCTGATATGTAAATATATGCAAATTCAGGAAATACATCAGACCTATATTACAACAAATGGTCCTTTACTCCTTCCTCGACTCAGCGTTCACTTTTAATTCTGTAAGTCATCATTTTGTTTTCCTATTACTGACAAGGCATAGTCTTGTTTTCTCGCTCACATTCAAGTTGGTAGCAGAGTTGGTGTCGCGCTTTGTCCATAATAGTTGCTATCGTTAGGCTGTCTTCGTGACTCATCAGAGGGGATTCCAACTTGTCTGCAAAAATAAAAAGACCACATGCATTATGTTAAAATGTACTTCAAGGAGATCCTGGAGATACTGGATGATATATAAATAATATAGTGTAGAATTAGCACCAAGGAAATACCGAGCCAACAAGCTTCAATGAACTGGTTCTACCTTCATGTACTGTATAAGGTGTCACGACACTAGTCTAGTATGAAACCTTCATTCCGTATAATCCCTCAATGAAGTCTTTACCCTTAGACTAACTCTGACTCTCTTACATAAAGGTAACACCAAATGAACTGGACTTATCAGTGGAGAAGAAACAAGACCTCCTCTGATGTTGACAAGATATCGAACCCAGAAACCCTAAAACTGCATGATTGGAAAACACTATGTGTGCATTTGAGCCGGAGAATCAGGAAATCGGTTCTCATCTCACAGGTGGAGAAAACAAAAGACCCATCTTAACTGTGAAAAATGCTGGCCCGTGCAAATTGTATTGGAATCATATCTCAAAGATTGATGATACACTACGTCCCCTCCAAAAAGCCAGGGAGCACTTGGCGCAACATACTTGGATAAAAGGAAGGATATGGAACATGCAGCTATAAAACACCCATGAGAGAAATATATACAATCTGATACAATACCTCTTTTTGTTGTAAAATTGAGAAAAAAATGGGGGTGAAAAATACACCCTATATGTTTTCAATGACTAGAATTGTAAACTACAAAGGTTCATGACGGGTTAACCAGATGATGACATGACATGATTATTGACTAGATGATTGCAGTAAGTTGCTATCTTGCTATCACTGAAAATAGCAACTTACTCTGATAGACTTGCTATCTACTGAAGATAGCAACTTACTCTGATAGACTTGCTATCTACTGAAGATAGCAACTTACCCTGATAGATTTGCTATCTACTGAAGATAGCAACTTACTCTGATATACTTGGTGTCTACTGAAGATAGCAACTTACTCTGATAGACTTGCTATCTACTGAAGATAGCAACTTACATTGATAGACTTGCTATATACTGAAGATAACAATTCACTCTGATAGACTTGCTATCTAATGAAGAGATCAACTTACTCTGATATACTTGCTATCTACTGAAAATAACAACTTACTCTGATAGACTTGCTGTCTACTGAAGATAACAATTTACTCTGATAGACTTGCTATCTACTGAAGATAGCAATTTACTCTGATAGACTTGGTATCAATTGAAGATAGCAATTTACTCTAATAGACTTGCTATCTACTGAAGATAGCAACTTACTTTGATATACTTGCTATCTACTAGAGATAACAATGTACTCTGATAGACTTGCTATCTACTGAAGATAGCAATTTACTCTGATTGACTTGCTATCTACTGAAGATAGCAACTTACTCTAATATACTTGCTATCTACTGAAGATAGCAATTAACCCTGATATACTTGCTATCTACTGAAGATAGCAATTTACTCTGATAGACTTGGTATCAATTGAAGATAGCAATTTACTCTAATAGACTTGCTATCTACTGAAGATAGCAACTTACTTTGATATACTTGCTATCTACTATAGATAACAATTTACTCTGATAGACTTGGTATCAATTGAAGAAAGCAACTTATTCTGATAGACTTGGTATCAATTGAAGATAGCAATTTACTCTGATAGACTTGCTATCTAAGATAGCAACTTACCCTGATAGACTTTGCTATCTACTGAAGATAGCAACTTACCCTAATAGACTTGCTATCTACTGAAGATAGCAATTAACTCTGATAGACTTGCTATCTACTGAAGATAGCAATTTACTCTGATAGACTTGGTATCAATTGAAGATAGCAATTTACTCTAATAGACTTGCTATCTACTGAAGATAGCAACTTACTTTGATATACTTGCTATCTACTATAGATAATAATTTACTCTGATAGACTTGCTATCTACTGAAGATAGCAATTAACTCTGATAGACTTGCTATCTACTGATGATAGCAACTTACCCTGATAGACTTGATATCTACTGAAGATAGCAACTTACCCTAATAGACTTGCTATCTACTGAATATAGCAACTTACTCTAATAGAATTGCTATCTACTGAAGATAGCAACTTATTCTGATAGACTTGGTATCAATTGAAGAAAGCAACTTATTCTGATAGACTTGGTATCAATTGAAGATAGCAATTTACTCTGATAGACTTGCTATCTACTGAAGATAGCAACTTACCCTGATAGACTTGCTATCTACTGAAGATAGCAACTTACCTTAATTAACTTGCTATCTACTGAAATGGGAACATTTTTTTAAATGTTACCCGGCAAGTTTGTGCATCCCAGCCCGAGGACTGGAAATTAGGTGATGAAATTAATACGTCCCGATTGAGCGGCATTTACTGAAATATGTAATCGGCAAACTTACCTTGATATTCAGATATGTTATAAAAAGGCGTTGATGGCATACGATTGCAAATTTTGATAAAAATTGATCCACAGATTTTTGAAATATAGCGGTTTTAATAGGCTGACATTTGTGTGTAAAGCCTATGGGGAGCGAATTAGTTGCTTGCTCCCTTAAGAAAGCCTAGATAAGGTCAAAATACTATGAAACGTTTATACTTGTAAAATTATACTATAGTATGACAATTTGGTTCTACCTATGAGTAAGCTATCCCGAATTAGTTTAGTGCAAAGATTTCTATTGTACGATTTATTCTGTAATATATGTGGACTACCCTACCTCTTTCGATTTGTAGGATTCAAATCGCTACCTCTGCACCGACAGCCTAGCTGGACTAGTGGTTTTCATGGAAACCTTTGCTTTCTATTAATTTTTCTCAAGTTTATAAGTCGGAATACATACGACTAGGCTAATTCGTGATAGTTTACTCAAAAGCAACACCAAAAAATCAGTAACTAAAAACGTCTTAGAATTTTGAATAGATACCTTTCCAGAGTCGTAACTTGGGAAGCATGCTTTTGAGATCTTCTCTGCCTCTTCTTCAGCGTTGTGGTGATGGCCCTCTGTTCACATGACCACCGTTATGACAATCATGTGACAGCAGATGGCAGGTAAGTCATAACCAGTGTATTGGTTGAGTGTGGGTGGCTGGGTCTTGATCTCGATCGCTTCATGGATTTTTCGTATGCATCCCGTTTAATTACGGGGCAGAGAATTAGAACATGATATTGCCAAAGGTGATCTATATCAGACATGAATTTTGATACACTGGTCACATGGTTTGGTCCTAACCAAATAGCCGATATTTAGTCATTTTAATCAAATCAATGTCCGTGCATCCAGTTGGACAGGGTGCTCTAACCTTTGAAGGGGGGACTTAAAAAAAGTTTTTGATTTGATTTGTTGAGTTTTGTGAGTGCTGTAATTATTGAACTATTAATCAAAAGTATATAAAAGTATACGTTTTTGGAAAAGAAATGGATCAGAGAATCCAAATTTGTTGACCCATTTTTTTTGGACAAAGCTAACAAAAATATTTGTTAGTAATAAATGCTCAAATCGCTAGATGATGATGTTAAGACACTAACTTAGGTTGTATTTTTTCTTTTAACATATCTAATATTTTTTGAAATGTTGACCAAAAAGCGATTTGGGCATTTTGTTCTCAAAATTATTTTGTTAGCTTTGCCCCAAAAATTGAATTTTGGTCAAAATTGATGCCAAATTTGTATTCTCTGATCCATTTCCTTTCCAAAAATAAAAAATGTATACTTTTGTATACATTGAGTCATAACACAACACCAAAAGTAAGTCCCCCCCCCCTAAACAATTCATCATAACATCGTAAGATAAAACATTTTATCAATAAAACTTAGTTAGAAATAATCCTATGACTGTTTCCTAAGTGATGGTTGAAAATGAAAGATTTCCATTACTTCATGGCTGAATGAGCTCAAATGGAAGACAAAAACTGTCCTTCTCAAAAATCACAACTCACTATGCTAATATCTGAGCCAAGAATGGGATTTACATGGCTGAATGATCATGAATTGATTACACATTACAGTAAATTTTGCTCAGCCACGGGTACTTTTCCATTAGTGAGAAGCAATTCATACACTTTTGTGATTTTTGAGAAGGGCAGTTTTTGTCTTCCATTTGAGCTCATTCAGCCACGAAGTAATGGAAATCTTTCATTTTCAACCATCACTTAGGAAACAGTCATAGGATTATTTCTAACTAAGTTTTATTGATAAAATGTTTTATCTTACGATGTTATGATGAATTGTTTAGGGGGGGGGACTTACTTTTGGTGTTGTGTTATGACTCAATGTATACAAAAGTATACATTTTTTATTTTTGGAAAGGAAATGGATCAGAGAATACAAATTTGGCATCAATTTTGACCAAAATTCAATTTTTGGGGCAAAGCTAACAAAATAATTTTGAGAACAAAATGCCCAAATCGCTTTTTGGTCAACATTTCAAAAAATATTAGATATGTTAAAAGAAAAAATTCTGAATGGTGACAAGCCATTTTACACAAAAACGGGAATCTTATTTATTATGAAAAAATGATTCTAAAAGTAGATTTCATAGCTGAAATAATTGTGTTTCCCTTTGGTTTCACATAAATGACAATATCCTGCATTTTGCACACAAAAAAGGGCCCTCATTTGATAAGAAAAACAAAGCTCACCATTTCCATTTTAAACATAACACAATATTGACCTTTCTGTTGACAATGAAACAAGATTCCAACATCCATCTCTTTTTATCATATCTAAGCATTTATTTACAAATTATTTGAACCTTTTCGTAGTGTCTTGTAGACGACACTCATGATACATATACATAAATTCAACATGACAATTAAATTGTTTTGAAAACATTATATTCAAAAAATAAACTTGTCATCATTGATCCAAGGTGATGATAACAAGTGTTATACTTATGTTAATGGCAACATATCACTACAATGTAGAATGGTTCCACAAGAACAAAATGGTGCAAATATAAAAAGACACATTTTAAATGCTGATAATAAATAGTCATCAAAAAAAGTAACTATACAGGTAATAAATGTACTTTTAACACTAAAAATATATATCCTACCTAGAAATATTAAATCATAAAGTTGTTGAGAAATTTATCTTCTTTATAAATATGAGATATTGCACGCTAGGATCGGTTGAATATTTAAGAAGCGACAATCCAAAATGTAAGGTAAAGTCACAATTTCGAATTCACATTTTACATTTCAACACGGGGGAGAGAATGACAGGTAGCGTGTGTGTGGCGTATTGATCAATCGGAACAATGCGGCCGACTGTCCAACCTGCGCATGCATCACCCAATTGCACTACCGGTAATCAATAAGATGCCCATAGATTTGGTCCGCGTGTAGAAAATAAAAATGTGAAAATGAAAATCGGACTTCTTCTTACATTTTTGAGTGCCACTTCCTCAATAATCACCCGATCCTAGCGTGCAATATCTCATATTAAAGAAGACAAATGTCTCAACAACTTTATAATTTAATATTTTTAGGTAGGATATATATTTTAAGAGTTAGAAGCCCATTTATTACCTGTATAGTTACTTTTTTTGATGACTGTACAGTGCTAATATAGCACTGTTTGAAAAATTATTATAGCACCTTACAAAATACAAGAATAAACATAAATCACCACTACATCAGATTCCATTCACAGTAGAAATAAGTACATGTATGTCAATCTTCCACAAATGAGTCCTACCAGATATCATTTGATTAACTTTGGTCAAAATGAAATCTAATAGGACTCATTTGTAGAAGAATGACTACTGCAATTCAGGCAGTGGGAGAGGGGCAGGCGCGGATACAGGGGGGGGGGGGGCACGACGGGCCCGCCCCCCCCCCCCCCCTCTACCAAAAAGAAAAAGGAAGAAAAAAAGAAAAAAAAGAAGAAAAAAAAAGAAAGAGAGGAAGAAGCTAGTAAGAGAGAGAGACAGGGGGGGGGGGGGGAGGGGGGGCACATCACCCCTCAGACTCCCCCTGTTCGAGCTTTTAAACAATCTATACTTAAATTAAGAAAAAATCAGTATGCTCTACTTCTTTCTTGCATTGATAAAAAAACAAAATATTTATTGGAAATGAAGAGGTGGCTTTTCGATAAAATGTTGGTCAAAAGTATACACCAGATCGCACCAAATGAGATCGAAAATTGAAAAAAATCTACTTCTGAGGGGGGCACATCCCCCCTCAGACTCCCCCTGTTCGCGCTTTTAAATCATCTATACTTAAATCACAAATATATCAGTATAATATGCTCAACTTCTTCCGTGCATTGATAAAAAACAAAATATTTATTGGAAATGAAGAGGTGGCTTTTCGATAAAATGTTGGTCAAAAGTATACACCAGATCGTACCAAATGAGTTCAAAAATTGAAAAACTTTCTACTTATGAGGGGGCACATCCCCCCTCAGACTCCCCCCTGTTTGAGCTTTCAAATCATCTATACTTAAATAAAAAATATATTGGTATATAATATGCTCAACTTCTTTCATGCATTGATAAAAAAACAAAATATTTATTGGAAATGAAGAGGTGGCTTTTTGATAAAATGTTGGTCAAAAGTATACACCAGATCGCACCAAATGAGTTCGAAAATTGAATTTTTTTCTACTTCTGTGCCCCCCTCAGAACCCCTCAGACACCCCCCTGTCCGAGCATAGCTCGGAGGGCGGTGCTGTGCACCGCTTGGATGGTACCGGCAAAATTTCATTTTTTGGGCCCCCCCCTAAAATTTGCCTGGATCCGCCACTGGAGAGGGGAATATACGGTGCACACATGGTTTAGGGTATGTGCAACAAATAGAGGTAGCAAAATCAGCCCCTTTTGCATTGCAAAATTTAGTACTTGCACTTGCCAGGGACAAGCTTGAACATACTTTGGGAGGTGGGTGATATGACAGGAACACCACCAAAACTGGCTTTGAAAAAACAATTATAAAAGTTTATCAGGAACACACTTTTAGGACTTTTTTTCTTTTCAGTTTTCACATTGAGCACCCTCGCAGGGGTAGATCTTGGATAGATCTTCATTATCTATGTATAAAAATACACAATTCAAGTAAAGAATTCTCAATCATAACGTTGAGTAAAGTCATTATATGTATAAAACATTACATCTCTAAAATCATGCCAGTTATATACACATTTTGCTACCCTTCAAAATACAGAAGTTAATGTATCATATTTTGAAATCAATGATCACATTCATTGATTACATAATGAAGCAACAGCCATGATGATTGATTTATTGATACAATTTCCCTATACATACAAATACATACAAAACTTAATCATAATGTTCAATCATAAACGCTTGACATTGTAGTAATTATTACACGGCTTAAATGGCATTATGGAGCCATTATTAAAAAAATGGCATGGTTAAAATCATTTTAATATCCTTCAAAATGAAGTTGAATGACTTGGCATAATCGCCTAGCTCTTTTTTGAGCTCCCCCATATTTATTTATTGAAAGTAAACTGGTTTGCTTTTCATGGTTTACCTTTGCATATTTTGACTCTTGTATTTATGGTGAGCATCATTAAAAATCATGATCACTCATGCCAGGATAAAGTGAGGATTTCTCAACAAGAGTTGGATTGTGTGTATAAAGAATATGTCCAGTATTTTGTCCTTCCTTGTTGGCTCAGGCATGTATACGATGTATGTGATCCAAATATGAGCACAGAGCCTGATTGACATGTGAAAATATAAGGGGTCTTCAGTACTGCGCATTCCCATTTTGACTCTCAATGTAAGTATGCCCCCTCCCCCCTCTTACCTGGGGAGGGGGTTGACATTCCTGTACCTCAATCTGTTGGATTTGGTAAACCAATACACTTGATGTTTGTGCCTGCATGAAACTCTAACTTATACTTCTGACTACCCCTTTTGTAGTCGGGCTCATCCTCCTCTTTAATAAAGATGTAATAGTTGGCTATCTCAAAATTATATCCCAACTTTCCCTTCAGCTTTAGAAATACCTTTTCCATTGCATCTGGCGTTATGAAAGCACGTGCACTGATCTGCTTCTCGCAGTATTCAACGTCTTCAAATAACGCAAAAAAAGTTTTGCTGTCATTTGGATGATTTGATTCCTTACAAAATTTGGCATCATCTTCCGGTAACAACTCTCTAAGTATTCCTTGGAATTTTTTCCTTTTCCACTTATCTTCTTTCCGGTCGTCTTTTGGAGGTACTTTTCTCAGCCTTAAAAGTTCAGTTATGGAATACCAATCTACACAAAGAGAGTTTAAAATATTGTTAATTGCAGGTATGAGACACATGAAAATGCAAATATGAGGGAATAGTGGAAAGCATTATACAAATAACTGAAACTGCTGCAAAAATAGGCTGAAAATAAATGAAAGTATGCAAAATTTGAAATCTAAAATCAGCTGACCTACTGAAAAGTCACATGCTTGTAATTTTCTTAAATACGGGTAAATAAGAATACAAGGTGTCCCTAAAAAAAGGGGTGCACATGTTTCACATCATTGCCCTCATTGATGACTTTGTATTTGGATGTACTATTTATGTAATCTGAAAGATAATTTAGTTGGCTTTCAAATGCTGTTTATTTGATTGTATATGCTCTTCCCAAACCAACGATATGCTTGATCAATCACGGGTACTAAACGAGTGCATCAAAAACACAGTCCACGCTAATCAAAGGGAACACCATTATAAGAGGCCTCGCGCCTCGATTTCGATCAAAGTTAAGTACGACAATAGTTCCTATTTGGCGGAGAAGGTTGAAGAAATTGGTGAAATTAGGCTTTTTCAAGCAGACCCAGGTGAAAAAGTAGGAGAAAAGTAGGACCAGAATTGTTTAAAAGTAGGAGAAAAGTAGGATATGGGAGGCTAAAACTAGGAGAAAGGTAGGACATGTGCAGGTTTTCGTCAACGCTAACCCATGCTCATCATATATATAAAATAAGTTTATTTATAAAAAAGAGATTATGGGTTGGAACCTTATTTTTAATCTAATAAAAAGATAAATGTTGTGTTATATTTACTTTAGGTTCTCAATGGTGGCTCTAAAAAGAGCCTTTGGATCTTGAAATCAAATACATTTTTTATGTTTGAAAAATGAAGAGTAAGATAACCAAGATATACACTGTTATATTATATCACAGCATCCCTTACAGCCAATTACTCAGAGCGTAACGGATTTGCAGCACCACCAACAATTTTGAAACAACCAAAACCGAAATGATCCAATTTTTCAGTGATCACGGTTAGGCCAAACAAAAGAGATAGTCTGTCTCAGAAGCCCGCCCGCATTGGTATGTGAAATGAGCTATGGCGCGTAGGTCTACGCGCCGAGGCCTAATTTTTTTTTTGGGGGGGGGGTTACATTTTTTTTTTTTTTTAAAGGTCTCTGTAAGCTTGAATTAGCAACAACAAAAATTGCATTCCTCATATCATAGCTAGCCTTTTTTCTAAAAATAAAATAAAATTGCACAGCACTTAGCTTTTTTGCCAAATGTTTCTGAGACAGACCTTCTTTCTTTGGCCTTAGGCATAAAAAAAGAAGAAGTTTGATTGGCATAACCAGACCGACCCTATTTTAACCGACGACCCTAAACATTTTTATTTTATTTTAATTTTTTTAATTTTTTTTAAATTTTTTAATTTTAATTTTAATTTTTGTGTGAAAAAGAAAAAAACCCAGTGAAAATGTGTATTTGTGCCGTTTGTTTATGTCTGTATGGTATATGTTTTAACATGCCCACTATTGTAGGTTGAGATGATGTTATCAATAACTGGAGTGAATATATGAAATGGTAACCGGCCCACTTATGTATGTAATGTTTGACCACCCTATATATACTCTTATCATGCGAAACAATGCTTTATGATTGTACAGTGATGATTTACCTTCATTTTATCACTCAACCTTAACATATTTCATCACTTGTATAATTATTACCGTATTTTATATAGCATATTTTGACCACCCTGTATATATAGTTCTTAATAAGCTGACCAATTAATATTGTATATGGCTGGATGGGTAACTTATTCAAATACAACCAAAACATGTCCAGCCTGCATTTAGACAGTGGAAGAAAAAAAGTATATCATCATTATGAGATGACACTTCGTAGCCTCGAATACTGTTTTTGGTAGCATGATTCTGCTAGGTCCATTTTTAGTGGGTTTTGTCCGTATGTGTTGTGTAATCACAGACCAGTTACTGCTTTATAGCGTGGTTCGTTTGTGTCTCAGAAATTTTGAAAAGTAATGGTGTTGGATGGGCGAAAAATTGGATATGTTGTGTATTATGTTCTTCGAACGGGCTCCCGCTAGTATGTAGCGCCTACCAGAAAAAACACCTACAAAATGAAATAACACATAAGTAGCTGTACGAACATTTATCGCGAAATTGGTAAGAATACATTTATGAGTTAAAATATAATGTATAGGCCTATTTCCTTATACCTGAAATTGAATGCTTCCCGTCATTACCCCCAGCTATATCCTATGGTTTATACTTATAAGGAACCATACCGTATTTCATTCCACCTCATGACCCTCCCTGTTACGCAATTTAGTATCAAATTTCTTCATTAACCCCCTGCCACCCAAACCACATTACTTCATTAACCCCCCTCGCCCGACCCGTCCCCAACCCGCCCCGTGCTTATCTCAACCCTTAAACCTTAACCATCTCCCCAAGCTATCGGCCCATATGGCTTATACCGTAAGGAACCACAGTATTTCTTTCCACCTCGTGATCCTCCCTGTTAGTGTTACGTAATTTAGTATCGCATTTCTTCATTTACCCCCTGCCTCCCAAACCACATTTCTTCATTAGACCCCCTCGCCCCCCTCGCCCGCTTCCCCCGCCCCGACCCGCCGCCACCCGCCCTGCCGTCCCCGTCTCCGCCCCCGCCCCGTGGCTTATCTCAACCCAAAAATCAAAACCACAACTCCCGTGACACAGGTTTTATAGCTACTGGAACCCGTCGTAGAGGGCGTGGGCAGAATGAGCAGAATTCAGAGTTGCCAGTCTGATGAAGCTACCAGCGTGGTAGTGAAACGTCATTAAACAGTGAGTAACATCTTTCACTTTCCATGGATTTGTACACAAAGAAATCTCAATATTATAATATTTAACATATTTTTGTTTTAATTCAAAGACCCCCCGCCCGCCCACGCCCCGTGGCATATTTTAACTCCAAGGCCTAAACCTTAACCATCTCCCGTACCCCAATCGTCACCATCCCGCCCCCGCCCGCCCCCGCCCTGTGACATATCCGTTACGCAATTTAGCATCACATTTCTTCATTAACCCCCTACCTCCCAAACCACATTACATCATTACACACAACCACCATTCGTCACCGCCCCGCCCGCCCCATGGCATATCTCAACCTCAAAGGCCTAAAGTTCCCCGCCCCGTGGCTTATCTCAACGCCAAGGCCTCACTTTAACCATCTCCCGTAGCGCGGCGTATTTCTCCAATATTTGTCCACCCGCGTGTCACATACAGTATCAAATCCCACATCTGACACCATGTTATGTAATTTAGATTCACCATATCATGTTTTGTTTTATCAGAAATCGCATTATTTTGTTACCTTATGACCCGCTGATGACCCGCTGCCGCCCCTTCCCCCCGCCCGCCCGCTCCCGTCTCCGCCCCTGCCCTGTGGCGTATCTCAACCCAAGGCCCAAACCATAACCAACCCCGTGTGACGCAGCGTATTTCTCCAAGTGCCCGCCCGCGTGTGTAGGGGTACGTGCGTGTGCGCGTTTATTTTGCATGGCGCACTGCGACGCGTTATGTGCTCTGCGCGCCGACTGCATGGTTACAGTGTACGCAGAGAAAAACAAACATGGCCGTAGAAATAGTCTCAAAAGCCGGGCTGAAAAGGCCCTAAATTGCCATCATTTTGCTCATATCTCGGTCAATTCTGTAGGGTTTTCAGCCATTTATAGCTTATAACACTCACATTATAATCATCTTTTATCAGTGCACGGCGTTTAGTTGCAAACTGAGAGAGCCTTTTATGGATACATAATAATAGTAAGATACCTACTGCATGGGCATATTTTGTTGGTCCAAACTATTTTAGAATTAGGAGTTACTAAGGTGTTTTTGAGCCTGTAACCAAGGCACGTTTCTGATTCACATTAGGTCTCACGCTAAGCCATGGCGATATAGACGTTTACGCCCTATGTTATGCTCATAGGGCTATTATTATATATCGCGTTTGATACTGCGTAATGTGTCCCAGGAGCATAATGAAATATTTTGCTTACCTCACGTCTTACATTCACATTAGGTCTCATGCTAAGCCATGGCGGTATACAAATCTAGGCCCTATGTTATGCTCCTAGGTCTAAATTATTATCGGATTCGATATTGCGTGCATCTGTTCCAGGAGCAAAATTTAAGGCCAAATCGTTTGTGTTTATATTTATTGTATTTCATCATCATTTTCCTCTCATTCTTCTCACTGGTATAATATGTTGGTGTTAGGTGTCATTTATACACTATTTATATGGTTATTTGCCTACGTTGATTGAATGCGGATAGATAGTCAAGTTGATTTATCAATTTTTGATTTTTGCGATGATGTGCCCGTGGTGCCGTGCGCATGAAGAAGTAGACAAGTACATGCAATAACAATTATTGTTGACTTGCCTCAGATTTATTTGATGTTTGGTGTCATTTCTACAATATTATAACGGTTATTTGCCGACGTTGATGAATGTGGATAGTTATATAGTACATACATACATACATACATACATACATACATACAAGGCATTTATAGGGCGCCATTTCATATAGATCACGGCGCCGTATAATTCAAGGAAATCATTGGCGTGAGTTCATTGATTGATGCAAATAGTTTCGTAAAAGTTGAGTTAAGATATTGAAAATTTGGTAGCAAAAATGTGTGGAAAACTCCATGTTTACCTCTAAAATCCAGATGAGTCGTAAGGATCGGGCTGGGATTTATTCACTGATGTCTAAATTACCACACACAAGCAACTGGACATCATGAAGGTACAGCTCATTTAAGCTAAAATGGTTTAAAATTTGCACGACTTGACCAGTTTTTAGCAATATGAGGCTTTTGGTTATAACTTTGTCATATACAGCCTGCGCCCTGCAGACATGGTTAAACCCCGGACTGATAAATCATGGTTAAACCATCATTTTTGTTATAGAAAGTACTTTGTTTCCATTTTCAAAGAGATACTTTTATTTACAAAATGATCATGCCTACCTAGGCGTCTATATAACTTGGCGTGAGTTCATTGATCGGTACAAATAGTTTCATAACAGTTGAGTTGAGATATTTGATTTCACATTTTGAGCAAAAAATAAGGGCGTTGCAACTAACCAGTCAAACCGCAACACATTTGATGGAACAAATGACGTTCGCAAGGAAATATTGCTGATGATTTAGCCTTTTAGGCACAAAAATGACAGATACCCCAAAATGTGTGGCGATTTGATTTTTTGGATACAATTTCACATTTTGAGCTACGTATAAGGTCGGTGTAATGAATCGGTCAAACTGCAATACATTTGCCGTTACAAATGACGCTCACATTGAAATCGCCAAGGAAAAACTAAATTGCTGCCAAGTCAAACCGCAACACATTTGACGGAACAAATGACGTTCGCATTGAAATCGCAAGTATATATTGCTGATGATTTAGCCTTTTAGGCTCAAAAATGACAGGTGGCGATTTGATTTTTTGGATACAATTTCACATTTTAAGCTACGTATAAGGTCGTTGTAACTAACCGGTCAAACCGTTTGACGGAACAAATTACGTTCGCATTGAAATCGCAAGGAAAAACTAAATTGCTGCCGATTTAGCCTCAAATATGACGGATACCTGATTTGATTTGTGTAACAAACCTAGCTGTCAAACCGCAACACATTAGACAGAACAATAACGTTCGCATTGAAATTGCAAGGGAAAAAGATTGCCTGCGATTTAGCCTAAAAAATACTGCAAGTCACGACTTGCGAATCCCCCTGGTTGAATGAGGTCAAAGGTCACATAGTGGTCATGTTCCCCCGGTGTTCATTTTCCTTTTCTCCAAATTTGAAGTCAATCGGGTAACTTTTACGATTTGACCTCTGGATGACCTTTGACCTCAGATTATCTCTAATTATTATTTTTTTAATTCCCCCCCCACCGGTGTTCATTGCACGACTTAACCTCTTGTTGACCTTTGACCTTGGTTGACCTCTAATGACCATTGACCTTGGATGACCTCTAATTTGTTTTAGACATGTTCCCCCTGTGTTCATGTGTCTTGTCTCCAAGTTTGACGTCAATCTGGCAACTTTTTGAGATTTGACCTCTGGATGACCCTTGACCTCAACTTATTTTTGACATGTTCCCCCGGTGTTTATTGCACGATTTAACCCCTTGTTGACCTCTAATGACCGTTGACCTTTAATTTATTTTAGACATGTTCCACCGGTGTTCAGGTTTCTTGTCTCCAAGTTTGACCTCAATCGGGCAACTTTTACGATTTGACCTCTGGATGACCTTTGACCTCTAATTATTGTTTGACATGTTCCCCCGGTGTTCATTGCACGATTTAACCCCTTGTGACCTCTAATGACCGTTGACCTCGGATGACCTCTAATTTATTTTAGACATGTTCACCCGGTGTTCATGTTTCTTTTTTCCAATTGTGAAGTCAATCGGGCAACTTTTTTCGATTTGACCCTGGATGACCTTTGAACTCAGATGACCTATGCAAATTAGACCCAAAAAATGTTCACCCGGCGTTCATGTTTCTTTTCTTCAAATTTGAAGTCAATCGGGAAACTTCATATGGATTTGTTTGGCTGAAATAGCGCACCTAACAGAGCCTATTATAAATACACGCAAATCACTAGCTATTTCCTATTTGCCATTGTGTAAACAAATTATTACGGGCCGTCTGTGGGGATATCGATTAGCTTCACGTAGATTCCTACACGTAAGAGTTTGATTTTTCCGAAGTCATGAAATGCCCTGATAATATCTCCATTTAACTCCCTTCCTTTCCATCACTCTCTGACAATTGATTTTTGACAAATAGTATCTTTATATTGTTAATAAACTTCATGTTAAGTCATACTGTTCAAAAATAGATGAAAACATTGAATTTTTATCAATAGAACGATGAGTAATGAATGAAGAAGTCAATCGGTGTGGGTGTGGAATGGAGCCCCCCCCCCCCCATTAGGAGCCCCCCCCCCCCCCCCCCCCCATTTCAAGTCACTGCCCCTTCTTGCCCCGCCCCCGGGTTTCACAACAGTGGACTAAGCTTAGTCCTGGACTAAATTGTGCTAATCCAGCCCTAAATTTAGTCCACTGAAAGGGTAGGTTTAAAGTGTGGACTAACTATGGCTGACAGGCAGTTTTGAGGAGATTGCATTATTTGAGGCAATTGTTTCACCTTAGGCCAGAGCGAGTTGTGGTTGATTGTAAAATTCCATTTGAATTATTTACCCAGGATTGTTTTAGACAAAGATATGAATTCTCGAAGCAAACTATGTTTTTTTTTTGTGGGGTTTTAGAGCCCGACTTGATCCGGCACTCAAACCGCAGCCAGTCACTTCCAAATCAGTGCATTTGCAAGTATTTACAGCACTCAGATTTTTTGCCGTAGATGAGTTCACTTTTCTAAATCATATTGTAAAATACTGTCTATCAACTGTTGAATTACACTCTCTGATGGGGAGTATGCGGTGATGAGACTGCATGTGTATAGAAATTTAAAGGCAGATTTCAAGTAGTAGGCCTAAGCTTATATTATAATAAGCTAGGCCTAGCTAGCTAGCCTAGCTAGGCTACGTTGTTGTTAGGTACGTCAGCAAAGCTTTAACCATTTCAGTCATTAGACCCCTACATGCACAAACCTGAATGTATAACTGTTAATATAGCATGATGCTTGGTATGTTTACCATCTCAATAATCAGATTAGAGTCGTTGGAATACACCGACAGTAAGTAGGCCTAGGCCCTACTCAATTTATTAACCCACCCATTATTATCGATTGGCAAAAAATGTCCACTTTAAATACTTTTATTTTAGGGACAAGATCATTTATGGTCTGATCATCCCATCCTTTAACTAGAGCGGTTCTCGGGTGTAGCGGTTTTCGTATGTGGCGGTTTTCGTATGGGGCATTTCTCCTATGGGGCGGTTTTCCTATTTGGTGATTATGGTGGTTGGCATTGATTATAGTTTGGATATGTGTAGGCATGTTTTGGATCCAACCGGAACCATGAGTCGCCGATATAGTTGCTGTTAGTGGTTGTTGAAGTTCAGAGAGATAAGTAAGGTGAATAGGTTGTAGAGGTTGGTTAAATTAGCCATTTGCAAATGAAGGGATGTCTAGGTCTAGACGACATTGTCTGTAGGAGGTAAGTGTGACTGATCTATTACCACTGTCCTAAGAAACCATTATTGATGTGAATAATTACATTCATTTGCTGATTATTGTGATTATGTTTAGTGAAATATGGTGGGAAACAGTTGCCTAATATAATCTTGCATATTGTTATGTAACCCGCATCGGCAAAGTCATTTAATAATGTAGTAGTAAAAAATAGGTTAGACAGATTTCAATTGCCATTGAAAGAAGTGGAGTATATTTTGGGGTGTAGAGGTTGAATTTATTGATTCCCTTGTATTTTATCATTATACAGGGTTAGTCAAAAAGAAGCGGCGGTATTAATAAAGATGGGTTTATAAAGATCATGTCCTCACTATTACCATCTTTGCCTGTTTGATTGAAAGACCCCTGTTGGCAGATGTCCAAGATATTCTATATCTTCGAAATTAGTCTGACTAAAAGTGAAATCTATCAGATCTGCTAGCTGTTTCACTCTATTCAAAGTTGCATATGTTGTCTTTTATTGGAATAGCTTTAGTGTAGTTGTTTGTTGTCTGTGGTGCTATTAGCAAATGGGGAAAATTATGTTGTAAGAGTGCAATTTACACAAGCAAAGAATGAAAAGGACTATGCAATAAGTTTGCAAATGTAAAAAGTTAAGGCATTCCAAGTGGTATTGACGAAGAAGTAGCTCAAGGTTAGCATTACGTATATGGCTACACAATTGCTAATAATATCCTAACATTCCTGGAATATGTGATGGTGTTTGAAATTGCTGTCCTGGTGAGCGTTGGCAAGTTAGTTGTGAGGTTAAGGAAGTGGGGGGGGGGGGGGGGGGGGGGGTGAACAGAGGGTCAGTTGGGAGAATTGGGACGCTCTGATTTCTATAAAAAAAACTAGGTGGTTGTTTATGGTTAAAATACCCTGACGTTCCTGGAATGTTTGATTCACTATGGCAGGAAATATTGTTTACGCGCGAGGCACAAGATTGGATTCAGTTTGACATTATCTACAAAACTGAAAATCGTGCTCAGGAGAGCGTAGGTAGGTTAATTGAATGGTTAACTGGGGATTTGTGTAGATGATTGGGGGTAATTTTATGTCCCCCTCTCTTGATTTCCACACAATAACATAGCTTGTTTGGTTTGGGTTAATTATAAATTGAAATGAATATTAACATCACTAAAAATATCATAATTCTTGGCCTATAAAGGTATCAAATTGGAAATAAGTTATCATTTATAATGGAAGAGTCGTAAGGAGCATAACATTTTTTTCTCGCTAAGGGTACATTTATAATCCCATGTATGTGTGGTTCAGTATGCATGTCGCGAAAATATGGACTATTGCAGCAACATTTTATGTCATGTGTTTGATACAACAGAAGTGCTCACAGTATAAAGTGATCATTGGAGGAGACTATAGACTATGTGCATTCATCAATGTTTTAATTGATCTAGTGTGTCATGTTAATCATATTACAATGTTTGTTTCAGACCCAAACGTATCAAATATTTTATTACTTTTAATAATAGTATTGTTACAATCTGAATCCCTTCCGTATTTATTAATTATTACTTTCATAGCCGTTAGTGAAGTTCAAGACCCCAGATAGGTCAATCAATAGATGTGGACCCCACTATCCTAGTACAATGCATGCACAGTTAGGACCCGTGACTTGTTAATTGCATCAAAAATTGACGAACCTTTCAGCTACCATGGTTCAAGATTATAATCAATGCAAGCAAGACCTCGCTCAGCTCAAGAGTTTACAGAAATGTTGTAACCAAAGCAGGGAACTTAAATGTAACTCAAAGTTAATGTGGAGAAAACATTTGCAAGAAGAAATCACACAAAAACACTATTTTTTTTCAAAACAGTAAAACATATATTTTATTATTTACATTTGTTGTTGCTGTCACAAACAATATGTAGGATATAATGAATGATTTGAGCTGTTCAATTCTTTCGCTGCAAATGTAGGGCAAAAATGGTGTCATGTTTTTAGAAGTAATATTTTCATTTTATTGCAGCTAGAATTGGAATTGTTTCCCTTTCAAATTGCCTTAAATTGCCTGCCCTTTTCATTTCTTATTTCAAGGCCTGACTAGATGCCAAGGCCATGTAAAGTAATGACGTCTTGTAACGGTGCTGTGTACATGGTTAATTAAATGGTCCAATAACTTATCCTTGTGGGACGCATTCCAGATGAGTATGAGGCTTATAAATGTTGTCATTTACAGAGATAAATCGTTACCTATGAGTGACAAATGACAACATTTAAAAAAAAAATTAAGCCTAATATTCTTCTGGAAGGCGTCCCACAAGTATCAGTAAACATTATACTCATGAGACCATTTTTTGCACCATAATGTTTTAATTCAAGAACTTTTTGATACCCCTCGTATGTTAAAGGTATAATTTATGTGATATTTTCAGGGAACGCCCTCAACATTGACAACAAATTGAAAGCAGATTTACATTTTCTGATCATAAATCGTACATTCATTCCAAGTTCCATGAATCAATACGATTCTTATTACTTCAAAATCATGGTTTTAGAGTGAAAATAAACTGATTTGACTCCGAGTCTAAATTCACTCTAAAACCATGATTTTGAGGTAATTAGGAACCGTATTGTTCTGTAACTTGGAATGTATGTATGATTTATGATCAGAAATGTAAATCTGCAAGAAAATCTACTTTAAAAAAAAAATCATGAATAGAGGGCGCTCCCTGCATGGAAAAGATCATATAATAAGCCTTTAATATAGGTTTTCCCGGCGAATTTCGCACTTTGTTAAGTTCAATTTGTATTATGGGTATTCAATTTCGCGAGAAATCTTAGCATCTTGCTATCGACGTGTATTGGGGTATCTTTTTCGCAAAACAAGCAGTCAATTTCATAAAAGAATTTAAATTGATACATGCAAAATCAATTAAATTTATTGAGATTCAAATCTGTTTAGGGCCTATACGCTGCCATGTTAACGAATGCGCGGCCGATTTGGTAAAAGCATCAATCTATTTGGAAGTATAGTGGACTTGATATTGTGATTCGAGCTAAATCAAATTGTCCTTTACACCAATTGACATTTAAATTCGCAAAATCAGCATTCAATTGGAATAAAGCATGTTACACGTTTGATTGTTTTACAATATAATTGCCATGAATTTAATGGTTAGATAATTTTGAACCGTTTTATGTTTTACAAGACTTCTTCAATTCAAGGCACAGGGCCAGGCCCGATATCATTGGGAGTAGTTTCACAGATCACTCAATGTATCTTGTGTATGATAAGTTCCCTACCTTCGATCCTAGATTTTGTTCCGATTTCCACTGAAGGTCAGAATATACCGTATTTTTCTATTCAGTCAAAAGGATTTTTTTTGGATGATTCCTCTCATAAAAACATATTATCTACCCGATTACATTACTTTTAATTGATTTAAAAATAAAGAATCATAAATATTTTTGAAGGTAACCAACCGTAGAATAACAGACGAGAAATAACGTTGTTTATTTCAAATAATCTGAACACTTTCCACGTGGAAGTCGTCTGCAGACGACAGTTCTTAAACTTCACAAAATGTTTAAAAATGTCAAGATTATTTTAATGCCGTCACCATATTATTTGGAATCATTATGAGAAGTGCATTCAAATACGTACACACTTGCCTAGTATTGGTTCGTAATTCTTAAGATCAACTTTAAAAGTGGGAAAGGTTTCTCAAAATCTGTTTAGTGTATAATATGGTAAAACTAATTGTCGCGTGGTAAGCAGGTAGGCCTAAGTGTTATTTAAACACCTTTTTTGCACTTCGCGAGTGAAATCCCCATCCCGTACGCGATCACCTGGTCGCGTATCTTCAGTAGTTGATAGTCCGATCCATGATAGTATAAATAGGCGTTAATCATTGATGCTCATGATTGAAAATATTATGAAGGTTTGGCATCGATGGCCTGTATTTTTGTACGTAGTTAAACACGGTTTGAAGCTAAACACCTGTCTAACTTGGACATAGTGTTTACCTAAACGCAATTGCTTTTGGTAAAATGTATGATTCACAATGTTTAATTATTTTTTTTAAATCTTATATTTATTTGAGATCCATGTAATTCTTATATCTACCCATGACATAATGTTCTTTGCATTTTTAAATTCCTCATGAAATTACTAACAAGCACCTCTATAGGATTGCCATGGTTACTGCCGCTGGTTAATTATAACATACAGTATAGTACAGGCTAATGAAAGTGCCCCAACAAGTTTAAATATTTTTTTAGAGTTTACCTTATTTTGTTCACTATGCCCCCTACACTGATTTAAACTGCATTTTTGAATTGCCAATGTTGAGAGCTTTCCAAAAATCTATAGACCCTACTTTTGCGAGAAAAAAATTTCCGTTATAGTAATTTATATAAATTGGGTTAATATTGCGTTTACTGTGTAGCGAATAGGGAAAAGCCGATCATGCGACTTATCCATAATGAATAGTTGTTACATAAGGTTGACAAGTCTGTTAAAACACATACATAAAGACTATATAACCTTTAAGAAGAGACCAAAATCATGTTTGTAGCTCATACAGAGGTTGATTCAAGGAAAGGCACCGCTTGGCACACACTTTTTTCCCAGAGAGTTTATGTGCATCTCCCCCCCCCCCCCCCCCCCCCGCCACTTCCCAACTCAATCAAACACATCTCCCCCATTTAAGAAGTTATATGCGTCATATTTACAGGTTATGTAATGCAATTATTTAGCTTTCAAATGAGACCAAAACCATAACAATATCTTTTGCGTTAGTTATCGTGATTTGAGCAGAACACGATTCAGAAAAGCGCAACGACGCCACCTTTTTTGGGGGGTGGCGAGTTCAAAACGCGTGGACCGACATAAATTTGTACAACTTAAGTCCACGCATCCGCCCGGCCCTGCGGGGAGCGAATTTTCTTTTGCAACTATAATAACGGGATGCATAGACGACAGAACGCTACACGGAATAAACTGGCGTAGTAACACAATGGAATGCATCCCGTTATGGTTGCAGAAAGAAATTAAGCCTGCGGGGACACAATTTGAGTCAAATCCCCAACAAACATGATGACAAAGTCCCGGCCATCCCTGAGTACCCAGGCCGTGGTTGCAATGATAATTGCATAACTTGAAGAGCATGAAGCCTTTGTAAACACATTTCTCTTCATGGTTCTGGGGATTGGTTTCTACCGTAGTAATACAAACTCTGCTTTAAAATGTTCATTGGATTAAATAAACCTATTAGGGACCGTTCATAAATACTTTTGTGGGGGGGGGGGGCTGGATAATTTCATTTTTGGTATATCAACACTTTTTGACCCCCCCTCTCGCCATGCCACAAACTTTTTTGACCCCCCCCCCCCCCCCCCCCGGTGTATTACAGCCTGCACCTGAAACTTTCTTGTCCCGTTCATTATCAAGTTCAGAGAACATAGGTATCATAGTTTTTATGGGATTTTGTTGACCATGTATCATATTCTATTTTTGATGGGTTTTCAAAAACTTTTTTGACCCCCCTTTGCAGAGTATCAACACTTTTTGCCCATCCCCCCATCCCCCCACCAGAGTATTTATGAACGCTCCCTTACCAAGATGTCAGCCTTTTAAATATTTTAACAAAAAAGTTATGGCAAAAATTAAGGGGAAAAAAGAAAATTATAGAAGTGGGACCATTAAAACTGCTTTAGGGACCTTTCATTATTTATGGTGGAGGGGGGGTTGGGACAAATTCAAGACTCGTATGTCAAAATTACCTAACCCCCCCTACAGCTGAAACTGAAAATTACATGACCCCCCCTACTACTAACCAATAGATTTTTACACAACCCCCCCCCCCCCCCCCCCCCTCAAAATCAACTTGTCACATAACTAGGGGATGTATTTTTCTTTTGCCCATGGATTCGTTGGTTGTGCCCTCTGAACGGCCAATAATTTAATGACTTTATGCGAGCGTAGGGAGGCGGAACATTTGTCATATATTTATACCTTTTGGGTGTTTTGTGAGTCTTTATAACCAAAAAAAAAGTTAGAATATCCAGACAAAAACGTATGAAATATTCTTGTGAGCTTTGGTGCAGAGCTGAGAGTGAGACGAGGTGAAAAGCATGCATAGAAATTACCGTTTTTAATCAAATTGGATTTTGGAACATAGGCCTAGGCTATTAACATGTTTCTATACACCTCATGGCTCTAATGTTTTCAACCATTGATGATTATATAGGTGTTTTTCCAACAGATCGTCCGAGCAGGGCGTGCACAAAAAAGATTTGCTGTACGAAAGTAGTCTCATCATAAGTAGCCTACATGTTTTGAAGTTGAAAGGTCGTAAGAAAATGTGCGCGAAGCGCACAAAAATTGCATTTACACTCCAAAATAGCCTCTAAAATCACCCCAATCACCATCATCTTTATAGTTTAAAAAAGTTACACAACCCCCCCCCCCCTGTTTAAGAATAAAAAGTTACATAACCCCCCCTATTTCAACATATGAAAGTTACATGACCCCCCCACCCCCCTATATTTTACCCAACCCCCCCTCCACCATAAATAATGAACGGTCCCTTATTTACTTACTTGGACTTAATGATATTTGGATCATTCCACGTTTATTTAACTATGTCATAAACAACCTTGGGAGAAGTTGTCTTCATTTCAATAATTTAGATCTACCTTTCATTTAACACAATCAAAATCTTAAGTTATTCCAAATTCATAAAACATCGGTGACAGTGAGCACTGTAATCTCAAAATTGGGATCAATTTGGCTTGATAGTGTCCTAATTATCCAGGAATCAATGCACTATTAAATCAAAAGGTTAAATCAAACTTGAATAAATACAGAAAAGAATCTGCCAACAACTTGCAATTCCACTGTTTTATCTCTAACACCAAAGCTCAAACATAATAGTTCACTTTAATAATCAATAGCAGGTTCATTGACCTATACACATACCTAGGTAGTCAAATCCACCGTATGGGATTCAACAATGGATTGTCAAGCAATCTCAAGTAGCCAATTTGCACCCCATTATTTCAGGTTTCGTCATGTCACAAGCATGATTAACTTTATTAACGCAAACACACGCTGTATCGGGCCTAATGCACACAGTGGGCAGTGCGGACTGTTGCACTCTTTCCAATTTACCAACCGGCCAGCCCAATACGCCATTTTATTCACAAAACACGCTAACAATCCACAATTAGAGTCCATTGAACCATCAATTATACTACTTTCCCGAATGATTTAAATTTCATCCAAAGAACGGGATACTTATATAATCCTATTTCACCTATCTATGGCATTTTCCATTCTAACAAGTACTTAAAACTCCATATTTTGGGCCACGCATACGTTTTGGTGTGTTCAGAAATAGAAACAAAATGGTTCGTCACGCAGTTTCTCCTCAAAAACATGCTACAAATTCACAATTGAACCATCGATTACACCACTTTCATGGACGAATTGAATCTCGACCAAACCACGGTACCCTTTCTAAAACTCTATTCCATCTAAATATGTCATTTTCTATTCTAACAAGCACGGCTAATTCCATATTTTGCGCCATGCCGCGACGTCAGGGTCGGGGTGGGTTGTCTATGGAAATAGAAACAAAATGGCTCGTCGCGCAATTTCCCCTCAAAAACATCGTATAAAATCACAATTGAACCATCGATTACACCCCTTTCCTGGCTGATTTCAATTTCGTCCAAACTTCGGGACACTTCGCTATCTCTATTCTACCTATCTATTGCATTCATTTTTTCAACAAGCGCTGCAAACTCCATATTTTGGGCCACGCAGACGTTTTGGTGATTTTGGAAACCGATTAGAAAGCTCTTACCGTGCAACTTCTATGTAAAATTTAGCGTTGCTGCATTGCGCGTCATTGGGCTACCAAATTTGGCTGGAGCAACTACTCTAAAAATGACAAAACAAAACTATATAGTCAGCCTTCGGCGACTCAATTAAACAAGATCTGATTGGGTTCTATCAGACATTTGCAGTTGGGTTGGAAGTAAGCTTTTAAACGTGAAACTGGCCAATTATTTACAAGGAGAAGTAGGCTCAGCTTTCTCTTCTTTTTCTAAGGCCGCTAAATGCACTAACCTGAAATGTATAAACCTACCACTTTTAACAACTATTCACAGTGCTTCTGCTTATTGGAGATTTGTCATTATCACTTTAAAATAATAGTTATGTCCTACAAGATTTTGGAGCTGCCTCACATCACTCTATTCCAATGGTTCTCAACCTTTTTGCCCCACGACCCCTTTTGACATTCCTGGTCAGAACCGTGACCCCCCAAAACAAAAATTGAAAAAAGAAACCAGCAGGATATCATAAATGAAACTGCTTAGTTTGGATGCGAGCGTAGCGAGCAGGAACATTTGCATATTTTTGGGTTTTTCTAAGCTTTTTTTAAAGCGAAATGTAACACGATTCCCCCAAAACCTATATTCACGATCCCCTCATGACCCCCTGGAAAACCCCAAACGACCCCCAGGTTGAGAACCCCTGCTGAGTCTATTCAGACTGAATAAATTATAAAGTAAACAATGCAAGCCAAGTCGTCCAAGTGCAAACTCGTCCATCTGAGAGTCGTCTAATTGTAAAGGTTGTCCTACTGCAAACTCGACCAAATGTCACAACAATCCTTGGCAAATTCAACCAATACAATTTGTTTGTCTCATGACATTGACAAGTATAATTTAATTATTGGGAGTAATTATAGAATACCCTACTACATCAACACAAAAATAGGTACCCTAATTAGGCTAATTGGGCTGTATTGGTTTCGGTTAGGCTAATTTTGTGCATAGGGTTCAGGGTGCACTCTCTCCACAGTTTGAGGGTTTAAAGTAAGCCCAGGTTTGGAATGCATGTTGGGGGAAGGTACTATTTTTTAAATTTGATCATCGCACAAACTCGTCCATGCTAAAGTTGTCTAATTGCAAAATGCAAACTCGACCAAATGTAAAAGTCATCCGTGGCAAATTCAATTCAACACCCTACATCAACACAAAAATAGGTTACCCTTCTAAGGTTTGGGCTATAATTGGTTTATAGGCTTTGTGCATAGGGGCCAGGGTGAGGGTGAGGTTTAGAATGCATGCCCAGGGAGGCGGTACTGAAATATTTTGTTAATGGGTGTATGCTGAGTGACCACTGGGCAGGCACTGAGCACGGCTATTTGACTGTCCATTTCATCGTTTATGTGCATAGTTTTACTTCATTTTCCGTGCAATTTCAACGCGAACAACATTTGTATCATAAAATTGGTTGCGGATTGACCGCTTAATGACAACGGTCTTGGACGTAGCTCAAAATTTGTTATTGTATCCGAAAGAGCAAATCTGGGCTTATTTGAGGCTATTTTAGCATTTTTGTCCTAAAACCGCAGATAAAAAAAGCTTTTTCCTTGTCATCAAAATGTTTGCTGATTGACCGCTTAGTATCACCGATCTAATATGTAGCTCAAAAGTTCACATCGACCATGACTGTATCCAAAAGAGTATAACATCTGGGCACAAATGTTTAAGCGACACACTTAGGCCGACCAAACCAAATCCGAGTAGGCCTACTCCCCCGGGTGTTTGTTACAATGTTGTGTGAAAAGGTCGAAATGAAACCCAATCACGCCATACCTATAACAAAATCAAACAAAAATTGTCAAATACTCTCAACTCGCACACTACAATAGTAGGCCTTCAGGACCTATTTAAATAGTCAAAATCCTCAGTGCTCGGCCTTGGCCTGTGCCATGTAATTATCTTTATAAATACCCCAGGATATAACGCCATTCACATTTCAATGTAATCTGGAACTTTTGCAATCAGTTTTATAAACATGTTCACGTTTTGGTTATTTTTATCATAAAATAAAAAAACACCTTTCTTATCATAAAAGATTCTCTATCTGTTCGTGCTATTCTTTCTGCACTTTGTGACAGATTTGCAGTCAGCCATTTTGAAAGTGCTGTAAAAAACTTCTGAGCATGTGCAGATCAATTAAACCAATCTCACGAGGGACGATCGCCTATAGCTGCGTGCACTCTTTTTCCTGGTCAATGGACCGCGAACTCCCAAACGAATCACGTGAGGGCAGTATTTTATTTCAGGATGATCGCGTACCCAGTGACTTCATCAAGCTCTCTATGTTGGTTGATAAATGCATTTTATACCCGAGGATCAAGGTTATCTGTGTTTTTATTTATATAGTTTCAATTTGTTCTAATATTTAACCAATAAATATCGAAAAAAGTAACAAAATCGGATGTAATTTGGGGGAGATATACCTTTTCATAAATGATGAAATTTTACGGACAAAATACTACATTTTCTTGATATTTCGAGCTCAAAATCATTTTATGCCCAAGAATGCCCAAAAATGTTATTGATGGAATCGCGAGTTTCGATGTTGCTCTACAATAAAATAGTAACACTGGATGGGGCAAACACGGGGAAAATAGTGTAATTTGATCGACATTTCATGTCTCTCTGACGCGTGACGGAGAACTTTATGATTTCACAATTTAGCCCTCCAAATTCTATAGAGAATTGCATAGGCTTTTTATGTTAAGATCAAATTCAATCTCAAATCACTAACAGCCCGATTTGTGTTTCAATAATTAAATGTCTTTTTCTTTTAGTTTCTTTTGGTTAATATAATAAATATAACACATTATCATGATAGAAATTTACGAAAATAATAATAAAGGTGAAGTTATTTAGACCCGTTTAGCGTGGCATACTGTGTGTGCACGGCCTATGCAGTTACACAGTAGTTGATTTTCACGCGTCAAGTAGTATCGATTTCCAATTGTATACAAAGGAAATGCATGTTCAAGTGATTGCGTAGGGCCTCAGAATCGATAGTTAATTTGGTAAATAAGTTGTTCAGTGTGAGTAATTTATTGATAATACAAAACTGTCAAATGAGGGCGTAGCGAACAAGATGCCCAATCAGTCCCTCGTGATCTACCCTAGCAATTAAACCGTGGACTAAACCTGGACTAACCTTTGACCCTTAAGGTCACAGTTAGTCCAGCTTTAGTCCAGCTTTAGTCCAGGACTAGTTAGTCCAGGTTTTGAGAAACAGAAATGGAGTTAGTCCCCTGTTGTGGACTAAACCTGGACTAACTAGTCCAGGATTAAAGTTAGTCCAGGTTTAAGTTAGTCCACTTTCGAGAATTCCAGCCAATGGTTTACGCTCGACCGTAATATTTTGGTACCGATTCCGTAATTTGTCAATTCGGAAAAGTAAAAATGACGTGGGCTTTTCTCAACCAATCAAAATGTATTTAACATGGACACGTTTCAAATACCAAGGATACGATATGGCGTTGGTATGAGATGTGTACCGTATTTATTTCAAGAGATACAGCGAGCTGAATACATGCCCTGTAAAACGTGTGCACTTGGTGAATTTGACAATCATTTTGTTATTCTTTACTGTGTGGGGAATCGTGAAATAATAGGATGGCAAAAGTAAAATATTAAATGATGCGGACATATATTTTTCTAAAAATATAAAATGTAGATTTTAAGAAAGAGAATTACTTTAGCTTTATGTGGACACCGGTATGGCATTCATACGTTATACACAGCTGGCTCAGTAGACACACAGTTGGTTGAGATGCGTCCTATACCAGTACACGGCATCAATTTGGATGTATTTTCGTGTGGTTTCGCTGTATGAAAAGTGACCCCATGAATTCAATATGTTATGATTTGACCTCTGGATGACCTTTGACCTCAGATGACCTATGCAAATTAGACTCCAAAAAAGCAGCCACATTTTCGACCATGGCCTACCCATCGCTGAAGGTTTGAAGTCAATCCGTCCATCCGTTCAAAAGATACAGCATTCCGGGAAAAGACTAACCAAAATTTCGTATAAGGTCGGTGTAACGAACCAGTCAAACCGCAACACATCTGATGGAACAAATAACGTTCGCATTGAAATCGCAAGGAAAAAGAGAATTGCTGCCGATTTAGCCTAAAAAATGACAGATACCCTTAAATGTGCCCCCGATTTAATATTTTGGGAATGATTTCAAATTTTGAGCTATGTATAAGGTTGTTGTAACTAACTGGTTGGTCAAACCGCAACACATTTGATAAAACAAATGACGTTCGCATTTAAAATCGCCAAGGAAAAACTAAATTGCTGCCGATTTAGCCTCAAATATGACGGACACCCTAAAATGTGCCCAATTCGATTTTCTTTTTTTATACAATTTTAAAATATGAGCTACATATAATAAAACGAACCAGTCAAACCGCAACACAATTTTCATTGAAAATGTGAGGATATTTTTCGCTGCTGATTTAGGCTAAAAAATGATGGATACCTTCAAATGTGACCCGATTTGATTTGTTGGATATGATTTCACATTTTGAGCTATGTGAAATTGCAAGGAAAAAAAATTGCAGGCGATTTAGCCTCCAAAGTGACTGATATCTTAAAATGTGCCCCGATTTGATTTTTTGGATACGATTTCACATTTTGAGCTACGTATAAGGTCGGTGTAACATGTCAAACCGCAACAGATTTAACGGAACAAATGAAGTTTGCATTGAAATCCTGATGATTTTTTTTTCACTGCTGATTTAGGCTAAAAAATGACGGCTACCATAAAATGCGATTTGATTTGTTGAAAATACTGCAAGTCACGACTTGCGAATCCCCCTGGCTGGGAGATCAACTAAATGAGGTCAAAGGTCAAGTAGGGGTCATGTTCCCCCGGTGTTCATGTTTCTTTTTCCAAGTTTGACGTCAATCGGGCAAATTTAATTATTTGACCTCTGGATGACCTTTGACTTCAGATGATCTCGGATGACCTCTAATCATATTTTGACATGTTCCCCGGTGTTCATTGCACGATTTAATCCCTTGTTGACCTTGGATGACATCAAATGACCGTTGATCTGATGACCTCGGGCAACTTTTACGATTTGACCTGGATGACCTTTGACCTCAAATTATTTTTTGACATATTCCCCCTGTGTTCATTGCACGATTTAACCCCTTGCTGACCTTTGACCTTGGATGACCTCTAGTGACTGTTGAACTCAGATGACCTCTAATTACTTTTAGACATGTTCACCCGGTGCTCATGTTTCTTTTCTCCGAATTTGATGTCAATCGGGCAACTTTTACGATTTGACCTCTGGAAGACCTCGGATGACCTCTGATTATTTTTTGACATGTTCCCCCGGTGTTCATTGCACGATTTAACCCCTTGTTGATCTTTGATGACATCGGCTGACCTCCTCAGGAGAGGAGAATAGAAAGTACATGAATCATTACATCTATGTGGCTATCCATAGTATACATTTGACAAAGTGCTTCTTCAAATGAAAACAAAGAAAACTGACCAAAGAAGGACCTTAAACGTGAGTCACATAGGGTTGAGCGTCATGCACAGGCAATCATGGATCATGTGATTGGATGGAGGGAAGGTATGGTCATTAAGAAATGGATCAAGAAGGCAGTGGAGATTAGAAATAAAGGGAACACCACCATGAACCGAGACGAGACGTCAAAATTGATTTTCACCTGTTTTGGATGAACTTTTAGTTTCTGGAGTTTAAAAAAACAAGAAACTGGCAACTCCAAATCCGCCACTGTGAAACATTGGTGACATTTAATAACTAACCAAAATGAGTGGTAACTCGGATATCTAGTACGCAACATCTATTACTGGCAGGCATTGTGCTATACTTATGCGCCTGTCAGTTGCAACCCCGCCCCCCCCCCCCCTCTACCCGGGCATAGCGGGGACTTGACCGGGGCTGTAATATTGATATTTGTAACGGCCCCAGGTACCGCCCGGCAGGGCGGGGGACATTTTTCTGTTACAGCCCCGGTCAAGTCCCCGCCCCTTGACCCCGGGCACAACACGTGAGTCCCCAGCATATGGATTTGTTTGGCTGAAAAAGCACACCTAACAGAGCCTATTAAATACACGCAAATCACTAGCTATTTCCTATTTGCCATTGTGTAAACAAATTATTACGGGCCGTCTGTGGGGATATCGATTAGCTTCACGTAGATTCCTACACGTAAGATTTTTATTTTTCCAAAGTCATGAAATGCCCTGATAATATCTCCATTTAACTCCCTTTCCATCACTCTCTGACAACTGATATTTGACAAATAGTATCTTTATATTGTTAATAAACTTCATGTTAAGTCATACTGTTCAAAAAAAGATGAAAACAGTGAATTTTTATCGATAGAACGATGAGTAATGAACTCACTGCTCGCTTTCCGTGTTTGTATGTATAGTCAATGGGGTTACGCTTGACCGCAAGATTTTGGTACCGATTCCGTAATTCGACAATTCTGAAAAGTACAAATGACGTGGGCTTTTCTCAACCAATCAAAATGTATTTAACATGGACACGTTTCAAACACCAAGTGTACGATATGGCGTTTGTAGGAGTTGTGTACCTTATTTATTTCCAGAGATACAGCGAGCTGAATACATGCCCCGTAAAAACGCGTGCACTTGGTGAATTTGACAATAATGTTGTTATTCTTTACTGTGGGGGAATCGTGAAATAATAGGATGGCAAAAGTAAAATATTAAATGACGCGGGCATATATTTTTCTAAAAATATAAAACGTAGATTTTAAGAAAGAGAATTACTTTAGCTTTATGTGGACACCTGTATGGCATTCATACGTTATACACAGCTCAAGTTAGCTCAGTAGACACACAGTTGGTTGAGATGCGTCCTATACCAGTACACAGCATCGATTTGGATGTTTTTCGCTATACGAAAAGTGACCCCATGAATTCAATATGGTACGCCCGGCCCTGGTTGCGAAAAGGACCATGCTGCTCCAATAACGGAAATTTGTATGACTCAAGGTATAAATTAATACGACCACATTACTATAATATTAACGAGAATAAAGTTTAATGCAACATCACCATTTATAATTTGAATCGCAAATCCCGGGCGCAAATCAGTCTTATTTTATTCTGGAATCGTTTCTTCACATCGCGATCGCACGTGACATCACTCACAGAACCATTTTTCGGCAGCTCAGGGAGTTTAATAGATGTATCATTCACCGTGCACAAGTCTCCAGTTCAGAACTCGGCCGACGCTATTACCTTTCCGCTGTAGAAGTAGAACTGTGCCATCGAATCCAAGGATAAATACCATAATGCACCTCGGGATACATAACCGCGTGTTACGGCATGATCATCGCCTCCACGTATTATATATAGTATGTGTAATATTAAGTTGATCTTTTGAACTGTGTCTCTAATTATGAGCTTCATTTATTATATGCCAGCGTGGGAATTTGCGCCAATTTCTAGGTTCATTTAATAGCCTCGTGTGAGAACTTAGCTTGCCTATTACAAACACGTATTTGGAACTGTGTTTTTTTAAACGGATACAGATTTATCAGGGTTTTTTTATATTATTATTTATTATTTTTACCCAGGGTTGCCCGAACCAGCTGGCCGCTGTTCTTACTCGGGGCCCTGCACATCAATATAATACATGCTTAAAAATAATGACTTAATATAAAAAACACAAGATATAATAATGACAATATGATTATATATATATAGAGTATAAAACCCAATGGACAACACTCATAAATCTATCACATAATGCATTCAATAAAAACATATTAAAATGAATTGATTACATATATACACTTCATAAATAAAAGCTTGACTATGATACATCAAACACATTACATTTGAGCTAGTTCTAATGATAGGATTTATACAAAGCCTTAAATTAAAAAGATTGCATGTTCACAGAATTTCTGATTGCAATTTTTTTTTTTTTTTTGAATTGATTTTATTAACATTTCACAGTTGTGGCCCTAAGGCCAAATTGCATGAAATTTACATGATAAAAACATTGAAAAACAAGACAAGGAACTTATTAATTAATATAAAAGAGAATATTGCACATTATAGATAAAAACATCAACAATATGATATGGTATAAAACATTGAAAAACGCCGAAGAACAAGGCAAGGTAATTAAGTTATTAATTAATATAGAGGAGAATATTGCACATTATAGATTTTGTTATTTTTAAATTGCATTCTGTACATAGCAAATACCATTATAAAAATAGAAGTGGGTGCAGAAAAATCCTGGGCCTATTTATTTAAAAGCTGCACAAAATATGGCACAGGACTGTTTTTGAACCTATTAGTTCTGGCTGGCAGCTGAGAAATCTCACTATTATTACGTAAAATACGACCATGGCACTCCCCTCTGGTAGGCGGTATTTGGGAACTGGTGCGATTTGATTTGGAAAGCCCTTCGGCAAACCTAAGACAGTGCCCTTCACGTCTACCAGAGAGGGTGTCAAATTTGCAAATTTCAATACAATTCCATACATTAACACCATTATAGCTAAAACAATACTTATAACACTCAATGTCATTGCCATTTGTCAATAGGGGTAGTGCCAACAGACCTGCTGCGGATTGCCTTGTATCGCGCTCGTGGTGTTCGCGCACATAACTAAATTTACTTTGTAAATACGATGGTGCCAGACCATTTAGACATTTAAAAACCAGCAAAGCAGTGTAATAATTTCTGCGGTTAAAAAGTTTTTGCCATTTAAGTTCATGGAACATTTCATTAGAGGGAGTAAAAGAATTAACACCAAAAACAAGGTTTATTGGAAAAGTCGTCGCCATGGACATGGTTTAATGTCACACTAAATTTGTGGATAGTTTGCGCTACAGAAACAGCATTGACCTACATGAATAATGAAAATCATGGGAAAAATCAGCCGCATGTAAGTTGAAAAAGTGACGAATGCAAAGCTTAAGCTTTCCTTACCATGGCAAGCGTCATTTTAGCGTCAATACGTCCCCGCATACCCCCCGGGTATGCGGGGACATGATTTTTGGTCAATCCCGGGTCAAGTCCCCGCTACATCCCGGCTAGTGCCCGGTGGGGGGGGGGGCTGGGGTTGCAACTGACAGGTGCATTATAGTGGTGTACTTGTCTAGTTCATTATCTTCTAAATTATAGTTCTTACCACTTTTGTTTTTATATTTTGTCCCTGATGAAGGGTGGTATATCCACTTGAAACGTCGGTCTTTATTGTTACATTATATTTATGTTTATGTTGTTTTATTATACAGTCATTTTTATTGCTTGTACCCGTGCATTTCCATGTGCAATATTGTTATTTGTTATTTTTGCTTTATGCGTTTTATGGCATTTTCCCCTCGTCATTGCCTGTTTCCCCACACCCAGTTGGTATATCTTGCGTTTACTCTTTGCATTAACCTAAACCAAACAACGATTGGCAAAATGCACATAGTGAGTAGTATACTGTTGGGTTCAGTCATATGAGCCTTTGGCTTTATACGTTATACAGGGTGTCCCAGAATGATTGAATACTGTGCTTGATAAAATTAAAATATATAAAAACAACAATGTATCTCAAAGGTATATTATGTGATTTTTCCAAGAGACAATAAAAATGACACATTCTTGCATAGAGATTGGACAAATTGATAAAATTTTAAACCCATGAAAAATTGAAACACATGGTTGTCACCTGTTTGGATACAAATATGAAGGACCTGTTCATGGTTGAATGAATAACATCAAATGAAAGTGTATATAATCCTTTGGAGTACACTTCAGGTCCATACATTTCATCAATTTGTCCAATCCCTATGCAAGAAAATGTCATTTTTTATTGGTCATCAAATTTAATAAATGGCAGCATTTCAAGACGAAGGTTAACCTGTTGGGTGAAACTTTACTGCACATTAAATGTGTAACATTTCAGTCTACATTTTACATTTTTGTAACACGATAAGGAGCCTAACTGTTTTCCAGAAAAATTCACATTTCCCAGGGGGGGAATTATTTCTTTTGACCTGTTTATAAACTGATCATTTTTTTTCTTCTTTTCGATCACAAAATGTTCAAATATCTTGGGATATTTCCATACTGTGTTGCATATCAATAAAGAGCTGATGTGTTCATCTTTACAATGATATCCAATTTGTAGCAATTCCTTGTTCCAGTGCTCTGCCACTTGCTAGAGAACATGGGGAGGTCTCAATCTGAATGTGCCAAAATCAACACTATTTTATGCTCAAAAGTCAATAGAGAATCACTCTACACTGTAGTGGTCAATGTAACACTTCATTGAACAGACGACTAAGGACTGAGGACTAAAACAAGTGATTGTTACAAATGAGGTATCGTTAGAAAGAGGAACACTTCAGCTTTACATTGATATGATTTACAATATGAATATATCACAAAATATTCAAAAAAAATGGCGATTGAATACAATTTTCCAAACTTTTTTGAGCAGTTTATGTAAATGTCAGAATCACAAGCAATCTGACATATAGGGGTGATATCTATAGCCAAATAAATATAACTTTCCTGGTATACATAATTAAGTGACACCCTGTATTTTACATACCTTGTTTGTTTTTTTGAAGGGGTGATCTTTTTTTCCTCTTCTTTTTTGTACCTGGAAATAAAATGGGTTGTTACTTTAAATTTAAGAAATAATTGATTGTATAATTGACAAATTTACATATTTGCATTGCATTTAGGCCATAATGTTTGTTTGTTGTTTGTTTGTCAATAGACGGTCTTAAAAAGGTAGAGTCAGTCGGTCGGATCTTTTTTTTAATTCTCATATTGTATTTGGGAATATAAATTTGGCATGAATACTGTGAATTAAAGTCCAAACACAACACACATCAATTTGACAGTATTGAACTATTTTTCATGAGTTTGTTTGCATTGTGTTTTGATACTAACAACTGTTCAACTAACACAATGTTATGTTGTTGATGTTGAGACAAATGCTTTTACCGGAAATATCATCCATCATCGTTAAAAATGAAGACTAAATTATACAAAATGTCTTCATTTTGTAGTAGCGAGAATGTTGTTTGCAGCCATCTTTATTGACCTAAATCATCATTACGCATGCGTTGTGACCATGGAAGGGAGGTATTTACAACCTTTTATTCAAAACTTGATTCGTTTCAGATTTGTCGACTTTTCTGATAGTTTCCGATCACAAGAAAATGACGTCATGATAATAATCTGATACGTGTGCGTTACTACGAGATTTTGTGAGATCTTGCGAGATGGTCAGTTGGTCACTCATCGGTAAAGGCACAGTTCAAAAGATTTGCATTAAGCCTTTCATAGCCGAAATTGCGGTCTCTAATAGCGAGGTTCATTTGTTATGAATGAAATGCCACAAGCGATTTTGTTTTATCTATTTATTTTTGTGAACATAAACAAGAGCTACTGCTGTTATTATTGATCCTTGTTGTTGGCTTTCACCGGGGGATTGACATATGGTCGATCAGTAATGCATGCATCATTATCTGTTTGATTTTAACATGGTAAGTAAATGGTGAAAGTTCGATCGAAAAACTTGAAAATGCACATAGTGAGTAGTATACTGTTGGGTTCAGTCATATGAGCCTTTGGCTTTATACGTTATACAGGGTGTCCCAGAATGATTGAATACTGTGCTTGATAAAATTAAAATATATAAAAACAACAATGTATCTCAAAGGTATATTATGTGATTTTTCCAAGAGGCAATAAAAATGACACATTCTTGCATAGGGATTGGACAAATTTATAAAATTTTAAACCCATGAAAAATTGAAACACATGGTTGTCACCTGTTTGGATACAAATATGAAGGACCTGTTCATGGTTGAATGAATAACATCAAATGAAAGTGTATATAATCCTTTGGAGTACACTTCAGGTCCATACATTTCATCAATTTGTCCAATCCCTATGCAAGAAAATGTCATTTTTTATTGGTCATCAAATTTAATAAATGGCAGCATTTCAAGACGAAGGTTAACCTGTTGGGTGAAACTTTACTGCACATTAAATGTGTAACATTTCAGTCTACATTTTACATTTTTGTAACACGATAAGGAGCCTAACTGTTTTCCAGAAAAATTTACATTTCCCAGGGGGGAATTATTTCTTTTGACCTGTTTATAAACTGATCATTTTTGTTCTACTTTTCGATCACAAAATGTTCAAATATCTTGGGATATTTCCATACTGTGTTGCATATCAATAAAGAGCTGATGTGTTCATCTTTACAATGATATCCAATTTGTAGCAATTCCTTGTTCCAGTGCTCTGCCACTTGCTAGAGAACATGGGGAGGTCTCAATCTGAATGTGCCAAAATCAACACTATTTTATGCTCAAAAGTCAATAGAGAATCACTCTACACTGTAGTGGTCAATGTAACACTTCATTGAACAGACGACTAAGGACTGAGGACTAAAACAAGTGATTGTTACAAATGAGGTATCGTTAGAAAGAGGAACACTTCAGCTTTACATTGATATGATTTACAATATGAATATATCACAAAATATTCAAAAAAAATGGCGATTGAATACAATTTTCCAAACTTTTTTGAGCAGTTTATGTAAATGTCAGAATCACAAGCAATCTGACATATAGGGGTGATATCTATAGCCAAATAAATATAACTTTCCTGGTATACATAATTAAGTGACACCCTGTATTTTACATACCTTGTTTTTTTTTTTGAAGGGGTGATCTTTTTTTCCTCTTCTTTTTTGTACCTGGAAATAAAATGGGTTGTTACTTTAAATTTAAGAAATAATTGATTGTATAATTGACAAATTTACATATTTGCATTGCATTTAGGCCATAATGTTTGTTTGTTGTTTGTTTGTCAATAGACGGTCTTAAAAAGGTAGAGTCAGTCGGTCGGATCTTTTTTTTAATTCTCATATTGTATTTGGGAATATAAATTTGGCATGAATACTGTGAATTAAAGTCCAAACACAACACACATCAATTTGACAGTATTGAACTATTTTTCATGAGTTTGTTTGCATTGTGTTTTGATACTAACAACTGTTCAACTAACACAATGTTATGTTGTTGATGTTGAGACAAATGCTTTTACCGGAAATATCATCCATCATCGTTAAAAATGAAGACTAAATTATACAAAATGTCTTCATTTTGTAGTAGCGAGAATGTTGTTTGCAGCCATCTTTATTGACCTAAATCATCATTACGCATGAGTTGTGACCATGGAAGGGAGGTATTTACAACTTTTTATTCAAAACTTGATTCGTTTCAGATTTGTCGACTTTTCTGATAGTTTCCGATCACAAGAAAATGACGTCATGATAATAATCTGATACGTGTGCGTTGCTACGAGATTTTGTGAGATCTTGCGAGATGGTCAGTTGGTCACTCATCGGTAAAGGCGCAGTTCAAAAGATTTGCATTAAGCCTTTCATAGCCGAAATTGCGGTCTCTAATAGCGAGGTTCATTTGTTATGAATGAAATGCCACAAGCGATTTTGTTTTATCTATTTATTTTTGTGAACATAAACAAGAGCTACTGCTGTTATTATTGATCCTTGTTGTTGGCTTTCACCGGGGGATTGACATATGGTCGATCAGTAATGCATGCATCATTATCTGTTTGATTTTAACATGGTAAGTAAATGGTGAAAGTTCGATCGAAAAACTTGAAAATGCACATAGTGAGTAGTATACTGTTGGGTTCAGTCATATGAGCCTTTGGCTTTATACGTTATACAGGGTGTCCCAGAATGATTGAATACTGTGCTTGATAAAATTAAAATATATAAAAACAACAATGTATCTCAAAGGTATATTATGTGATTTTTCCAAGAGGCAATAAAAATGACACATTCTTGCATAGGGATTGGACAAATTGATAAAATTTTAAACCCATGAAAAATTGAAACACATGGTTGTCACCTGTTTGGATACAAATATGAAGGACCTGTTCATGGTTGAATGAATAACATCAAATGAAAGTGTATATAATCCTTTGGAGTACACTTCAGGTCCATACATTTCATCAATTTGTCCAATCCCTATGCAAGAAAATGTCATTTTTTATTGGTCATCAAATTTAATAAATGGCAGCATTTCAAGACGAAGGTTAACCTGTTGGGTGAAACTTTACTGCACATTAAATGTGTAACATTTCAGTCTACATTTTACATTTTTGTAACACGATAAGGAGCCTAACTGTTTTCCAGAAAAATTTACATTTCCCAGGGGGGAATTATTTCTTTTGACCTGTTTATAAACTGATCATTTTTGTTCTTCTTTTCGATCACAAAATGTTCAAATATCTTGGGATATTTCCATACTGTGTTGCATATCAATAAAGAGCTGATGTGTTCATCTTTACAATGATATCCAATTTGTAGCAATTCCTTGTTCCAGTGCTCTGCCACTTGCTAGAGAACATGGGGAGGTCTCAATCTGAATGTGCCAAAATCAACACTATTTTATGCTCAAAAGTCAATAGAGAATCACTCTACACTGTAGTGGTCAATGTAACACTTCATTGAACAGACGACTAAGGACTGAGGACTAAAACAAGTGATTGTTACAAATGAGGTATCGTTAGAAAGAGGAACACTTCAGCTTTACATTGATATGATTTACAATATGAATATATCACAAAATATTCAAAAAAAATGGCGATTGAATACAATTTTCCAAACTTTTTTGAGCAGTTTATGTAAATGTCAGAATCACAAGCAATCTGACATATAGGGGTGATATCTATAGCCAAATAAATATAACTTTCCTGGTATACATAATTAAGTGACACCCTGTATTTTACATACCTTGTTTTTTTTTTTGAAGGGGTGATCTTTTTTTCCTCTTCTTTTTTGTACCTGGAAATAAAATGGGTTGTTACTTTAAATTTAAGAAATAATTGATTGTATAATTGACAAATTTACATATTTGCATTGCATTTAGGCCATAATGTTTGTTTGTTGTTTGTTTGTCAATAGACGGTCTTAAAAAGGTAGAGTCAGTCGGTCGGATCTTTTTTTTAATTCTCATATTGTATTTGGGAATATAAATTTGGCATGAATACTGTGAATTAAAGTCCAAACACAACACACATCAATTTGACAGTATTGAACTATTTTTCATGAGTTTGTTTGCATTGTGTTTTGATACTAACAACTGTTCAACTAACACAATGTTATGTTGTTGATGTTGAGACAAATGCTTTTACCGGAAATATCATCCATCATCGTTAAAAATGAAGACTAAATTATACAAAATGTCTTCATTTTGTAGTAGCGAGAATGTTGTTTGCAGCCATCTTTATTGACCTAAATCATCATTACGCATGCGTTGTGACCATGGAAGGGAGGTATTTACAACCTTTTATTCAAAACTTGATTCGTTTCAGATTTGTCGACTTTTCTGATAGTTTCCGATCACAAGAAAATGACGTCATGATAATAATCTGATACGTGTGCGTTACTACGAGATTTTGTGAGATCTTGCGAGATGGTCAGTTGGTCACTCATCGGTAAAGGCACAGTTCAAAAGATTTGCATTAAGCCTTTCATAGCCGAAATTGCGGTCTCTAATAGCGAGGTTCATTTGTTATGAATGAAATGCCACAAGCGATTTTGTTTTATCTATTTATTTTTGTGAACATAAACAAGAGCTACTGCTGTTATTATTGATCCTTGTTGTTGGCTTTCACCGGGGGATTGACATATGGTCGATCAGTAATGCATGCATCATTATCTGTTTGATTTTAACATGGTAAGTAAATGGTGAAAGTTCGATCGAAAAACTTGGTGTATTATTTTATTGAAAGCCTACAAATTCATGACCAATTATTCAATGTTTTGAAAGCTATTAAATCAGAATTTTTATTTTCATGCACACATGGGCGCCCGATTTATATCCCACTCCCTAATTAACATATATCTGGGGGGGAAAAAAGGGTGGGACTATACACGTGTTGGATTCTGTTTGTCCATTCAAATAGCTCAAAAATGAAAAACAAAATTAATAAATGTTAACAAAATACGGTCGGCACCAGGGTACACGGTTGATCGGTCGGTCGAACATGGACAAACAAACACATTTTGTTTGCCTCATAGCACTATTCAGTAACATTTGTTGCACATTTCTGGTTCCATGTATAAATAATATTTTATCCCTATAAAGTTCAGACTTTTGTGACAATAATATTATCAAATCTACCAACCCACCATTTAGTAGCTCATCAACCATTGCTTTAGACGAAAATATATAAAAATAACAAAGTATCTTAAAGGTATATTATGTGATCTTTTCCAGGAGACACCCTCAATCCTAGATTATTTTTTTTTGAAAGCGAATTTCTCTGATCATAAATCATAAATATATTCCAAGTTACAGGGCGATACAATTCCTAATTACTTCAAAATCATGGTTTTAGAGTGAAAATAAACTATCGGGTTAACCCGACAGTTTATCTTCCCCAGTTATTTTCACTCTAAATCTGCAAGAAAATGTACTTCGAGGATTGAGGGCGTTCCCTGGAAAAAAAATCGCATAATATACCTTTAATCTAAAACCTGCAATATACTCATGCACATATTGGTTTTAGAGTGAAAATAAACTATCGGGTTAACCCGACAGTTTATCTTCCCCAGTTATTTTCACTCTAAATCTGCAAGAAAATGTACTTCGAGGATTGAGGGCGTTCCCTGGAAAAAATCGCATAATATACCTTTAATCTAAAACCTGCAATATACTCATGAACATGTTCCCTACATATTCTGATAAATATTCTAGTCTCGCAAATATTATTTCACAAACATTACAAACAGTTGACATCAATCAACATTTTAGTGGAACCCAAAACAAAACACAACTGATTACATGCATAACATTTCATATAGGCCTTTTTTGCTGAACATAGTGATTTTCAAGATTATTAAAAGAGATATTTTACCGGTCAAACATAGAATTTAACGTTGTTACCTAATAGTCTATTATTTCTGTCTTTTTTTTAATCCAAAATTTCCAAGTATATTGCCAAATAAATATAACTTTCCTGGTATACATAGTTAAGCGACACCCTGTATTTTACATACCTTGTTTATTTTCTTGAAGGTGTGATCTTTTTTTCCCCTTCTTTTTTGTACCTGGAAATAAAATGGGTTGTTACTTTAAATTTAAGAATTTTTGTTGTTGTTGTATAATTGACAAATTTATATATTTGCATTGCATTTAGGCCATAATTGTTGTTTGTTTCTTAAGAAGGTAGGGTCGGTCGGTCGGATTTTAAAAATATTTTGGAATATTGTATTTGGGAATATAAATTTGGCATGAATACTGTGAATTAAAGTCCAAACACAACACACATCAATTTGACAGTATTGAACTATTTTTCATGAGTTTGTTTGCATTGTGTTTTGATACTAACAACTGTTCAACTAACACAATGTTATGTTGTTGATGTTGAGACAAATGCTTTTACCGGAAATATCATCCATCATCGTTAAAAATGAAGACTAAATTATACAAAATGTCTTCATTTTGTAGTAGCGAGAATGTTGTTTGCAGCCATCTTTATTGACCTAAATCATCATTACGCATGCGTTGTGACCATGGAAGGGAGGTATTTACAACTTTTTATTCAAAACTTGATTCGTTTCAGATTTGTCGACTTTTCTGATAGTTTCCGATCACAAGAAAATGACGTCATGATAATAATCTGATACGTGTGCGTTGCTACGAGATTTTGTGAGATCTTGCGAGATGGTCAGTTGGTCACTCATCGGTAAAGGCACAGTTCAAAAGATTTGCATTAAGCCTTTCATAGCCGAAATTGCGGTCTCTAATAGCGAGGTTCATTTGTTATGAATGAAATGCCACAAGCAATTTTGTTTTATTTATTTATTTTGTGAACATAAACAAGAGCTACCGCTGTTATTATTGATCCTTGTTGTTGGCTTTCACCGGGGGATTGACATATGGTCGATCAGCAATGCATGCATCATTATCTGTTTGATTTTAACATGTAGGAAGACAGGCATATGTGGGCAAGAAGTTGCTGCCCACATATACATTGTACTGAAACATGAATATGCGGGGTAGTTTTGTACAAATTGATATTAGGTTTACATATATGATTATTTTGAAAATACAATCAAATTTGTTGAGTTACAGTGTTTTGCTAAAAAATACATTGAATTCAATTTTTTTGGCAAAACACTGAACTCATACAATGGCGGCTGTTAACATGATTTATTTTGTTATTTTCGATTATTCATACATTTTATCACTACGTTATTTCATTTATATACACAATGAATGTTAACAATCATTAAAATGCCCTCAATCATGTGTATAGGGTGTATGTACAAACACTGTGTCTCATAGATAGCTGTCCTTGAATATAAACAGTTTTATGGCAAAACACTGTATCTCACTGAGTTACAGTGTTTTGCCAAAAAAATACGCACTTATTTACACGCACACTCCACGTAACTTCGACATACATTGTTTTGCCAAAAAACATTGGTAAATGTGCAAACACCTTGAGTTAGTGGGTGCTATCTCGAAAAGGGAGCACCTAGAGAACTTGAGAGCTTCAGAAATAGAAACAGCGCCCCCAAATTGCTGACAAATGATTTTATCTCAAAAAGTCACATTTTGTAGTTACAGTGTTTTGCCAAATGACAGCCCCTAGGGGTGCTGGGTGATTTTTCGGGTAAAAAAAGGAGTACTTTTTCCCCCTCCCTCCCTCGATACGCACAAAAACATAGCCGCACGGGTTAGGGTTAAGAGATGTGTTGGAAGCTGCGCCCTGAATTATGATCAAAACTGGGATTAGTATATTTTTACAATTGTATTACATGTATGATAGTGTAGGATGTTATGTAATTTTGCATTTTTTTTTGCTAAGGATGGTTTTTTTGGTTTTATTAGCTAAAGTAGACCCTAACATTTTTTTCCATCTGCCGATTGGCCGCCATCTTGGATTTCAAAATGGCCGCCATTTCCAATATAATTTACCCTATAACTTTTGTTCGAAGCAACATATGAAGTCAAACTTGGTGGCAAACCACATGATTTTAATACAAGGGAGCTCACAAGTGCTCTAGCTATGTTCCTATGTCTAACAAACATGCATGGCCGCCATCTTGGATTTCAAAATGGCCGCCATTTACAAAAAAATATTTTACCATATAACTTTTGTTCTAAGCAACATATAAAGTTGATTTTGGTGGCAAAATCCATGTTTTCAAGAGTTATTTACAAGACAAGAGTGTGTATAATAGCTGATCTCTGTTGTTATATATTAATTGGCTGATAGTAGTAATTATTAGGGTAATTATTAGGGTGGTTTAAAACTGGCTGTAAGTAGCGCAACTCCAACCTTCTGCTCTACCACAAATTCTTCCTTTTCTCTATCTCCCATCTTGCTCCTTACTCTGCATGCCTCTCCTATGCACCTTTTTCCATGATTTGCTTTACTATAGGTTGTAGATACAGGAGGCAATTCCATCAGCCCTCCTGTCCCTAATCGCTTCTCTTGCAGTTACCCATCTCCACGTCCTCGAAGACTAAGATGCATTGCAATGTAGTGCATGTTAGTCGCATGCCACCTGGATGGCCAAACCTTGCGGTTAGTGCTAACTGACGGAGCTCTGGGGGGGAGGGGGGGGCAATGGTTGGTAGTTCTAGGACTATAGGAGTAGTCTGGAGGACTATTGATCATTGCTTTTTAGGTTTCACTTTAAATCACTGAGACCCGGGTAGAATATACTCATTAGCCTTGGCTGGCAAGTATTCTAGAAGAAGGACAACTTTGATCACAAACCATGCTGCAGGAGTTGCGACCGCAGTGATTACAGCAATTGGAAAAAAACATGATGGCAAAGCAAATCAGCACTAGGGTTAAAGTCCCTAACCTAACGTCTCCTGGAGCAAACTCGGATTTTCTATATCAACTGATGACGGCATGCCCCCAAACCCGAAAGGGAGGAGTAAGCTTGACGGCAGAGCGCACAATAGGAGACCACTTGCAACATGCAAGACCAATACTAGTATATCTACCATGAATGTGAGAACTATCAGAGAGATTCGGTGCAGGGAGGAGCTTGTAACCAATCTAATTAAATGTAAAATTGACATGATCGGGATACAGGAACACCGCATTGTCCATGATGACCCAGTGAAGTATGAGAGCATTATGGGTGGATCTGATCACTACCTCAGCAACAAGAAATAAAGCAGGTGCAGATGTAGGTGGAGTCGGGATACTACTCAATAACAGAGTACTCAGATCATTAGCAAGTATCAAGCCACATTCTGATCGTACACTCAATAGTCAACTTCCATGGTAACCCAGCAACAACTGTAGTGGTGACCTACTGCCCTACAAATGTGGCGGATGAAGACATCGTAGGAGATCATTACAACAGTCTAAAGGGGGCAATAGACTCCATTCCAGCACACAACATCTTGCTTGTTGTTGGCGACTTCAGTGCTAGGCTTGGAAAGGATGACGCCAAATTCACTTACCATGATGACACAAATAGAAATTGAGAGTACCTAGCAGACTTGGCTAAAGAGAAAGATCTTATAATCGCAAATAACTTACTTCCGCAAGAAAAAAGGCAAGTTGTGGACATATGTCAGCCCAAGCGGCAACAAACTACAGCTGGACTACATCCTTGTCAAGCGGAAATGGCAAAACAGTGTTTCTAAATTCTGAAGCATATAACACCTTTGCTAGTGTGGGATCTGACCATAGAATCGTCTCTGCTCGTATCCGATTAAGCCTCAGAAAGAGTAAAATCATCAAACGGAAAAAGCAATAAGACTGGAAGCTACTTAGGCCTACAACTGATAATGATCTACAAGCCAAATACCGTATAGCATAGAGGTGCATAATAGGTTTCAACCCCAGGATGAAGTAGAAACTGCATCTGAGAAATATTCCAGATTCATTAAAGCCACTCAAGATTCTGCAACGATGCCTTGATGAACGGGAAAAAGCCAGACCAATGGTCTATTCTCAACATAATACCAATACCAAAATCAGGTGATCTCAGTTTGTACCGTGGAATAAGTCTGAGCTCAATTGGTGCCGAGCTATACAACAAGATGATACTCAACAGAATCAGACCGGAGCTTGACATCCACTTGAGAGCTAATCAAAATGGCTTTCGAGTTGGACGTACCACGGTTGGCCACATTCTTACCCTCCGAAGAATTATTGAGGGAATTAGATAAAACAACCTGCCAGCCATCATAACCTTTATAGACTTCAAGAAGGCGTTTGACACAATACATAGGGGACGAATGCTGCAAATTCTGAAGGCCTATGGTATACCTGAGCAGCTTACAAATGCGATTGCAGAAATATACAAGGACACCAAGGCAAAGGTTATATCACCTGATGGGGAAACTGAGGAATTTGAAATACTGGCTGGAGTACTACAAGGTGACACCTTGGCTCCATATCTCTTTGTCATTGTTCTCGACTACACCCTAAGTGAGGCCATAGATGGCAAAGAAGAGGAGCTAGGATTCCGCTTAACAAAAAGAAGCAGCAGACGAATAGGACCAACCACAGTTACTGACCTTGACTTTGCTGACGACATTGCACTGTTGTCTGAAGACGTGTCTCAAGCGCAATCACTACTTAACAGAGTGGAGACTTCGGTGGGTAAAGTTGGGCTCAAAATGAACGCTGCAAAGACAAAGTACATGTCTTTCAACCAGAAGCAAAGTACCTGTAATCACCACAAACGAAGGTATGCCCCTTGATAAAGTGGAGGACTTCAAGTACCTTGGAGCCTGGATGAACAGTACTGAAAAGGACATCAAAACACGCAAAGCAGCTGCATGGAGAGCTTGTGGCAAACTCAGTCAGTTATGGAAGGCCAAATCACTATCCAGAAAGCTCTAAGAAAGACTGTTCATAGCTACTGTAGAATCAGTCCTCCTCTATGGATGTGAGTCATGGACAGTCACCCCAAAGCTTAGTAAACAGCTGGACGGATGTTACACTAGAATGCTTAGAACTGTGTTCAACATCAACTGGAGGCAGCATGTGACAAATAAGGACCTGTACGCGGATATTCCCAAATTCTCGGACAAGATCAGGGAGCGTAGATCAAGATTTGCAGGACATTGCTTCAGAGGGTCCAATGAGCTGGTCTCCAAAATCATACATTGGGTACCAAAGCATGGATTAGAAAGTGTGGTAGACCAGCCCTAACCTACATTGACTTACTAAAGCGTGACACAGGATTGCAGGTAGACGAAATCAAGACAGCTATGTTGGATAGGAAGATTTGGAGAGGCATCGTGGTTCGGGAATATCACCCGCCATAAGTCAAAGTAAGCAAGTCAAGTAATTATGCACATAGGCTAATTTATAGGCCAAACAGGCCTCTAATATTATTAACCATTTTTCTTTCCTTTCCTAGTTTTTGTTTCGTTTTGTTTGTTTGTATGGTTTTGCCTATGATACATGCAATTGAACAAAACAGCAATTACCCCCTATTATAATACAATAATACCCCTCTACAATATAGAGAGGGTAGCTGCTGTGGATACAAAAGCATACATTTGATTGCTCCTGGTATGTTTTCTTGTAATAAGTCCAATGCAATGTGATCAACCTAATGTATCACCAGTGGGGTACTACCGGACAATAAATACTAAGTATATGTTACTGCTAACAATTGAAATTGGTATTGAATTTACAGCTTAATTTATATATAGTAACCATTCATGTCAAATTAATTGATAACAGATAGAACTGTACACTTAATTGTCAGTAAATAACTCTTTTTAAAAAAATTATTCAACACTACTTTGTGTCCTAAAAGCATTCACTTATATTTTCATGTGGGTGAAACATGAACGCATGAGAATAAGATAGTATGATATACAAAAGACCATTTCAAATCGAAATAAGAAAAACTTCATCCATAGATGCAGGTATAGGATTCTCAAAGACCACCAATAATTGACTCTACACAGACATCAAGTTGTCATATAGTACTACAGGAAGTAACGATCACCGCAAGTAGTTGAGGTGACGCATCAAATACCAAACGCATTGTTGCCACAGCGCAATGGGGAATGTGCTACACCGTGTGTGTAAATTCCGATGCAATCACAGGTGCTACCACCTTGGATTTGTGCCAATAATCAGATTTGTTATCATTCTAAGCATGATGCTGTCGTTGATCATCTATATTTCTAGCGATTTTATAGACACATGCATAATTGCATATATGTGTGAGCTTCATGCCAGCAAATCAAGGTGATGACATGATTTGCACTTACCTGCATCTATGGATGAGTTGTGTGGAGCCGATTTATGCAGGGAACAATCATATGCACATTTCAAAAAATTAATAGTAAGAAAATCACTCATTATACATACAAAAAAAATGTTGAGACAAGTGTGGGTTTGTTTCAACATTGTTAATCAAATTGTTATTTATGAGTTATTTTGCATTGTAAACATTTTCAAGTTTTAAAACCCTGCCAGTTTACTCACTAATGTTCCATATTTGCATCAGTTGATCCAGTGATGCTTTGAAATCTTTCACTTCCTCAGCAGCCTTTATAAAGGCACCCCTTGTCGCAGACGAACCATTCCGATTATACCACAGATGAAGGATATCGTCTGCACATTTCTTATGATCTTCGGGATTTTGATGATGAGCATTATTTATATCGATTCGTCTTACTTTGAGGTTGATAAATATATAATCCAGATGTTTTAAATTGGAAATATTTAAGATGTCTATGATATCTTCATCCGAAATCACTGTTTAAATTAAAAGAATAATACATACATTTACATACCATATTTGAAGTAAAATGTAGAAACTGTAAAAATCTTTTAGATTAGAAATAATTCATCTATCATAACTGCACTTAGGACACAAGTCTTTGAAGTGCAGAGTCCTATTTTATTGCTAAAACATGAAAACTGTTAAGAGTCAAGGCTGAAGACGGAGAGTGTTTTACTTTTATTATTTAAAAAAAATGATTAAATGAAAATAAAAGGGGCAAAGCGCAAAAGTGGGACTAGGTCAAGGACTAAAATTTCATTTTTTTTAATTCTTTGTCCCTTACTCATTTATATAATGACTGAAAAAGGTACAGGGTGTCTCAGAATGATTTATACCTTGATGAAACAACATTGCAGTCCAGTCTAATGCCAGCAATATAATTGGAAACCTGTTTTGTACTTACTGTTATTTTCATCAACATATCCGCTACGATATGGCATGACATTTTGAAAATCAGTGACAACTTGTTTTTCACTTTCAGAGTATTTCAATTGATAAAACTCACAACAAACTTCAAAACTACCGCTTTTAAGCTTTCTTAAAAGAAAGTATGATATAAATCACTCGAGCAGAACAATTCCCTCAAACCATTCAATTGATAAATATCTTCTGTTGAAGTTAGAATATAAATAATCACTTTGACCAATAATAATGATATTTATAGCTAAATTTGGCTATGTTTTGTTCAATTGAAAATAACAAGAATCAATATAACTTTTATCTAACTATTTATAGTCATTACTTTGTATAAGGCGCCTTTCCGAATTGGTTATTTTCCCTTGGCGACTGACAAAAACGCCTCACAAAGCCTTCATAAAGACTGTGATAATCTGAATGTGTCATAACTTCCCAGTAGATCCAATTTTGTATTCGTCTACTAGTGACAGGTTAATAACTCTTTCTAAAATGTCAATTCTGTTAAAAATCTCTGAATGACTTAGACTGAAGTTTGTATACTTGTAATGCTTTGAACTCAAGGAATGCCTTTCACTATGATCTATACAACATTCAGTACTTTTAAGTTAAAATTGTTACATGCATTATACATGCATTATAAGAGACAGAAATTATTGTTTGGAAATATATTTTACTAAATAAAAGTTATAGTAATAATAATAATAATAACATACAAAGTACAAAGCAATAAAAATGAATGTTTAGAAAATCAAATTTAAGTTACCCTGGTCCAAAGATGCTTCGGCTGCCATTGACTAGGATTTTATGGATCTGAAAAATGATAATGATGTTTAAGTTGTTAAAAATGCACATCTATCTGACTATTATTTGCGTATTATTGTTTATGTATTCATGACGACAATGGGAGTGTTATAAGCTATAAATGACTGAAAACCGTACAGAATTAAACAAGATATGAGCAAAAAAAGGCAAAATCCAGGGCTTTTTCAGACTGTTGCTACCGGCCGTGTCTGTTTATCTGTATGCGTACCACTACAACCATGCAGTCTGCGCATAACACATAACGCATCGTAGTGCGCCATGCTAAATAAGTGACCCCCATATGCATAGGACAATAAACTTCCAAAAGCCATTTGTTTACTTGAAGTATCATTATTACCTAGTAGGCAATCGCACAATTACATTTTTTTGTCACGATATTACCCCAAGGGTATATAGTGTCTAAAGCATTAAATGTACATTTGTAACGATGTTGTGCTCGTTTTTGAGAACTTTGGGGCCAAATATGAATTTTGACAACTCGTTGACCTACATGAGAGTGTTTAACTCTAAATAAAGCTTTGAACTGAATGAGGATGAGATAATTAACTCTTTAACTGAGAGACAAGCTACTTAACATAGACCAAAATATGAGTATTCTTGCACATGGAGGACTTCTGGCCTTAGGTAACGTGCCCCTCTAAAATTGCAAATTAAACCCATAGCCATTTGACTCTAAATTTGGAGCTTTAGAGCCATTTTCTTGGATATTTCTCGAGAAAATTATGTTAATTTCTTGATATTAACGTCAGACATTGAGGGTACACACCACCATAACCTTCCGCGGGCCAGGGTGCAGGGGTACTAAAGTCCCTAAAAAAACTTTGATTGCTGCTTCAAATGTGAATATTTTGACCAGATTTTCACCATAGGTCTTAGATTTTGTTGTATTAATGAAACCTTCACGATTGTAATCTGAAATGTAAAAGGTCACAAATTATTCTTGGGCGAAGTCTTGATCACACGGGTGAAGCGGCCCGAAACTCTGATTTACCTGTTTTTTACGCACTATAAAAGCGAGTGCTTTGCGAAATCAAAATTACTGAAAAACTGGGACTGTCGATCATATGTGAAATGTTGATAATATAAAATAAAATAAAAATACGCAAGTAAGGAGGGGGACCCCGGGAGAAATGATTGAACACCGGGTTTCTAACACGTGTTTTAATGGAAGTGACTATGGTGGTGTATACCCTTGATATAAATGGTGTTTCGAATGTAAATCAAGGTACATTTAAGCAATTTGAACCCATCTTCCATTTCAAAACTTGATTTTATGTGAAATGGCCATTGTGCGTTAAAGGGAGCACCACACCAAATAACTTCACATTGAAATACATATAAAAAAGGCCATATTTCAAGACACCTTACCCAACTCCGGTTATATTTATGGCATACTTGTCACCTATGACCAATTTCAGTAAAGTAGAAATTTTAATTTAAGCCTTGTTTCATTAGGGGTTATCAACCTAGATTTTTGCTCTGGACCTGCACACAGCACACTCACTTGTTCAAGTTTTCTGGTATGCCTGTTCACCATTCAGGCAGGGGCACTATTTAGGTTGATAATTTTTTTTTTTAAATTGTATTTTATCAATGTAGGTGCAACGGATAGGTCTCATTCGTTCATTTTAATACAAAAATACCATCCCTGGAGAATAAATTTACCCGAAAACCACACATTTGTAAGCTAAGTCATCGATTTGGTGTGGTGCTCCCATAACAGGGACACTAAATAAGTTATGGGTAAATGGTTTTATGTGTTGTTTGTCACACAGTTTTAGTAACATCAAATGATCTTAATGTCATAACAAATATTACTAGAATTATTAAAACAATTCATAAATCCTACAGTTTCCATGTCACACTATTTGGTCAAAAGAGGGTATTGAAACCAATCAATGATCAATTCTTTTTTAAATAATAATATGGGTACATCTTTATGTGTGATGCTTTGCCGCACATTCCCTCAATGAATATGTGTAAAAAAGTCAATGAAAATAAGTGCAGAATGATGGTTAGAAAATACATTACTTTTTATTCTGGGATATTTTGCCACCTCTTGCTCCTGATATGAAACAGTATCGTCTTGGCTACTAGTCTAGTATAAGCGGGAGTATAAGATGAAACTATCAGACATCAGATGTAAGAATGTTCTGTGTCCAATTCTCATAGTCTCCACTTATCTGTGAAAAGAATCATTAAGATGATGAAATATGTTTAGTAGAATTTCAATTATTGTAAAACATGTTTTTATTTCAATATCTGACAGGTTATGCTAGATTAAAATTAACAGTACCAACCAGTCTTTTTGCCTAGTAGTAACGGTCCAAGAACGGTAATAAACGCTAAAATATCTATCAGCAAAAACCTGCAAATACAAGGTTTAGTGACAGTACGAGGGTCAGTCAGTAAGTAATGAAAGTGATCATGGTATGGGATGCATGAATGATTTTATTCAGAGATAGTGTGATCAATACAAAGTATGAACCTTTGTCTTTCAAACAATACACTTGTGGATGTCTAAGTAGGAACTATGACGTCAAAGCATTAGCATAAAGTAATACACTTCGGGACACTGCCTGAAATCGGTTGATATTTGGCTGGCTATTACTAGGTTGAAATATGGGTTGATTGAAACATTTGCGTGTGTCTCGGCAATGCAAGCATAGAAACAGATAACACTTGGTGCATAGTTATAACACACAAAAATCTCTGTTTGACATTCTTTTTTAGATCTCAATTCCTTAACCCTAACCCTACTACGTCTCACACAAACATCACAGCCAGCACCACTTGGCTTGCGCGCGCACAAGTTCTATCTCATGTAGCACTAAACTACGGGTATATATGGTCTCCGATTATTTAGCCTGTGAAGCCCTCGCCCGTGGCTGAGTGGTATATCTCGCCTGTCACGCGGCCGACCCGGGTTCAATTCCCGGGGCCGGCGGACATAATTTTCCCCATTTTTTTATTTAACCCCCTCCCCCTGTTCTTCGTTCCATCCCCACTGCCACGTTCTAGGGTTAGGGTTAATACGACATCACACAGTGCATTTCTATAACCCTACTACGTCTCACAGAAACATCACAGCCAGCACCACTTGGCTTGCGCGCACACAAGTTCTATCTCATGTAGCACTAAACTACGGGTATATATGGTCTCCGATTTTTTTAGCCTGTGAAGCCCTCCCCCCGTGGCTGAGTGGTAGTATATCTCGCCTGTCACGCGGCCGACCCGGGTTCAATTCCCGGGGCCGGCGGACATAATTTTTCCCATTTTTTATTTAACCCCCTCCCCCTGTTCTTCGTTCCATTCCCACTGCCACGTTCTAGGGTTAGGGTTAATACAAACAAGAAGGGACCATCTCAAATACGCTTTTATTTTAGCAAAATCTGCAAAAATATACCTTAGAAAACAACAAAAGATAGAGAACAATGGAGGGATTATAATTGAGTAAATTGTTGTGGGATGTAAAAAGGAATAATAATAGGGATTTCAAAAAGAGCTGCTCATAAAACTTCCTCGAATCATTGAAATTATAAGAGTCGAGAAAACGTGGCGTGGTATTGGTAGCATTTTTAGCTACAACGGGTCATTTATTAACATGCAGACTACGATTTTCACTTCTGTTTGTCCAACGCAACATAACATAACATAATTTACACGGTTTTCACATTATAACGATATTCTTTATTCTTTATTTCTTCTTTTTTTTTCTTCTTTTTTTTCCACCACGATGTGACCTCGTTGCAACCAACATGCAGAATGACTGGTCTAAAACGACCAGGCCCAGCGCAAAACAATAAACCCGCGCGAAAAACACTGAACGCTGATTTGCTGAATGTGACCTGTAAGGTCAGGAACAAATTCTCAATCCCCGATAGCAAACTGGTTTCCTTCCCAGTCGCTTCAGGAAACCTGATTATTTTGACTATCACAATATTTATTAACATTGATTTATAAATCATTTTTCAATGTTTCTGATAGAATTTGAAGGCAAAGTAAGCTTTTATCTGGTAAATTTATTGATTTTAGCCATTTTTAGCCCAGTTCAAAATGATCTGCTGTCTGCGCATGCGCATATTTTCTACTGGTTTCATGCAAAGAAGTTCAGATAATTAGTTAACTAGCCTATGGAATCTCCAAACTTAATTTCTTGGATTTTTCCTAAATTGTTTGATTTTCCGCAATATTATTGATTCACTGACTGGGCATTTTACTTGTTCCTCTTATACTACATATTTCAAATTACACAGGGATTAAAGTTATTGTCTTTTGTATCATAATTAAGCAGAAAAAAAATTGGGATATACCTGCTTCTGGTGTCATGTTATGCAATCTTCTTACCACGTGTTTCATACAAACAATTCAAAATTTCCCACCAAATAATTAATTTAGCAGTGTCCCAAGTGTACGTACTTTAAGATAATGCTATGACGTCATAATCCAAAACTGTATTGTTTGAAAGACAAAGGTTCATACTTTGTATTGATCACAATATCTCTGAATAGAATCACTCATGCATCCCATATCATGATCACTTTCATAACTTACTGACTAACCCTCGTAATTACCGCTAACTTGTCAAACAGCAAGCCAATAAAGCTTATCGCTAAAGGTAGCTAACTCGGCTCCTACACCACTACAGAAAAACTGCTGTTATACCAAATCAATCATATCTATACTCTTTATAACAGTCAAGATAAAAATTCAGAGGTATAGACCTTCCGGAATATTATCGCTACTCTGAGTTTCATGGACAATCCCATACGGTCATTTTGTCCAATCATCAGGCGAAAGATGTCTCTCTGATCGGAGGCCTTTGACACATTGAAAATGAGAATACACAATCAATGGTGTTAAAACCAGCGATCAGAGCAACAAATATATTCCAAAGGAGATCTATACACATTAAGATATCAAAAGATAATCAAAAAGTGATCAACTGATAAATCAGGAGCGTAATATGTATTGACAACCGTTTCTGGTTAGACTAGCCATTGAACAAAGTGCTCAATACCGTAAACGGTAGAGCGTATAAAAATTCAGAGGTATAGAACTTCCGGAATATTATCGCTACTCTGAGTTTCATGGACAATCCCATACGGTCATTTTGTCCAATCATCAGGCGAAAGATGTCTCCCTGATCGGAGGCCTTTGACACATTGAAAATGAGAATACACAATCAATGGTGTTAAAACCAGCGATCAGAGCAACAAATATATTCCAAAGGAGATCTATACACATTAAGATATCAAAAGATAATCAAAAAGTGCTCAACTGATAAATCAGGAGCGTAATATGTATTGACAACTGTTTCTGGTTAGACTAGCCATTGAACAAAGTGCTCAATACCGTAAACGGTAGAGCGTATAAAAATTCAGAGGTATAGACCTCTAAGTTGAGCACTTTTCGATTATCTTTTGATATCTTAATGTGTATAGATCTCCTTTGGAATATATTTGTTGCTCTGATCACTGGTTTTAACACCATTGATTGTGTATTCTCATTTTCAATGTGTCAAAGGCCTCCGATCAGAGAGACATCTTTCGCCTGATGATTGGACAAAATGACCGTATGGGATTGTCCATGAAACTCAGAGTAGCGATAATATTCCGGAAGGTCTATACCTAGCATACATTGATTTTAAAGAAGAGAAACATATTTACAAAACTAAGTGTTTTCTGAAAATGTGGCAGTATTTGTGATTTCGGCAACGCCTCCTGTATTAAAGGTATATTATGTGATCTTTCCATGGAACGCCCTCAACATCGAAAAAAAAATTGAAAGCAGATTTTCTTGCAGATTTACATTTCTGATCATAAATCGTACATACATTCCAAGTTACAGGGCGATACGATTCTTAATTACTTCAAAATCATGGTTTCAGAGTGAAAATAAACTGTCGGATATCCGACAACTTATTTTATTCTAGTCTAAATTCACTCTAAAACCATGATTTTGAGGTAATTAGGAATCGTATCGCTCTGTAACTTGGAATGTATGTACGATTTATGATCAGAAATGTAAATCTGTAAGAAAATCTACTTTCTAAAAAAAAATCATGAATAGAGGGCGCTCTCTGGAAAAGATCACATAAATGGGTTTTCAAAAAACAAAAATTCAAACTTGTCATATCATCTTTTCTTATCAATACACACATCCTCTTTTGTCATATCATCTTTTCTTATCAATACACACATCCTCTACTATTTTGAAGCACATTTTTGCCAGTCACCGTAGCTGAGATTTCTCATGACCAAGTATACACATACTTTTTTAATGTAAATAAAACTGGTCTGACCTCTCCACATCGCCATCATATTCGAACACGATGTGAGACCTACTTTCTAAAATTGAATTCAACTTAAATTCAATTTATTTTGTTTGTATGATTACACGGTAGATTGGTTTGGCACGCTTGATTCATTCTACATTATTTTATCAAATACACCTAAAGTTTGGGGCTTTCTTCATCACTCATGTCATCTTCCAATGTATGCACCAGCGATTTGACCTCTGGGTGACCTTTGACCTCAGATGACCTCTAATTATTTTTTGACATGTTCCCCCGGTGTTCATTGCACTATTTAACCCCTTGTTGACCTTTAACCTTGGTTGACCTCGGATGACCTCTAATTTATTTTAAACATGTTCCCCTGGTGTTCATGTTTCTTATCTCCAAGTTTGGTATAAAATTGGATCGATTGAGCCCATGTGTATTGGTCGAGCATGAGTTTTTAACAATATTGGGAGAGACGCAGATAGCGAGGCCAATACAAATTGGGCGTAAATCATCCAATTTTATCATTATTATGTTTTGGATCCAATATTATCCACACCTGAACACCTCAAAACATAATAATGACGTCAATCGGGCAACTTTTACAATTTGACCTCTGGATGACCCTTGACCTCGAATTATTTTTTGACATGTTCCCCCGGTGTTCATTGCACGATTAAACCCCTTGTTGACCTTTGACCTTGGATGAACTCTTATGACCGTTGACCTCGGATGACTAATTAATTTTAGACATGTTCACCCGTGTTCATGTTTCTTTTCTCCAAGTTTGACGTCAATCGGGCAACTTTTACGATTTGATCTCTGGATGACCTTTGAACTCAGATGACCTTGGATGACCTTAACTATTTTTGACATGTTTACCCGATGTTCATTGCATGACTTAACACCTTGTCTTTTGACCTTGGTTTACCTCTAATGACTGTTGACCTCGGATGACCTCTAATTTATTTTAGACATGTTCCCCCGGTATTAATGTTTCTTGTCTCCAAGTTTGATGTCAATCTGGCAACTTTTCCGATTTGACCGCTTAATGACCTTTGACCTCAGATGACCTTTAACCTCAGATGACCTTTGACCCCGGATGACCTCTAATTATTGTTTGACATGTTCCCCCGGTGTTTAGTGCACGATTTGACCCCTTGTTGACCTTTGACCTTGGATGACCTCTAATGACCGTTGACCTTGTCGACCGTTCACCCGGTGTTCATGTTTCTTTTCTCCAAGTTTGAAGTCAATCGGGCAACTTTTACGATTTGACCCCTGGATGATCTTTGACCTCAGATGACCTATGCGAATTAGACCCAAACAAAGCAGCCACATCTTGATACCATGGCCTACCTATCGCTGAAGGTTTGAAGTCAATCCGTCCATCCATTCAAAAGATACAGACGCTCATGACATGATGACAAAATCCCCTTCAGGTTTTACAAACCAGAGGGATAAAAAGGGGTGTGTAAGAGTGACGATTACCAATATGTGTATAAGGGGTGAATGCATGCGCCATTGATCATGTTATAATATGTCCTATTCAATTATAAAGGCACTGTAGTCAGTGACCTAATCACATGATCAATGGTCATGCCTTAGCTCCTCCCATACTAGCTGTTGTGTTGCCTAAACCCTAAGCCTAGAGAGTAGTTGCGTCAAGCCTCTCAACCAGATAACAGGGTGCCGAGAAAGGCATCACACAGCAGTATGATATTATACTAATACTGAGGGTCGGAGTCTTTGTTAGGCTACCGTTTGTCCATTCAATAAAGCAGAAACAACTAAATATTTAATGGGTGTTTGTATATTTGGTAATGGATCCAAACGGGTCCAAACGGGTCCAAATGGATCCAAACGTATCCAAATGGGTACAAACGGGTCCGAAATAGATCCAAACGGGTCCGAAATAGATCCAAATGGGTCCAAATAGATCGAAACGGGTTGTGTAAGCTTAAAATCGGCGATAATTAGGTCAGAATGTTCGGTATTAAAATAATCAGCGACTAAGAGGAGCACGTCGCCATCCCGGAGTGCAATCAGCCTTGATTGAAGTACGGTGTCTTAGGAGCGCCAATATTAGAAATATCTGCATTTTTCGAAAACTTGTTGTATTTTTGCAAATATTTCTCTAATTTTGCGAGAATGTTTTCTAATATTGCAACAATATTGTTTGCGAGAATGTTTTCTAATATTGCAACAATATTGTTTGCAAGAATGTTTAGATTTTTTATGCAACATTTTTCAATATTTTTCAATATTTCTAACTAATTATGCGAGAATGTTTTCTAATTTTGCAACAATATTTTCTAATTTTGCAACAATATTGTTTGTAAGAATGTTAAGGGGGGAGTCTAGGTTGATTTGACCCAGCTTTGGAAACACATTTTCTCAATGTTACCGTGGACCTACCGCTTAGTGTTATATATCAAATTAAAGCTTAGGTCAAGACGTTTCAGAAAATGTGTGTTATTTTGATCTGGTTGCCATGGTTACCATGCAAGGCCTCTGATTGGCTAAACACGGGAGCAAACGTAACTAGAAAACGAAATGTTGCATATACACCAATTCAGCGATGGAAATAAGACCCGCCCACCCGCCCATAGCGGGTAACTTTCGTGTCGGGCGGGTGAAGATGCAAAGGTACCCGTCCGACTGGCGGGTAACATTTTTGAAGCTCAAAGTGTATATAAATAACAGTAAGTTCAGGATAATTTCATCGTCAGACCGTGTGTCATGATGATAGAGGAGATCAGGTTGATAGGAGATTAAAGAATATTGGATTGAAGAACATGATGAATACGGTCTAGGGTTACAGTGGAACATCATACAATAAAGACAAAAATGTAATTGTAGTTTAAAAGTATTCTTGCTCTTAATTGTTTGCTGCAAAATATTATGAAGGCACTAATATTTCCGGTCGCAACATATGGAGCTGAAACATGGTCAGTCGGAATAGCAGATTCAAAGAAAATATCAGCTTTTGAAATGTGGTGTTGGCGCAAGATGCTAGGAATATCATGGAAAGTGCATAAGACAAATGAATTTGTCAGAAGCCAGATTGGGAACCAAACTTCTCTGTATACAAAGATCATGCGCAACAAGCTACAATACTTTGGACATTGCTAGACGAGAGGGTGACAATCTAGAAAAGGTGATAATACAAGGAGCTATCGAAGGAAGACGTAAACGTGGCAGACCAAAGCTTCGTTGGACTGATGGCATTAAAGAAACAACTGGTCTATCTCTTATCTCTGCGCATCGCATGTCACAAAATAGACAACGGTGGCGCTCCATCATCACGGGGTTTGTCTGCAACATTATTCTTTTATTCACGATTTCTAAATTTCTGTATAACACTATAATTTCGCGGATACTTAATTTTTCGAATTTAAAATGACTGCTATCTTAGCGGGCATTAAGTTTCGCGGATCTGGCATGTTACTTCCAATACAAAATGTTCAGTTTCGCGAAATTAAACACCTCGCGAAATTAATTTGTTTTACAGTATTATCTGTATTCTATCTAAGATTAGATTAGTGAGAGGATAGTGGGTGTGGGGAAAAGTGTGCCACAATGCCCCCCCCCCCCCCTCCCGCTATCAATGATCCAGAAGGTAACAAGACCCCCCCCCCCTCCCCCACACACACCTGTGTGAAAACACCATAGCCTACTGGGCACGCTATGACCATGGTGACACTTATTGCTAATTTAATAACATTACACCACCACTGACTATCAGTCAGGTTATTTTCACTCTTTAAACCATGATTCTGAAGTAATTAGGAATCGTATCGCTTTGTAACTAAGAAAGTATTTATAATTCCTTATCAGAGTGTAAATCTGCAAGAACATCTACTTTTAAAAAAAATCATGAATAGAGGGCGCCCCGTGGACAATTACATAATATGCATTTAAAGGTAGATGTTCTGATTGCTGGCCCGAATTTCAACTCGATGTTTCCTATTTTACATGAGAAGTCATCCTTAAAATTGCCACATTCCAAAAGTTTGAGTTCCCTCTTTTAGAAGCAGGTCTCAAGAAATGTGCCCATATTCATGAGTAGTACACAAACTGGCTGGTGGTTACCCACCTTTGGCAGTGATTCACAGTGGCGTACCCAGCTTTTGGAAACTGGGGGGGGGGCACGGTATAGTTGTAACCGACGATAGGCATGATGTACCGCCGAGAAAATCGTAAAGGTTACCAATTTTTTCCCGCCAGCAGCTGAAATCTTAAAAAGCGCTCACCATACTAATTTCACACAATAAAGAAGGGGCATCTAACATTATTGGCCGTTCAGATAGGGCACAAACAAAATACAAAATTTGCCAACGTATCCGTGAACAAAATTTCAAAGGTATAGACAGCCCCTGGCCTAAGTAGGCCTATGTTTGTTTGTTTTTCGGGGAGGGGGGGGGGGGGGTGTAAAAAGTTATTTATTGGTTAGCAGGGGATCATGTAATTTTCAGTTTCAGCTGTAGGGGGAGGGGTAGGTAATTTTGACATATGAGTCTCGAATTTGACAAACCCACGTGTTTCTCATCTACATTATCTATGAGGCCATGCGCCACTGATTCAATTTGACGAACATGCAATATATTCAGCTGTTTGTTATGGGCTCAGTGGCGGCGCTAAATGGGGCAAGGGGTAGGGGTGGGGGGGGGGGGGGGAAGGCATTCCCCACCTAACCGACATTTGTTGCCCTTCACTTTGCCACCCCCCCCAAAAAAATATATATATATATACAAATTTTAAAAAAAAACACTTACCATTTGAAACAAATTGGCAATTTGTCCGCGTATTTTCTTACCAAATTAGATTACACTAGACCAAATATTGACAATTTAAGCATAAAACAAAGCACGCACGAATTTTCGTACCAAGTTAGTTGGAAGTAGACCACTTTTCACAATGTTAGCGTAAAACGGCAAAACAATAAAAATATATATATATAATTTTTTTTTTAATTATTATTGTTATTATTTTTTTTTTCTTCATTTTTTTTATTTTATTATTTTTTAAATATTTTTTAAATATTTTGTTAATTATTTTGTTAATTTTTTTTTTTAAATATTTTTTTTAGTATTGTCAAATTTTAAGGGGGCGCCCGCCCCCTCCGCCCCCTGTATCCGCCACTCATACTATACTATACTATCCCCCCCCCTGTATCCGCCACTCATTCTATACTATACTATTTCCCCCACCCACCCCAACGTTATATTATACTTTATATGAAGTCATGACCCTTTATATACCCTGTACACACACCCCACCTCTGATTGGGACGCATTTTATCGATACGCCCAACCCTAAAACCAGAAATGCCCGTGGTGGACGAGCTGCAAATAATATAATATATCGCACGTGTTTGTATATTTACCTTCCTTTTTTGCATTTCCTGGCCAAACTGTGTTACATTTAGACCCGTTTCGATCTATTTGGACCCATTTGGATCTATATTGGACCCGTTTGTACCTATTTGGATACATTTGGATCCATTTGGACCCATTTGGACCCGTTTGGACCCATTACCAAATATACAAACACCCAATATTTAATTGAGTAGAAACGAACCCTACATTCTGTGGAACTCTGATATGATGTTGGGCATAACTAAATACCCCATCATACAGGGTATCTCACAGCTGATTAAAATATTTAACGGTGCCATTTTTAATTTTCCAGTGCCTCAGTAGAAACATGCTCTATGTGTCCTTAAATTGGGATCATTGTCCATTAATATGATTATTATCTCACCTGTTTACAACCTTTACAACCTGTCAAGCCATAAGGGCATATCTTGTTCAATAGCTGCTACATTTTGGAAAGATACCAACAAGATACACAGAAAAGATGAATAACACAAGCAGCAGCTAATACTGTGTGAGAGAACACTCCCTGGTTGTTGCATGTCTTATCTGGTGTGTATTTAGGGTAAACAAATGCTGGTAAACAATTTCTATAAAAGGGCTGGGCAAGTTGTCCAATTGATCGAGATTTACACTGAATATACCACGGGAATCAGAGCCTTGGACTTTGTACTTTGAAGCGACTTTTCAAGGCCTGGAATCCAGGCTAGAGATGCCAATACAACTTTTTGGGGAAGTTCACGGGCACATAGGTCATGCCACATCTCACAGGCCATGGAAGACTAAATGCTTTATTATAATAATAATAATAATACATGGGATTTATAAAGCGCCTTATGTAAACAGCCTCAAGGCGCTGCACAGAAAGATTTTAAAAACTACAACAAAAAAAAGAAATCATTAAAACTACAACAAGACATATGCTAAAAATATACAATCAATATTACTAATAATATCCAGTTACATACAAAAAATAAATCAAAAACCAGATACTAGTTGTCAATACAAATATAGAACATAGTAAAATACATTATAAGAAGAATAAATTTAACGGTCGGAAACACGAAATATACACAATCAGTATTACTACCACACATTATTGACCAGCAAACAACGTGGCAAATTCAGATAAGACATTATTAAAATATATATATATATATACACAATTAAATATTTTTGTATTTTTAAGAAATTGCACATCATAAATTTCACTCTAGAAGGACAAAATACAAAAAACTATCAGAAATTGCAATATTAGACTGACATGACTGAAATGATGGAAACGAAAATCTAGCCAAGTGTATTAAACAAATGAGTTTTAAGTCCTTTTTTAAATGAATCGATATTGGATGTTGCACGAAGCTTGGAGGGCAACATGTTCCACACTTTTGGTGCTGCTGCGGCAAAGGACCTATCACCATAAAACTTGGTCTTGCACAATTTTGGGGCACGTGTACATAAGCGAACAACTGAAGCCGATCTTAGGGTACACCTTGGCTCATACACCTCAATAAGTTCACTAATATATCTAGGAGCCAAACCATTAAGTGCTTTGTATGTAAGCAGTGCGATCTTGTACACAATCCGCTGTTGCACGGGAAGCCAATGGAGGTCCCTAAGAACTGGCTTCATGTGTTCATCCCATTTACATTTTGTGACGAGACGGGCTGCAGAATTCTGCGCTGCAGAATTCTGCACTCTCTGAAACTTAGCAATTTCATTATAATGAAGTCCATATAAAATAGCATTGCATGAGTCCAAGCGTGAGGATACGAATGCGTGTACCAACCTCTCGACAGAAGATTTGTCCAAATAGCGACGCAGCTTACCGATACGGTAGATCGCGAAAGAGGCTGATCGGACCACACTCTTAACATGGGCTTTCATGTCCATAGATTTATCGAAAATGACGCCGAGATTCCTTGCGATCAGCGATATTTCAATTTCAGATGTATCAATAGTGATTTTGGGGAAAGGTGGTGTTTTCACAAATTTCGAGCTTATGTGAACCACCTCGGTTTTTGAGTCGTTCAGTACAAGTCTATTTTTCGTTGTCCATGCTTTTATGTCGCGAAGACAGAGTTCTAGTCTCGGGATGACAAAATCGCGTTCACTTGGGTGAAGAAGCATGTACAACTGTGTGTCATCAGCATACGTCATGTAATCTATGTTATGAGCATTGATATAACACATAGGAATAAAAATTCCATTGAAATGGAATGGGATCGATCCAAGAGAAAGAAGCATGTTTTGTAACCATTTTCTGAAGCATCTGTTGCATATCAAAATACCAGGGAAATGGTGATGTATTTTCCATAATTCAAACTAAAAAACAAATCAAAACACCACAATCTAAAAAAAATAGTACAGAGAACTAATAAAGTTGATTTGTTTACATGGAGGGGGATACCATCTGAAGAATAATCTAGGTATATATGACATTGTACTTGGTCTAAAACGTTGGTCCAGGAATTGTTATACTAATTAAAAATGGCATTTCGCGATTATAGTTATCCATATTGACATTTCAATAAATCAACCCAGGAATTATTATTATATATCTAACCCGAAACTCAAACATCCACAACAAACCACTTATTAGACAACCCCACAACAATTGGGAGATTTCTCCTTAGTCAAACAAGATAAAATATTATGTCTCTCTGTTGGGAGTCTAATAAACATCTCTCTGATTGAATCATCAACCATCAATGCATCTAAACAAATATAGCTTTGACTCCATCACAGACTGCAGGACTATAAACTGCATAGGTACATGTAATTTACAAAGACTACAAACATGGCAGCCCCCAGTTATGTCTAGAAAGACCTCAATGTGTAAGTTTTTTGCAATCACATGCTAATATGATGGCTCCCCCCCCCCTCCCCCCCCCCCTCCCCCCCCCCCCCACCAAAAAACAACAACATGCTCAATAGGTAGGGAACATTCATAAATACATTGACATAGCCAGGGGCATGACACACACACAAAGAAGGGGGAGGGGTAAAGAAGAAAAAGAAAGGGGGTTGGGAGGGAGAGGGGGGCAGAGAGATACGGAGGAAGGGGGAGAAGTGACCTGAACCGCCCCTCGTTTTTATTTATGGTGGTGCCTGACTTCCTGATCTCTATGACCTCCTTTATCCATCTTTTTGTATTTGTTTATCTCTTTGCCTACGAACCTTGCCTCATCCCAGCTGATGACATGATTCAGTCTATCATATGATCTGTGTTGGCAGACAATCTTCTGGTTGCAAAAACATCTAGTAACATAATTGCTTTGCCAAGCAACAATAAAAAGTGCTATTCAACACAGGATCGTTGATAAAGAGAACAGTGTGTTCTTGAAACGTCCGCTATATGATAAATCCAATCTACATGGAAATCTTTTAAGATTCCTGATGAATATCTTCAACACTAAAATCAACCGCTTTAAGGTTTTATTCCCTTGACTCCCACAAAACTAAAGAGGAGGCCTCTTCTTGGTGCAATTTATTGTGTTACCTACAGCTTCTCAAAAAAAATTCAATGTTTCAATTATAATTAGTTCATAAATTCACAAATGCAATATCATATGGATGCGCAGTACTCATGAATGCCTAAAACTTTCTGAGGAGGTAATTTGGATTTTCCAGGAAAAACTAAATTTTTAAAAAGCAATCTAAATATTTTGGTTGAAAAGCAGTGTCCAAAACATCTCTGAGAACCACAAAGTTTGTCTATATTTCGCAGCACACAGCTCCAGCAGGTTTTAAATGTTACCGCGATAATTACTTACATTCATGTATGCCACTCACCGCAATACAATACACATACATTTTGTGAAGGTGCCATGTTTTGGAACACCAGAGCCAAACATCCTATATCCCCTTTCTAGACAAACCCAACATTATTGCCAGCCGTGTTTTATTTGGGCGATATTTCTATCTTTCACATTGTAGTGGTCACATCTCAATCATAAACCAATGTACTAAAGAGTGATTGATACAAGTCTAACAAAGGATTCCAACAAGCCCATTTAAAATAATGTACGAGGGTCATTCAATAAGTTCTACCTCCTACCTCATAACTTTATTAGTATATGAGCCAGTCTTATCAACTATCACACGATTGTAGCTTGGAACCTCAGCTACAAATCCCATGTAAATTTATCTGAGTACTGGTCGTACTTTTCCGGACATACAATGAGAACCAAACCTCGGTTTAGTGTGACGGAAACGGATGAAAAACAGCAAAATATCGCCGAAGTGCTTTTCAATTGGCCTATGGTAAGTGGCAAAACATACATATCTGTCAATTATCACCATTCTAAATGTCAGATATCTCTTTAACAGACTGTAAACAATAAAGTTGACTGATTGGTTTGGACAAAATATGCCCTCTGATTAGCCAGATCCAGGTCAGGACAACCATTCAGTTTACCCCTCCCATAGAGAACCCTGTAAAAGTCATATTTGACTTTCATGATAACTAAGCGATCTTCAATATATCGAGCTAAATGGAGGGATTTAAAGTCTATCAAAGCGATAATTTTCTATCATTGACTACCTGATTGACTATTCTGAAGGTTGCACTTATAAAGTGACTATTATGGTAAAGATTTAACATTTGAGGCATCATTGTGGCTTAAGTTGTAATAACGGAAATTTGACTGATGGCAGTATTCTGGTATGCCAAAGGCATAGCAATACATTTGATTGATAGTACACTATTTGCAAGCCTAGAAGAGTTAATATTGTTTACAATCTTATCTATAAATGATAATACTGTAATATATTCAGATATCATTCCTTAATTTCTATTTTCAGTATTTAAATCATGCTCTTATATCTAACCATACAATACGAAAAACACCCGAAAACATGTGTAAATTTTTAAGGTAATTTTCTGTGTCCGTTGTCCAAAATCTCTCTCTGGCTTTGACCGCATCATAACAAAAGTAAAACAGATATCAATTATCATTTACTACATATGTGTAGCTATAATTCGGAGCTATAATCATGACAAATGTCATGAGGTTGACATTAATATTAGCGATGTTATGAGGGAGGAGGTAGAACTTATTGAATGACCCTCGTATGTTGGATCACACTATAACTATAACTTATATTGGCTGATATCTTCCAATAGGCGAAGGTCAGACTTGGTTGCTCTAAAATTCTTTGAACTGACTTCACAAGTCGTATCACTAGAGGGTGTCAATTTTGTATACATTTGTCTGACTGAAAAATATGAAGATTATATTTTAACCAGACATTTTCACCAAAATGATCTCAATGGTGTGTATAAATGCATGGTGTGCTTTGTGTTCATTTCATGTCCATAAGTTCAATGTTTATGACCCATGTTCTGTGCACACGTTTTAATATAAAAGCATACCCCATGTAAGATTGTAACTGCTGCTGCCAGTTTTATTCAGAAAATGTTGCTGGTTCCCATGACGCGACATGCATTCTTCTACAACCAAAACTTAAATAAAGTTTTGTCCTGAAATATAAGCTTTTCTGGAAATTCCAGTAACCTTTTCAAAACAATGAGCTTTGCAAATCCTCACATAATAACTATATGTGCTTGCATTTTGTAAAATAATCTAAAATGTTCGCAAACAGGATAGCCCATAGTGCTGAGGTGCTCTAACGGTGATAATGAGCTCACGGATATATAATGAGGCAAATGTCTATGAGGTTTTACTCCCGGTGGTTTTTTGGACCATTTTAATGTCCGCGATCTCAAAAAATAGGGGTGTTTTTGGAAGCTATGTCCGCGATTTCCAAAAATTAGGGGTGTTTTTTGGAAGCTATGTCCGCAAGGAAAAAAAGGGGTATATTTTAAGACCCCATGTCCGCGCACATATGTGAATTGTGTCGTAGAATTTCGAAAATCCATGTGATTTGGCATCTTCCGTTTATTTATAAATGTCCGGGTATAAATGGTACATCCATCCTCCCCTGGATGTATCTCGCGTAAGGGAATCCCCCTTGTTACGGAGTGTGGGCCGAGTGTACCCGAATGAGTTTTTTAACTGATATAACTGATATAGCCAAAAAGTGAACTTCAATGATATCTTGTGACATGGCAACGTCATAATTAATTAACCGAAAGATTCCGACGTTTTGCTCGAACAATTTCCGTAATAGCTGTAAATATTTGTACCCACAGTTCATTGTGAGATCCAATCCATTCGCGTTGTTAACGATTTACTGATGGTATTTTCTGTATGAAATGGTTTATACCTGGACATTTAAATATTTTCTCCGCTCACACAACATCTAGGCACAGGAGAAGCAGAGCAAGATGAGTTTAATTTTGCATTTTGGGGGCAGAAATCATTTTTGCACAGGTGACGTAAAGGATTATATTATATATTATTAGTGCCAATTTCAGATTATTAGTGCCAATTTCACAAATTGTCTGTGTTATAATAGTTGTCTGGTGTTTTGATTCTAACATTTTAAGATTGCTGTATGTTAATGCTGTGCATTAGCAGGTTAATCCATATTGTGTGTGAAACATATTACCAAAAGCTCAAACTACTTCTTTATTAAAGTAATACAATCAAAAAATACAATTAAAATTAGTATTGTGTCATATCAAATCATCCTTGAAATAGGAAAAAAGGGGGCATTTTGAACTAAACGTGTCCTCGTTTTTGCGCAAAAAAGAGGTCTTTTTAGAAAGTGTCCTTGATGTGGTAAAAAAGGGGTCTTTTTTAAAGACAAAAACGTCCTCGTTTTTGCGCAAAAAAGGGGGGTCATTTTAGAATGTATCCTTGATATGGTAAATGGTAAAAAAGGGGTGTTTTTGAAGACAAACTGTCCTCGTTTTTGCGCAAAAAAGGGGGTCAAATTAGCAGAATTGTCCTTGAAACGTGTTAAATAGGGGGGTATTTCGAACTCCTGGAATGATCATGCGTTACCCCTCTGAATATGAAGAGAAACCACCGGGGTTTTACTGTGCAGATTTTGACTTGACTCATTTTATCAGGTTCTGTATGAAATCTGATAATCGCAACATGCAACAAACATGAATTTATAAAGAAGAACTATATTATAATGCACACATGCGACATCTTTACTTGTCAAAATTATCAATAGTCTGTCATCGAAGATGGAATTTCTAGGGGCAAATACTTATGAGCAGCAGTGTACCTTCATGTGAGAAATTTCGGCTATAGGTCATTGTCAATCTATTTATAGCTGTAATAATAATTTAAAAAGTATACGGTATAAATGTGTGAGGGTGCAAGTGCTCTTTTGAAATGTACATTTTTAATAACAAAACTTATCTTATAAAGAAGACTCGGACCTATTCAATATATTCCACTCTATGGACAATCCTCCGTGTTCAAGAAAACCACCAAAATTCAACAGCTTCTTCTGGAACGTATATCTATTATTTAATGCGATCAAAAATGTGCTCTTTTCGTCCGGTGGAAATATATTGATATTGCCTGAAAGTTAGTACAGCCCCTAGACCACTGCGCCGATGTTGTGTTTTTCCCTCCCTCCTCGGTAACAAGGCTCAGTAACAAAATACCTCCTGGCTACGCCCAGGAGGTATTTTGGTGGGGTGGGCTGAAAAGTTTAATTTTGGTACATTATAACTTTTTTGACCCGCTCTTGCTATACCTCCTCTTTTTTTTGACTGCCCCCCCCCCCCTCCCAATTGAAAATGTCTTTGATTTGTTGTAAAGGAACATAGTTATTCATCAAATTAGGCCTAGGCCTATCCTATTTCACATAAGACTTGAACTTAGACTCGATCAGGACTCCAGCCGCGTAGCCAGCCCAGCCACTCCGAGGGGGCAAGATCCCCATAGATCCCCATAACGGTCCCTATTTTAAAGAAACCAGGTCAAAAAACGGCTGATTTAACATGATTTTCTGCCCTTTTCGTCCCCATTTTGCCAATTTTTTCCCCTTCGGAGGGGGGGGGGGGCAGTCTGCCACCCCGCCCCTACTCGCTACGCTACTGCAGGACTCGACTCTTGAAAAATTGTTTTAGTACAAAGAAGAATGTTGGAATTGCTGGCATAAACATATCTGTCAGAAAAATATTATTGCCAGCACCCGTACCATCACAAGTAAAAGTGACAGGAATTAATAGAATGCATGGTTCACGGCTTTCATGCGGCGGTGGTAATATTTCTGTGCGGAACCTTATTACATAGAATGAATTTCTTAGGGTCACTTTGTGTCTACACCTAGCACCATAAGTCCCGGACCAGGTGCTTTGAGGTTGGCTAATTCAAAATAGATAATCTGTACCAGAAATCTGAGATATACATTAAATGAGCAAATTTCTTCTCCGCAGTTTGATACCTCATTCAACAAAATCGAATGGATTCTTTTTAAATCATGGCAGTTTCAATGACTGCACTTAACAACAGCAAAGTTGCACTAGGTATAGGAAATCATTGACAACGGACAACCAAAATGCCCTTTTACAGTTGTCCGTTGGACAACCAAAAATCTTGCTAGAAGTTAATACATAAATCAAAATATTTCACAGAACTGTGAATGAAACACAATCAACAGCTAAATACTAATGAAATTCCAGTTTCAAGAGGATGTTTTAAAATGTGGTATTTCTCATTATTGTTTTTTCCGCAAAAACGACCCCCCCCCCCCCCCTTAAGAGTACTGAGATCATGTTTGTATGTAGCCAAGATATCAGTCGTCCACATAATGTCAATAGGTCCATACCATCTTTAAAATTGATGTCTCTAGACCACTTCAAATGTCCTCAAAACTAAAGTGTATACAGCCTATAAGCTTCCAAATGTGCAATGAACTTACCTATCTAATTTTGATTTACCTATCTAATTTTGATGCAGGTTTTGTGATGAATATGCTAAAGAAGTAGAAAAATAAGTACTTGAGCAAAATGTTCCATGGTGAATAGCTGCAAAATGGCGAATGAATGATAGGCAATGCCAAACGGCCATTATCGCTCAAATTTGATTGGTTGGTTAACCATGACGCTTCGAGCAATTTCCATTCCATCCATTATACATGTACCTATTACATTGTACATGGTATGTACATGTACCATGTACATGCATTTAATTGTTTTGAGTGAATCATTGACAGTGAATTTGAACTTTGGCCACCATCGGGCCTACCCGTTGATATCCTTCTTAAATATTCTTAAATGCAACAATTTAAATATTAATCGAAAAGAAAATGTAGGGTTATTCAATAAGTTCTACCATCTCTCTAATATTTTTCTGATACATAATAGTCAGGTGGTAATTCATTGATTTGGCCTGATGGGTGGAAAGTGAGTACAGACTTCTTTTTGCTGATTGATTTGAGTTTATATGGGCCTAATGTAATACTTTTCAGAAAGTATGCAAATGTTCACTCATTGGCATTTTTTTATATCCAATATGGCCTGAAATCTTAAAAATGGCTATATCTTTATTGTAAGTGTTTGTGATATTAACATAGTTTATTCAGCTAGATTAGATTCCAACATGGCCCCAAAATCACTAACTCTGTTAGTCTTTGTAATAGAGATACTGAGTTTTGGACTCTATACTATACTTAAGTCTTTTAAACATAAGGAGTCTTCTAGTGGGGTAAAGTTAATTTTTTTGATCCAAACATTACCAAAAAATTAAATATGGCTGCCCTGAAACCAAATATGGCCACATAAACCATTCAAATTGATCAGATATGTGATACAGATATAACTTTTTTTAAACTCTAGACCTTTGTTTTTAAGCATAAAGGCCTCCCTGTCACATTAGGATGTAAAATGGGAGCATTATTTCTTATTATGCAGTATTATAAAGGGGGAACCCACTTTTTTGTTCCATTGTATAGTGTAATTCAGCTAGGTAAAACATCCAGGGTTCAATAATCTAGGTCACCAGCTGGAGAACACCTGTCTTTGTAACATTCCAATGTTTAGAAAACATCCTAGAAAGTCTATTGAGAGATTGCACCAGGGATACTATTAATTTTGGGATAGGAAAGTCGTATACTAACACACGTAGCGAAAACGGGGCCGTTTGCATAAATTACATAAATTATTGTAATCACCGGAATGTGTCGGTGACCGGCGTTGAACGCGAACAGTGTTTAACCAGGTTTAACGTAATATTTGGTCAGCATAGGTTTGAGGGCGTTGAAACGACGGTGGCCACGCGAAACCTAAATGTTGAATACGTAATGAATAAGGTGAATAACACGTAATCGCGAATGTTAATCTTATCATTTTGACAAATTCATCATAATTAGAAGAATTGTCATCGTTAACCGGGCGATGACTGTTAAAAATAATTCAAAATAGTGCACTCCCGTTGACATATTGGGTCGTCTGAGAGACACGTGGCCAGCGTCGTGTCGTCTGCTACAATCACGCCTGATCAGTATAGCGCCACCAGTTTTCCCCAGAACTTATTGTTCTAGGGACTCCCCTGTCGAAGCCTGCTTACCGTTGTTCGATGTTTTGATCTGACTCATTTGCATCTTTCCCGGAGATGCGGGCATTCCAAACTGAAGTATTTCCAATATTTCAAACTAGAAACACGGGTCGCACCGACGTGACGTCACCCCATGTCACGCGCCAGCCCGTCACCCAAATTTCGCTTGGACTACCTCGAAATAATCCAAACTACTTCTGCTTTTTGTCGCAGGGGGCTTAGGGCGGCCGGGCGATCAAAACATCGAACAACGGTAAGCAGGCTTCGACAGGGGAGTCCCTAGAACAATAAGTTCTGGGGAAGACTCCCCTGTCGAACTGCTTCCCGGTTCGATGTTTTGATCTGACTCATTTGCATCAACCCAGTTTAGCACAGAACCTGGAGGAGGTGCGATAAAAAGCCAAACACCGCGTATATTATTTATTAATTTAAAGGATCAGATCTTGAAAGGCCCACATCATAATTACTGATGTCAGAACCAGAAAATCGAACCACGGTAAGCTTAGCTTCAGTCTAGCGTTTTTACTCAAAACCCGAGAAGCCTAGCTCAACCTATAAATAAATAACTGATAGACCAACTAACCTAATTTCTTGGATTTCTGCCCGCAACAGGTCCGGCTAGAACCTTGCGGGCGAATTGGCCCCTGAGCGAGTTTCCGTTAATGCTCCTGTAGTAGGCAGCGGAAAACGTTGAGGTGGCCTTCCATGAAACGGCCTCACATATCTCTCTCACGGACAACCCCCGGTGGTAGGCCCATGAGGTAGCAATACTACGAGTTGAGTGTGCCGTAACACGCTCGTCATTAATAATTGCGTTAGAGTCTTTGACTACCTGAACCAGCCAGCGAGCAATAGTACTTTTCGCCGCAGGCTTATGTGGCTCGGAGTGCGTCAAAAAAAGTTGATCATTGTTTTTACCTCGCACTCCGGACGTCCTATCTGAGTAATACCTTAGACAGCGAACGGGGCACCATAACCTATCATCGTGCACAGATGACCCGGCACTGAGGGAAGGAAGGTAAAGGGTGGAGTACGAGTGCGAACTAGTCTCGTTCTTGGCTACAAAGCCAGGAACAAAAGACATTGTCACACCCGCGCGAGAAAGAGACATTGAAGAAAATGACAATGCATGAAGTTCAGAAGACCTTTGCGCAGAAGCAAGGGCCACGAGAATAACAGTCTTAAGAGTAATATTTTTGAGGGTCGCTTTCGCCATAGGCTCAAAAGGCGGACCCTTAATGTACTCGAGAACAGTGTTAAGTTCCCAGGCAGGTACGATCTTCCTGACTGGTGGTCTCTCGTTGAACATCCCCTTCAGTAGAAGACCGATCTCACCGCCATCATTGACAGTGGATCCGTCCTCAAAACCTACGTGGACTGACATGATCGCGGACTTATAATTCCGGACAGTAGCTGCCTGGAGTCCTGAATCAAACCTCTCCGTTAAAAATAGCGAAATGCTATTTACATCTGCTCGAGTGGGAGAGATACCTCTCTCATTACACCACTCGTAGTAGGGAGCCAAACGCTTAGAATATGTCTTGAGCGTGGATTGGCGTCGACCCGAGGCGACCAAGCCTGCAGACCTTCGAGAAAAGCCTTTCTCCTGGCATCGTTGCCGGATAATGGCCAAACAGTCAACCGTAGGTGCTCGTTCGGAAGGAATTCGCCGTGAACTCCCTGCCTGAGCAGGTCCTGAAGTGGAGGTAGCAACATGGGGCGACCCACAAGAAGATCTACCATTGGACGAAACCACACGTGTTTCGGCCAGAAAGGGGCTATGAGCAGGACGTAACAGTCGTCTCTTGCCACCTTTTCTACCACTTTTGGAAGCAGCGATATTGGGGGGAAGGCGTAAGCCGTCAGTCCCGTCCAATCCACTGATAGAGCGTCTGCGGCGTACGCCCTCGGATCGCGAGTCCGAGAGCAATACACCGGTAGCTGTTTGTTCTGGTATGACGCAAACAGGTCGATCGCTGGGTGACAAAATCGTACAAAGATTGTCTGTGCTATCTGAGGTGCTAACGATATCTCCGTGGGGTCGGACGTTCGTCCCCTGGAAAGATCGTCTGCAAGGATGTTCGTGACACCCGCGATGTGAATCGCCCGCAGAGTGATCTGGTGATCTCGACACCATGTTATGAGTCTCATGGTGTGGCAACAGAGGGTGGGAGATCTTGTCCCGCCCTCCCTGTTCAGGTAAGCTACCACCGTCGAGTTGTCCGTCTGGACAAGGACACTGTGTCCCTGTAGATCGGATTCGAACCATTGGAGAGTCTTCTCCACTGCCCAAAGTTCGAGCAGGTTGATGTGTACCTGAGCCTCTATGCTTGACCACCGGCCGAAGGCGCGGTTGTCTAGCCAATGGCCTCCCCAACCCAACATTGACGCGTCTGTCGTGATGACACGACTCGTCGGCGGAGATGGAAAGACCATCCCCGATGTCAGGTTGGCAGGTTGGTACCACCAGTGGAGTTCCTCTTTGATCAGGTCTGAGATAGGAACCATTCTGGACACTGAGTGAACACTTGGCTTGTAGTGCGCCAGCAGGTGAATCTGAATTATCCTCATATGGAACCGACAAAGCGGGATCAGATCTACCATGCTGGCCATGAGGCCCAATACTTTGAGCCATGCTACCGCCGGCGCCACACTCGCTTCCGCTAGGATTCGAGCGCAGGCAGCCATGTTGTGTACTCGTGCCAGGGAAGGCATAACCTGACCCTTCGACAGGTCTAGTCGTGCCCCGAGGTATATCGGAGACTGTGTCGTAACGAGATTGGATTTCTTGTAGTTCACTACAAAACCCAGTCGCGTAATCACCTGGATGACTAGCTGTATGTGGTGCGCTGTCTCTTCTCGAGACTTCGCATACACCAGCCAATCGTCCAGATACTGACAAATGTTGACGCCCCGGCGTCTCAAGTATGCTCCCACCTCTCTCACTACCCGGGTAAACACCCTGGGCGCTGTGGAGAGGCCGAAGGGCAGACATGTGAACATGTACGCCTGGTCTTGTACTTGGAAACGCAACCATTTCTGGTCCTTGGGAGCAATCGGAACGTGAAGGTAAGCATCCTTGAGGTCCAAAGACGCTGCCCAACAGCCTTTGATCGGGCAGCGGAGGACGGAGGCCAATGTTTCCATCCTGAAGCGCTGAGGTTTGATAAACCTGTTCAGCGGCTTCAAGTTGAGAATTGGTCTCCAGTCGCCTGTCTTCTTTGGTGCTAGGAAAAACGTAGACCAAAAACCCCCGTGAAACGGGGGGAAGACAGGGACTATGGCCCTCTTGTCCACAAGGGACGCTACCTCGTTCAACAGGAGTGATCGAAGTACTCTGTCGGCTGGCAAATGTGTTTGCCTGCGACGCGAGTGCGGTGGCGGGGTGAGAGTAAACTCGATCTTGTAACCCCGCTCTACCGTCTCCAGTAGCCAGTTGGACGGCGAAATGGTGATCCATTCCGCGCTGAACTGAAGCAAGCGCCCGCCCACCGGTGGATATGAGTCCACCGGTGACACCACCGTCTGCAGAGGAGCTAAGAGCTCCCCGGACGAGTGGATGGCAGGCGCCGCGCCCTCAGGGAGTTGACTTCTTACCAGAGGTCTTAGGGCGCTTACTGCCCTTAGACGCTGCTGGACCAGAAGTCTTCCCCCGGCCACCACGACGTCTCTTCCCACCGGAAGGAGTCGAAGCGGCAGCGGGCAAGGCTACTGAAGGTACCGCACCAGAAGAACCCGAAGTGGAAGGTTTCGTCGAAGATCTCCGTTTACCAGATTTCTTCGATTTCTTCCTCCTCTTCTGGCTCTTCAACGCCGCCTCCGTATCTACCAGTGACTTCTCATCGAGAACCTCTCTAGCTCGCTGTTCCACCAGCTCGCAGAAACGGTTTCCGAAAAGAAATCCCTGAGTAGAGAGCTCGACCTTATTGAGCGAGTCAGCGAACTGCTGCCCATAGGTCGAGCTCAGGAGGGAGAGAGCGTTCGATTGGCGTAGAGATGTAAGCCTGTGAGCCGCGGACATCGAAGACTGCAAGGATTTGTGAGAGAGATCTGACAACAGATACGCCTCACGAGCAATCTCCGACGCCGAGCCTGATCCTGAAGCAGTCAACCTGGTAAGGTGTTCCGCAACGGTGGAACTGAATGCAGAAAGTCTGATAGACGCCCGCAAGCGACTGTCAACCGACTTTAGACACTCCTCCCAATACGGGGAGTACGTTCCGTGATCATGAGCTTTTCCCTCAACTGGTAGGCGTTTTTGTATTTCTGGGTCCATGGTAGGCACTTTGAGATACGTATTGAAATCATCGTCCGTCACTAGACAGCCCTTCTTGTAGGCCTTCTTAGACGGAGGAGACTTCGCCGCCTCCCAGACAGACGCCAAGTCTGCAGGAAGAGTCAGCGCTGGCTCAACTGATTCTGAGAGTAATGGACACGTAGCGCTAAACACACTAGGTGTGGCCGCTGGACGACGCGACTCGTAGGCAATGCCTAAGTCCCGCGCAACGCGGGACAGGATCGAGTGCGTGTCTAACGGAAAGCCATTAGCTCTCTCCTCAGCTGGTAGCGGGGGTAGAGGTACTGATTCGTCGGAATCCGACTCATCATCCTCTCCCGATCCCTTTCCCTCGCCCGAAGAGTCAGACGAACCCGACACGGATTCATCCTCACTCTCTGGACGGGCATCATCCGAACACAAATCCATATCCACCACGCCGGCAACCGGCACAGGGACTTGGATTGGTACTGATGAAGAGGGGATACTCCCGCCGAGATCCAGGCGAACAGGGTTCACCGTAGGATTCCCAGCACTAACTACCGACGGAACTTGAGGAGGCGGTGCATACTGCGCCTGAGAGGCGAGTTGCATACCGGCTGGCTGTCCAGACTGCCACGGGTAAACCATACCCGGCGGCTGTCCGTACTGCCAAGCTCCTACACCGTACGGATAAGCGGGAGGGCTAGCAGCCTGCGTAAGCAAAGGGTTGTACGACCCTTGCCATGCTGGTGCTTGCGCCCAAGGTTGATATGCTTGGTACTGGGCCCAGGGCCCTGCACTCGGCATACCGCCTGCCGCTGTTGCGTAACCACTCACCCCCCCCCCCCTTGCTGCAACATAGCATGTTGCTGCATAGGAGCGTTAGAGTAGAACGCATGAGTATTATCCGTGACCACCGAAGCAGTTGGAATGGTACTCATCATGGGATAAGCTTGTCCTAATCCTCGATCACCGTGACCGGGAGGATAATGACTGGCAAATCCACTAGACATAATACCACCATTCGGCGTGGACGAGTGAGCACTCAATCCTGCCTGAATAGGGCGATTATGACTAATCCCTCCCTGGTTATCAACCGTGGCTAATCGTAAGCCGACAGGAAAACCGGGGGGCGGGGGTAGATCTCGGAGAGTTCTACTAGCGGAACAAACAACGGCAGGCTCAGGGCCGCCCGCCATCGTTGTTACCACCGACTGGCTGGTAGGTGTACCCATACTACCCGAGGTAGCTAGGGCAACTCCCACCGCCAGCGAACCAGTTACTAGTGCGGGGGCGAACCCCACACTCTCACTGGCAGAAAGCGCCGTAGCTGCGGGCACCGATTCTCTCGGACCGCTGCTACTGGCACCCGGCGTGAAAGGTACTAACTCAGGGGTCGACATAACCCCCGAGCTTTCGCCTAGCTCGCCTGACGGAGTAGCGTACTTAACGGGGACCAGTCCCGTCTTTCCACCACTCACGCCGACCGTTTCTACATGCCGATCAGACCGAGCCTGATCGTTAGCCGAAACAGCCATGGAAGCTCCGGTTACAGAGCTCCCCTCCCCCGTGAGAAGGAGGCCGTCGGGCGTACCAACGGACTTTCTACCTACAACATTAACAATACTGATACTGCGAGTGCGCAATCCCTTAGTAAAACCCTTCTCCAAGGCATCAAAGTGTCCAGGAGTAAGACCCTTACAAAAGGATGCACACTGATCTGCTCGAGAGCACGATCGGTGGGCAAGACATAATACATGTAAATCCCAATCGGGGATAAGAACAGGGCACTCGGTACATTGGTGCGACATGATCAGATTATGTAAACACAGAACACTGTATAAGTAGAACGTAGATAGGTAATAAACCAAGCGCTAAGCGGCGAAAAGTACAAGCTGCTGGGCTGATTCAGTAATGTAGTAAGACGAATTATAATCAATCTATTGATGTAGTGAATAAAGATACAAATTCAGTCAAACGCGTATATATAACACGGAATTATCTACCACTGGGGGGATTATCCGTGACTCAACTATTATATGTCACAGAGGGCTTACGTAAAGCTGTAAGGATACATAAAATAGGTATACACGTTAATAACTACATTACACAGACTACATCGATTTATATAAAGATACATCACCAAGATCCATAAACGATATCGTCCATCACAAATAATAATCCCAGCGATCCAGTACGAGTTCAATAAAGATCCAAAGCGTATCCGGACTTGCGGAAAAATATTATTACTAAAAACAAAGAGCCGCCATATTGTATACGTCACAAGTAAAATGGCGGACTCCTCGGAAAATTAGAATTTTACGTTCAGTTTTTAAATGAATTTTGGTACTTAAATGGTCCGAAATGAAACTAAAACGAGCCGATTTTAAGCGTATAAAATCCAGGAAACTTATCACCCACACGAATTAGGCACGCCACGTGACAAACTCTCAACTCAAGATCCTAAAATCCAGTTATACGGGAGCTCCGACAAAAACACGACTTTCGAGGTGTCCAAGCGAAATTTAGGTGACGGGCTGGCGCGTGACATGGGGTGACGTCACGTCGGTGCGACCCGTGTTTCTAGTTTGAAATATTGGAAATACTTCAGTTTGGAATGCCCGCATCTCCGGGAAAGATGCAAATGAGTCAGATCAAAACATCGAACCGGGAAGCAGTTCGACAGGGGAGTCCTATGCTGACCAAATTTTCATTTAAAAGTGGACCCGATCGGCAAGCTCACTGGCACACCCCTGATTGCACCTGGGTCCCACTTTATGAATAAATGCATAAATTAAAATTCCAGCAAGCTGGGTTTTTTCCACAAGTCCCATGTGCTTTCTAGTCACTTTTGATTCCAGCACTGAGCGGACAACAAGTCATATTATTTTACTCTGCACTACCAAAGGGGTTTCGTCCCTTATTTTCTTCACAAGTTTCGCAAGGCGTGGGTTGAATTCTTGAGATATAGAAGCCCATATAAGCCAGGTGCCAGAATATTTATTCAATAGAATAAGAACAATTTGGCTAGACATATTGTGTGTGAAGTTATACTGATCCAGGAAACGGCATGTCTGTGGAAGTTTAAAAGCTTACCAAGATTTTGACGAGGGCAGCAAATTGCAGGCGTGAACCGCTTTGATCCACGACACTGCAGCTGTAATGACGATGTTGGTTAGTTGGCAAGAGAAGTAACTATTGTAAGTACAAGAATAATTTGTGTTTTAAATGTGTATTTTAAACTACCATTTTGTGCAAATTTTGGACAAGTTCACATGAACATTTGGATGGTATTTTCACAACAACAAAAGTGTATCTATTTGGAATTACTTTGGAATTTTCATTGAGAGAAAATGTATAGTTGGAGATAAGCTTTGTTTACACAAATGTATGGACATTTCACTTAGGTTTTCTAATTGAAAAATACCAGTTGCATACAGACTAATTTCATAATCAAAAATGTTTTGCTTTGATGTGTACCATAAAAGTTTGATAAAGTTTTGAAGATCAAAACTTCCAGCAGTTTAAATTGATTCATCAACACTATGAATTTGAGTATTTTAAAGATTTGAAACATTGAAAAGGTATCATTTTCAAACAAGACAGAGTCTATGTAAATGTTGGTTAATTTTGTACTAAGGTTCATGTTTGTGACAGTATCAAAAATAATGTAATTTTGGGTGAAGAAAAACCTGCTTCCCTCAAGTTGTTATTGTAAGAAAAACATGCAAAATACAAAAAGGGGATATATTTAGAATCTGACAAGTTATGAAGAAATTTCAATAGTCATGATATTAAGATTCAAAATTCTGTAATGTTTTGGGTCACTCATTTCTATTCAATGCAGTGTCACCTTTTTCTTTGGGTTTTGACGAGAGTGCGGATACAAGGACCGAAAAGACGAGTGCCATAATTCGCCACACTCGATGTCGGACGAACCATGACGAGAGACGCTGATGAAGCCAGGGATACAAAAATAAAAGAGTCGCTTGTATAGACAGTATTAACATTTACCCTTTGTGTTAAAAACACAATTGCTTTGACTCTTATAAAATATTGTGGAAAGTAAGAAATCATCCACAGGTAGATGTAACACAATTGTTTGACAACCTCTCTGGTATGTACCAACCTTTTGTATAACAATCCAGGCACATCGAGATTCAAGGAAAATCAGCATAGAGAAAACTTTGTAATATTATTTTCTCTTTTCTACCATATTGTAAATGTGGAATATTATGTTATGTGTGATAACGACAAGAAACTGCACAGAATAAATTGATTTATATTATATTACACCTTTTTGAGATATTGTGAATCACTTGATTGGTAATAATTTATTGTATATCTGGATAGTACTAGGCTAATTAAGTCAAATTGTTAAACGCCACGTGCTCTTGACACTCCCCATACTCCACCAACGCTGCAACGCTGAGCGCAAGCGTTGTCACGCTACGCTTGTCACAAAATGTACCAACGCTCTGCCGCTCATCGGGAATCTACGCCAAACGCTAGCGTTGGTCAACGCTCGACCAAATCAGCAAATGCATCAACGCTGTGGGCGGGGCCTATGGTGTTCTGGAGAACAGACGACTAAACTACCTCACAAAACGCCGTACATTTGTATTTCTAGCACATCACAGGCATCAACATCGCAACAAACTTGCTTAGGCCTACTGTATAAACATACCTTGACATACACAATATCATTCCATCAGCAAAAATAGCCCGATTTGCCTGGGATTTGCCTATTTCGGCTGTATTTTCATGAATGGGAGCTCAAGAAAAAATATGTGACGTCAAGAGTCCGGCAAAGTGTCCCGCATGCTGATTGGTCCGTGGACAGCGTCAACGCTACAAAGTTGACCTGAATTCAACTTCAGCGTTGGCCTGAGCGTTCGCCGCTTTCACCCAAAGCGTAGGCTGATCGAATTATCGGAAAACACTTTCCCGATCGAGCGTTGTTTTGGTTTTGTAATGGGCACTAATACGCATGTGTCAGAGCCCAAGCGTTGCAGCGTTGGTGGAGTATGGGGAGGCCTTAAGTATCCTAATACAGAAGAAATAGAATGTGATTTGATCATTAAATAGCCATACAAATTCCAGAATGGCTGCCTCGAAACTCCAATATCATCCCACAAAATCATTTAATTGGCCAGAACTCTTCAAGCATTTGTAATCCAGGTTTTACACAAGAGGAATCTACATTACCATCAACTCCACCATTAAAATGGTCCTAATTTTCACAATAGTGCTAGGAACATATGTGATGCGATCTGAGAAAACCCGTCGGATGTCGCAAAATGTGAACTAGGGATTATGGGTAAAATAGAAAAAATAAAACAATAAAAAATAAAAAAAACTTCTTTTTTTTGGTTAGATTTTTTTAAAGAAAATTAGTTTCCAGTACTTTGTGTCATCATCTTTCATGAAATTTCACCTTGACAAACTTACTTAAGTCACTTTTATCATTAACCTTATAATGTTATTATATTGAATTATGTATCTTTTTGGCCTGTTTTCATGATTTCTTGTTTTGTAGCTTTTGGTGACATCACAATCATCATTCACTCATAACTTTTTTTGTAGTGATCGTAGAAAAATGATCGAAACAGTTCTGTAATCAGCACAGTTTTAGCTTTCTTATGATATCAATATCTCTAATATGAAAAACGCCACCATGTGGCGGGTTTTCACAGATCGCATCACATATGATTAGGCTATATGCCAACATATCCAACCAGTAAGATCCTACAATCATTATTACGTTTTTGACTTCACAATTAAAAACAAAATACAAAATAACCGACACTCTAAATCAAGTAGGGCAAACTTCATATGCCCCAATTGTAATGACTACCCCCATATCAGAGAACTCATCACAGAGATTCAAGAACTAAATCTGTGAGCATATGTAGCAAAACTAAGATGTTTATCTATCAATTTGACAACAGTAATCTCCATTAAGACGTTAACATTTAACAAGAATGCAGAGAGCAGGATCAAATTAAGTTGCATGAATACCTGATACAGTGCTGTCACCAGACTAATCTGAGTGCCGGCTAAATTTGGAATTCTCTGAGTCAGACTTTTAAAAACACGCAAAAATCAGCAGATACATGTAAAAGCACAAGGTCAGGAGGTCATAATGCATCGCCAAAAGTCTAGTCACATGATGCAATCAACCAATCACGGCGCTGGATTGGGGATATCCCCGGGATTCCCCATAGTACATTAGCACGTCATGCATAAATTATTATAATGTCGAGTAAAACGCTATGGAGCTTTTGCGTGTGTGTTTATGTCATCGAAGGTGATTTTTATGGAGGTTTATTGTCAAAATTGTTCTGTTTTTGTTGATTTTACTTGTTTCAATTGCGATTATTTCATGGATTTTTGTAATATATCAAGTATTGTTCTTTTTTATTGTTAAATTTCGTGCCGGTCGGAAGTTGCTATTTGGAAGGTTTGTGCCGGTCGGCCGAGGTTTGTGCTGGCCGGTGCCGACCGGCGCCGACCAGCGTAGTGACTGCCCTGACCTGATATGTATTGTACACTGCCGCCTACAAGTATCTGCGCATCGGGAAGCTTACAAGTTATCACTGCGTTTGTCAATAAAATATCACTTTGTCCTATTCTGCTATCTACTGAAGATAGCATTGACTTATTGAATGAAGAATGCTCAACAGTCAAATACTGTAAAACCACTTAATTTTGCAAGGGATTTAATTTCGCGAGGGATGTGGATTCGCGAAATTTAATACCAGCCAAACTGACAATTTGGCATTAAAAGTAACAGTTAAATGACCAGATTTCACGAAATTAAATACCCACTAAAATAGCAGTAATTTTAAATTCACGAAATAAAGTATTCACAAAAATTGTGTTTTACAGTAGTGTGTTTATATACCATGGTGACTACAGCTTAGAATGGTATATATTATATATGGAAGTTTTATCTCATTAAATTGATTGAATATAATGAATCTTTAAATCCTCTTGTATCACTTTGCGTTGGGGTGGGGTCAGAAAATTATGGTGAAGATTCCTTACGCGATGACCATACGCACTGAAGGTATTATTATTCAAATGGCAAGCCCCGCCCCAAACTATATACCATTGTCTCATTTTATATAGTGGGTATCGGCCAATAACCAATCAAATTGCCTGTTGACATTCAAAACCCCACCCACTATAATTATAAGAATTCTCTCTTCAATTTATTTTGTCTGGGCATCATGAATAGATGAATATATTGAAGTAGGTTGAAGCACTACTTGTCAAATACCCATGTAGCATGTTTCAACTGTCCTGATATTGTTTTAACACTGACATTGAGGTAAATTGGTGGGTGCATTTTTAAATATCTACCAATCCATCTATGAAACTGTGAACTGTTAACAGTCATGGGGCAAACTGGTCGAGGATGATCACAGAAAAGCAAATCTTGGTTTAAGCCAGGTGTTGCCAACACCGCGGCTATGCCACAGAATTGGGCTACTTTTTACGCCGCAACCCAAAAAATGGGTGCCACAGCATGTAAGAAGTTGGGCTACCAATATATTTTCTATGGACTCAATGAAAATTGGGCTACTTTATGTTGTGGGCAACAGCCTAGAGGGCAGTTGCACTTGGGTTTGGGACAAATTTCAGTTGGCAACACTGGTTTAAGCCTGTATATACTGTCCGCTCTAGTGGATGGAATAACATCAGCGAGACAAATGACTAAGAACATCTCTACAAAGGCATACGCACCGACAATTTGACCGCGCCTTTAATTTCGATGACGACGTTATAGTTCCAAATGCTGCAAGAGTTCTTATCAGTCCATTCGGCGAAGTCATCTCAACTATCTTCTCAACTACCCACATCTTCTCCTGATGCCACACTACAGCCTCTGGACAACGAACCATCCGAGGTAGAGATTATCCTGAAAGACAGAAAGGAAGAAAAGGAAGTTGGTGGTTATTTGGATGTACTTGTGTGAATGCAATCCAAGAGTAGTATATTTTATGAACACAATGAATCTTCACCAGGCTATACCGATAAGTCTTGTTACTGCAGCTAGTTTTATGACAAAGTGGGAACTTTCAGCCATTGTGCAACTAAAATTAAAGGATATTGCCGTCATCATTCACCGTTATAAGTTGCAGTTTCACATCTATGCTGATGACACTCAGCTTTACTTAAGTTTCAACCCTAAAATTCCTGGTGACTGTACTTATTTGTGCTTCAAACTCTCTGCTTGTATTAGCGAAATTCACTCCTGGATGACTGCACATATGCTTAAGCTCAATGAGGCCAAGACTGAGTTCTTCATTGCTAGCACTCGGACGAACCTGTCTAGATTACTTGATATTACTCTTATGGTTGGTTTGGAAGAAATGTCCCCATCTCCTGCGATTAAAAACTTGGGTGTCACTTTTGATTCTTCAATGACCATGTCATCTTTTGTCACTGCCATTTATTGCACCATAAATGTCGGTTTATGGAACATATCCAGAATACACAGATTGATTGACACCAATATTTGTAATCACACAATGCATTCCATTGTTCTTTCAAAACTTGATCATGCCAATTCCTTACTTTCTGGATGTAGTTCTGCTGACATATCTCGCTTGCAGCAGCTACAAAACAAGGCTGCGTGTATCGCCACTTTCTCCCAGAGAAGAGATCGATTAACCACAACCTCCGTCGCAGCAACATATTTCCTCAACCATTGTGCAATACCAACAAATACCAAAAATCCACCATTCCTTACATCATAAAAAAGCTCAATGGCATTTTGGATGATTAATGTATTTTCCTGATGTCTGTATTTCGTTGTAATATTTTTATGCATGTAATTTTGATATATATATATATATTTTTATATTGTAAAGCCGGCTTTTTCAGCTTATGCTGCCTGCTGGCTATTTTTTATACCGTGAATAAATGAATAAAAAAAATAAAAAATCATTCTTAAAGGTAACTGGTGCCAATCAAGTTCAAAACACTTCTTTATGTCTACAAATATATTACTGGTTCAGCCCGCATATACATATCTGTGTGTATTTCCATCTACATCCCATCTAGACCTGGTCTAAGATCTGCCACAGACAAAACCTGTCTTGTTGTGCCAGCCAGCCATAAACGCATTGGAGCTAGCTCCTTTGCTCTCAAAACACCGAGATGAAGTCTTCCATCGCGGACCACGCTGTTACTGAAACCCAATCAATTGGGACAAAACCAACATACTCCCGAGAGACGACACTAGAAACACCATCGCAGAGCCAACAAAGAGATGAAACAGCACCTTATGAATAGCCAACAAGGGGGCCTACCAACTTAGTCACTTGTACGATCAATTGATCCAGAATACGTCATCAATACATCCCTTGATGTCACCAGAAAATCAACATCTTCTGGCAACCCTGGATCAACACCATTAAGAAAGACATCCGATCGGACGTCGAAACTGTCTCGAACAATAAGTTCAAATTTTGAATTATATCTATGAAATCTCCTTATTATGTTTCCTTGGATTCCTGATGAAATTATTCTCTGTAGCTATATCCATTAGGAAAATATTTTGGGTTAAAGAAAATCAAAATTTGGGATTATCTGCGACCCTTTTCTGCGCATCTCATCATGTCAGAAAACCTGCTCCACATGACCTGATTTCTGAAGTTTTCCGATCTTGATTTGAAATGGTTGATGATCCACAGATAATGCTGGGGATGAGAAGCTTGGTGGTGTTAAATTGGCCACAATGCTTTGCAGTTAGTCTGAGCCGATTATTATTGATAAGATAACAACCGATGGTCGGATGGTGGAGGGTATTGCCTACAATGGGGCTGTCACAGAATGCTTCTTAGGTATCACTTACCTGAACCGATCAGTTGCCGCCGCTGTATCAAGAGCCAGAATACACCTCACCAGTCAGCACCAAAGCCATTATCATCGAAGCAAAGAGGACCAACCAAGCCACGAACTGGTTGGGTGACAGTCTAAGTTGGCGCGCTGAGCAAGAAGTGCAATCACCTGGTCGTTGAACAGGAAATCCATGTAGCCATCAGAAAGACTATACCTGCCATAATGAAATATTACAAAGGGAATCATAAGCTATGCATCAAGCAATCATTTGTATGCAATGGAAATCCCAATGAATGAAGGTTTTTTCTTACTCCTAATTACTTAGTTCAATTTATATCCAGTCATCTTATGATTTCGTATCCAACATGTACCTTGTAAGGATTTTAACCGGTTTCATTGATTTCCATCTCAGAATCAGCCACCAACAATATGTGGTTTGGCTTTAAAAACCGGGTTCTACCAAAATGGATGTTATAACATTATGATTTAATTCTTTTTTGAATGAAAGCCAGATATGTGGCCTTCAAAGCACTATCATTGGTTTTAAATACAAGCCTGCAATTTTCATGGTGCCTTTGCAAAATAAGTGCCCATTCTTTCTGACTCGCTCTGCACAAGGTTTATGCAATTTTCTGTTGAAGCTGTGCCGCTGCTCATACAATGTACAATCTCTTCTATCCAAATTAACCACATGAACTTCATGAACAAGATGTTCTGGGTTCACACAAGTCTTTCATGGCAAAGATGGGGTATTTCCATTATAAGAGATAATTTGGCATTAGTTGTATGGACTGCAACAAACATGGCACAATGTGCACTGATGAGATAATGTACATTGTCTTTCATGAAATGGACCATTTCCCCTACTTGAAAGCACCTTTCCATTTCCAACATTCCTTCCTCCTCATTTCCAACATTTCTTACTTGATAATGCTTTGATAGTCAATGGCCTTTCCTTCAATCCTTTTTCGGAGAATTTCATAGAATTCTGGTTGCACTAGTTCCTTGGCCATGGTCATCATAGCTCCCTCCTAATATTGTAAATAAAAAATCAGAGCAACAGAAAAAATGTTAGTATACATACATGTAGATTGTAGTCCTGGATTGTAGGCCTACCCTATAACAACAAGGTCATTGGTTTGACACTGAGCCCAGAAATGGTCAATTATACAGACATCTGAAGGCACGTTCAGACATGGCTATTTAACTCGAGCTTGTTTGTTTTGAAAATATTGACCAAAAAGTGCCAAAAATGAGATTTTTGAGATAAAAAACATTTTTTGGCACTTTTTGGTCAATATTTTCAAAACAAACAAATTTTAAGCCAAAAAAAAAAATTCGCTCCTAGATAATTGACTTTAGATGATTTTGGTGAAATTTTGAAATTTTGAATCAAAAACTGATCTTGTTAGGTTGTCTGAAAAATTTTGACGCCAAAAAGGTGATTTTTGGGCAAAAAATGTAAAAAACACTAATTTTAGTTAAATTTGATACCAAAAATGGATTCTCTGACTCATTTCATTACGAAAAATGTATACTTTTATGTACATCACATTTATAATTTAAAAGTTACAGTGCTTGATAAATTTGGCGCCAAACAGGGTTGACACCAACCTTAAAAACCTACAAAAACATTATAAAGGTCTCTGGAACCCATGTCATGATCCACTGCACTTCGTTCACTACACTTACTCCGTTCGCCGTCACTATAAGTAAATTAATAATTGAACGAACACAACTAAGCAGCGTATCGTGTACATTGCGTGAAGCGCGCACAACCATTCGTGTGATAATTTTCGGACGCGCTCATCTTTGTACTGCGTTCGCATTGTTCGTTCAATTATTAATTTACCTATAAAATTAGCCGTTGACCACTGAGTGTGAAGGTGGCCAAGAGTAAAGCAGCAATGTCGCAAACTCATGAAAAGTGAGGTGTTTTGTGTTTGGACTTTAATTCACAGTAGGCCCCTATTCATGCCGAATTTATATTCCCAATACAATATCCGTATTAAAAAATATTTAAAAAAATAATAATATCTGACCTACCGACCCTACCTTTTGAGGACCCTTTATGGACAAACAAACCTTCTTTTTTTTGGCCTTATGTTGAAGCACTGAATCTATTTATGGTGAAAAAAGAACAAATTTGACAAGAATTCATCACAAAATTATATTAAAATTTACCCCTGAAACCCATGATCCCATGAGCTTTCGTTCAGGGAGCGCTGCCCCCTGGACACCCGCCAGGGGCCATAAGGCGGGCCCCTGGACCCCACCCCAGGGATACATAAACTCGGGATGGGAAACGGCCAGCGAAACCCGGTTCCCCTATGCGAGTTGCCATTATTCGAGCCAATCTGGTCTGAAAATTAAATCCCAGCATGCGTCACCGTTAGGCAATCTCTGACACCTAAATACTAGAGTTCACGATGCACATTTGTAAACACTTGATAGTGGAACTCTAGCAGCTGTGTAAGAGATTAGTGTGAACGAAAAAGTATGTGTCAATTTTACGGACGTATAAATGCTAGTTTCTATGCGGTCTTAAAATATAGAAATAAGGCACATATACAGAAATGTAGGTATATCTCTGAGGAAAATATTTTGGCTGAGGGCTATATTGTCGAGGCATACTTGTAAAGCTACAATTTTAGTCCGAACGGTAGCTATCGTAGAGTACAAGAAAATCGCCATTTTGAATTATCGTCTGCAACTAATTTACACGCTTGCGCAGCAGTTCACATTGTCGGCTTATTTGCTCCATTAACGCAAAGCACTTCAGTATAATGAAAACCGACCAAATTCGGATGCGAAATGAAATATCTCTTACATGCCAACACCCCAAATTTATCCTAGCGGGCGTCCTTCCAGCATGTAGATTTGGCAGATAAGCATGCCATGGGTGAACAGTAGTACAACAAATCATACTTAGTGATATTTGTCATCAGTTGGTATTATTCATCATAGGGTATTTTGCATGTTTCACTATCTGTCCCCATCCTAAGTATTAGTGTGTTTCTATTGAGACTGTTATCCGGAATGATTCGGAATGATTCGGTATAATAGCTTAATAGAAACTGACCCACTCCGCTATAATGCGGATTATAGCGGAGCGACTTCCCTCCGGTATTTATCCTACTTCTGTAAGGATAATACCGTAGGCATGATCCGGATTGCGTTAGTAGAAACTCACTTCGTTCCGATACAGTGCGTAAGCAGTATAGAAACAGGAAGTAAGCATTGTTTTGATGTGCACGTTTCGTTAGAAATATCGAATGAAAGTAGTCATAAAACCTATATTTTTCGTACTAAATGCAGACAAAATGTTTTGTACAATGTTGATATTAATAATTAACATGTTTTGCGCAACCTTTTGTACAAATATAGCCCGAAATTTTGTTTTTAATGTTTTTCATATTACATTTTTTAATTAACCGCTTGGTTTGATTTGTTTAACGTTGCGTTGAAGCGAATATTTCATTAGAAATAAATACGAGAAAGTATTAATATAACTTAATTTTTCTTGCTAAATGCAGCAAAAAATGTTTTATACAGTGTTTAAATTAGTATAAATGCTGTTGTTGTTCAACATTTTGGACAACATATTCGACAAAACAAGATTTTAATACTTTCTCACACTATATTTTTTAGTTTATTCTTGGTATATAGCACGTGCGCTCAATGTTCATAGTCTCGACGCGATATACAATGAACATCGTTACAACTGGTTACATGGTATTTACATTGAATTGCGTACTGGGGGATGATGTTGGAAGTGATGAATATATACGAACTTTATTCGGCAAGGCACGCACGTCACGATGTGACACGCAACTTCGTATCCTCCTCGGAAAACAGTCGCCAATAGAAACAGACCGGAATCCGCTATGATGCGGTATGATGCGGTAGGCAAATTATTCAGAATCATTCAGAATCCTCAATAGAAACACGCTATATGACTCCTTCTAAATATGATTTTTGTGGTAATTTCTGTATCGCTTACCAGAGCTCAAAAACACACTTCTTTGTGCTTGTTCTTATCTTACTCTCTCTCATCTATCTTGCCATTCGCTTAACATTTTGTACAAATGCACTATTCCCTTGAAATTTAAGGTGAAATTCTAAGCCCATTCACTTAACTTAGTGGTGTTTATCGAAATCGGCGCCATGTTTTATTAATAAATAGTCTCTTTTAATATTTTCGTTAGTTCGTAAGTGGTGTGCGTATCGTGTATAGACGTTTGTTATTTTGCGATGGGGAATGAGACTAATCTGGACCGCGATACTCGCGAAATGTCTAAAAAAAATGCTGCCATTGCGTTTACACGGCGGAGAATTACGATTAAATAATATGGAATAATTTAGCATTTTCATGTTTCAAAAAGTGGCTGGAAAGAAAGATGAGGACTTTATGAAGGTGCGTAGCTAGTATGAAAATCAACGGAAATGCAGTTTTGCTGTAATTCACCCGGCACTCATTCGAAAGCCACACCATTCACTTGATACAGCAAATCAAATTGACAGTTTCTCGCAATACAATTTCCCCATACGTTGGTAGGGGAAGAAGAAAAAAACCCAAAAAAAACACCAACGTATGGGTTTCCTGTACTAGGTGAACAGTATGCAGTATTGATGGCTTCGAGTGCCACTTGGCACCACACAGAAAACCAATGGGATTATTTTTCAAACGGGTTCCGTCAAACAAAGCTGTCGGGGGCCTGCCCACCTCTAGACTAGTTTAGTAGAGCTTCGCGGCAAGCAGATGCTCTTCATCTTTGCTTAATTCAAACAGGAAATCAAACTTTTAAGTTTAAAAACCTTACCCCAACAGATGTTTACTCCATCCATTAGAACAAATATTTTGGGTTTCAAACATGAACAATAGTGAATTTATTACGCATTTTGTCTTGGTGGGCAAATTTGGCCCCGAAATTGGTGAGCAAATTTGTCCACCGACAAGGTCGACTCGAGGACTGATTTACAAGAAGGACGTAGCCTAGGCCTAATTGTACCTCGATTGCACCCTACCGCCACTAAACTCGTACTCGTAATCTGTCAATAACATTGACATTGTGGCTGTTTGACTGTTTGTGTTGTTTTGTGATGATGTACTACTGACATTTGGTACTAATCCGAGATTTGTTTTTGCCGGTGAATTCTGCATTATTTTTCATGTCAGTGAGTGTTTCCAACCAATATAATATTATTTATCAAATTAGCTGACATTTTTCGAGAAATTGACTAAAATATCCTATTATCCACAAGTGTATATGTTTAATGCAATTAAGTTTTTAAGAATGATTTACATTGCCACAGAATTTGTGCATAAACAAAATATTTTGGGGACAATTGTAATTTTGTATTTTAAAACACTACCATGAAGTCTTGAGGGCGCACCACCGAGCGAGCTAACTTGCTTGCAGACAATGCCGGACATGGAGGTATAATTATATATAAAGTTACTCCAATTCCGGGCCGGCTCGGTTATGAGACCGCTCTCAAGTTTTCTGAACTGACTGCAGAAACAATTGGGGCACCCTTTTACGAAAATTTTGAAAATCTTCCCCCCCCCCCCCCCCCACCCGAAGAAAAAAAATCCTCGCAACGCCACTGTTTAGGGTCACTGATGATAAAACTTGTTGATTGTCTGGAATCTAAGTGGACGTGGTAGTCAGGGGTGGTAGTAAGTATGGAGTGGATCTTCTGGTGAGTTGTCTTAGTGTATCACTCTCTGCTCTGGCTATACAATAGAGAGGCAGTGGGCATCCCCCTGCCAGAAGGTTTGCCCCAGCCCCTAAAGCGCCCCCCCCCCCCCCCCCCCCCCCCCTCCCCTGGGCCCAAAAAAATACCAACATTAAATGACAAACTCTATGTGAATAACAATAAGTAGTCGGTGACCCATCACGAGCCCCCTCCTAATCACTGTATTTATTGTCCTCTTTTCTTTGGTCAGCGAGTTTGAAGACACCGTATCGAGTCAATTAGGAAATGAAAGGAAAGGCTGAATAAGGTACATTTCGTCTCCATAGTAGGGGCAAGTACAATTCGTGTCAAATTGTTAAGCTTGATTGTTGATTTTATCTTCAAGGGTTGAGAACAAAATAGGACGGTTGCATTTATGATTTTATTAGGCTAGCTCATGGCAAGCGGGATGACAAGGGCGTAACGTCATTCAAAAAGGGGTACCCTTACAGGATTTACATACAATTGAGCTGAAAAGTTGTTCATGAGCGCAAGGATTCAGAACTCATGCCTTGCCCTATCCGATGTTTCGTTGCAGAGTTATCAGGCAAAACGTAAATGGTTGTGGATTGCGGTTGGGGTCAAACAATTGACTTGGTTGGCGCCGACAAAAAAACACCAATTAGGGCGTCAAATCGTTTGACGAGGTCTTAGTTTAAGCTACTAAGTATGTACTTGTAGGCAACGGGTGGCCAAAGCTAAAGTTTGATCAGCAAATTGGCGAGAAATATTCGGTTTTTATCTCCCAGTGCTAAAGTAATCCAAGTGCACCGCGCGAGATAATGGCCACATTGTTGGTAGCACGCATACAGGGTGAGTCAAAAAATGCAATAGTGGAAAGAGTCCATTTTGTTTTCAAAACCAAGTTAAATTTTGAAACGTTGTTAACGTTGCAAGAATGACAGATTTGTTCCTAACCTTGTGTGAAAAAACGAAGTCGATCAAATTTTCCGTTTAATGTCTTTGGTGACCCCCACTTTACGTGTTTGTCCACGAACACAATGATTTTCAATTGAAATTGCACAATTGCATTTTCGTACTTGAATTTCCCACCAACAAAAATTGTAAAGGTTCAGTTTTTCATTCAAATTTAGAACATCATTAAGCAATTCATAGCATGGGTGAGGTAAATTGGTTTTAAATTCCAATTACATCACAAATTTACACTCTAAGAAAAAAGGGTTCCACTTAGAACCTTTTTCTGTCCTATATGTAGAACCCTAAGAGCTCTTAAAGTTCTATAAAGAA